>CM072512.1:23713423-23985923 GCA_036898135.1 Oncomelania hupensis | reverse complement strand
TAAACACGTGGAGTGTAATCTATAGCTTGACCGTTTCTTTGTTATCGATGACTGGTTTGTGTAGTTGAGGTTACTTACGAATAGGTACAAACATTCCTTTTCAAAACAATACCATTCACAAGCTCCCCACACCCAACCCCTTGTTGCATACTAAAACAAAAAGTTTGTTCGCGACGTTAAAACATTGACAATTTAAGGATATCAATGTTGATGGATCTACCGTTAAAAAGTACAGGAAGCATGCCAAATCTAGGTACTAGTCAAGCTGAAATAATGTTTGTAATTATCCTGCGTCTCACGTCAGCGGTCCTGACAAGACTTAGGGGAAACCCGCCAATGTAGCTTTGGGACCGGGTGTTTGGCTCTTATGGCACTTACCGGTAGGCGACTAGGTTCTAATCACCATTCAACAGTTGGGTCTCTTGTCGGCGGTTTCCCAAAAGCGTTAAAAGGACTGCGTTTTAGCCAGCCAAACCTGCCATTAGTCACCTACCAGATTTGGTAGAAAACCAGTGACTATTGCAAAACCAAAATCATTACTGTTGTGTATTTTTTACGTTCCTTTTCCTTCTATAGTCTACCCTGGTTTTGCTACTGACTTCTAAAAGGTCACAACTATTTCTTCCTGTCTGCGTACGAAAAAAAAGAACAGTAAAACACATACTGTACTGAAATTGTAACAGAACTTAAATTTTCAACTATAAAAACATACATTTGGCACAAAATCCATGACAAAAAAACTCGAAAGATAACGAGACTTAAGGAATATTAGACAGGTGCGTGCGCCGTTAAGAAAAAACGTCTGGCGTATTCAATGTGGCGTAGACTGATAGAATCACCTTAAGAACACTAGATGTAGTTCTATTCAAGGCGATAAATGACTGAAAAAGCGACGTGAACTGGCAAATACGTGTCACCTTAAGAAGCGTAAGAGGCAGCTCAAAGAGGTGATTACGGAGCGAGCTTCAAACTACCCCCCCCCCCCCCCCGCCTCCCCTTTCACTTCACAGAAAATGCATGCTCACGGATTTTGGCGAAGCTCCAGTCGCATTCTGGCTAGAAATCGCTCCGCATTTTGGCAACATTCCAGCTAGAGTTTGGTTTGAATCAGGATCTGTGGTCTAAAGAGGAGGCAGGCTGCAGAGATCTATTCGAACAGGGGCCTTAAACCTGTTAAAAGTCGCTCTTTTAGACACTTCTGGCTACAGAGTTGCACTCTCATCCACCGGCGATCTTCAAGTTGCTGTGAGACATTTTCACAGGCGCGGGTTAGTACCTGCCGGCTATAAAACGATTGGAGCTCGGTCGTAAAGAGCAGCCGGCTTTGTTTGTGCAAGCTTTTCGGCAGAGCAGGCGCTGCTGGGACGTTACACGAACTTACGCAGCAACTGCTGAGTCTTGATAACTTCCCTCACTGCCCGACTAACCGTGGTTTGAAGGGAAAGATAATGAAATCTATTAGTTTGTTTCCCCTTTTGTGTAAAGTTTTTAAATCAGAAAATAGCAAAATACTACCATAGATTCAAAGTCTTTGTCTCCCTCTTTACCGATAAATATTGGACTTTTTCTTTTAAAAACATTTCCTTCGTAAGTTGAGTATATTTATTTTCCAGGACATTTAAGCGTTTAGGAGACTTCCTTTCCCTTCGTCACAATAATCGAATAACAAATACCAAGACGGCCTATTTATGAATCTGTCAGTCAATGACTTGGGGACGTTGAGAACTGACTAATGGCGTCTGTCTGTGCGTGTTTTGCAGGACCATCTCTTGGTCCTTTTTTTCACGTTTCCTTCGCTCGAGGTCTGATCAATACAAATTACCTGTCGAGTTGCCTCGATTCCGGCGTCAGTGCGAAACAAAACCAATCATCGGCGGTGGCGGGGTGCGGCCAAGAGCGCGCAGTAATTGCCCTTGCCATTTCCCCCCTTCTCTTTGCTCGGTCCGCGGCCGTGCTGTTTGCCTTCAATACACGCCGGAGGTGTTTTCTGAGCGGCCCGCCACACCTGAGCACACTGTCGTGGGTCATCAACAACCCAGTCGCCTTCAAGCGCAGCCGTAATGCCGTCTTGCTTATAGTGCGTGCTATACCGGGCTCTTCGGTGCTCCGTCCTTTCAGGTGTACCGTCGTTTCTTCTCTTCTCTTTTCTTCTTTTCTTTCCCGGTCTTTTTCTCCTTCCTTCTCTTGTGTTTCTCCACCCGCCCAAGACGGCTCAGAACGGTTGAAAGAGCGCCGAGGAGCAAAAGGAGTATTATCCTACCTCGGGTGTCAATCCGACCGAGAGAGAAGATTTTTCTTGTCCCCACCCCCGTCGGAAAATACTCGAGCCTTTGAAGAGGGCAATGGAGGCCTCCTCTCTGCGACTTATGTGACGCGTTCGACTGATCCGGCCGGTCCACTTGTCGCGCGCAGTCTTGGAGAAGAGGCATTGAAGCGGGGATTTACAGGGCCAATCCTGCGCTGTGGCCCCGAGGGGGCAAGAAGAAGCTAAGCCCACAGTTCTTTTACATCGCTCGTTTTCACGAGACCCAGTGCCCTAGAAACCCCAACAATCATCCAGCATTCCATTTTCATACTACGTCTTCCGTCCACACTCCAAGAAGGCTTTGTATGCTCTAGAACTCGTGTAGCGTACAAGTGTGGTGAACAAACTCGGACGTGATCTTGAAGAAATAAAGAGTGGCTTAACAGGAACAAGCTTCCTTGTTCACTCGCACTTGAGCGCTGGACTTCATACCACCGTTAATATTTGTCCTTCTACACCCATCCCTTCCATCGCAGTTGACTGGAAACCAAACGCTATTTTCTGAACCGGAACAAGAAAACTAAACAATAAGTACCCGTTCGTTACACAACATACCAGCAGATTTTAAAAGACTTTCAACTTAGGCACCATACCACAAACTGTCGTACCTTTTCAAATTCTTTTAAATTCCAACAGTTCGCTTCACATGCGTTTCTGCGGTCCCAGTTCAATTTCCTCCTCCCTCATCCCTCCCCATAGTATATTTTTATAACGAAGCACTTTATAAAATATCGACTAACCCCGTCTGCTAATTTGCAGCTGCATTTATTTTCCTCCTTTCTCGGTTTTTTTAAGAAAGAAATTGCGCCTGGAGACGAAGAAATTATTAGCTTGCTGTTCAAGTCAACGCATGTGTGTGCGAGTGCATTTCTCACAGAAAACATGGCCGCCGACACTGCAAATCCACCACCGCTTAAATTAAAGAATCGATGTCATCTGGAAAGTTCCAACTCTGAAAAGAAGGAGTTCTTAAGACAGAGCTAATGCATGTCAATAGCTACCATTGTTCTTGATCATTCTTCGGAACGGACCGTCTTCTTCTCAAATTCCGTTTCTGTACGCACGAATGCGTCTGCTTCCATTAAATTCATGCGCTAGAACTATTGTTAATTACTGCAGGATCTTTGCGCTTTTTGCGTTTGAAAGCGCTCTCTTCACTATTGAAATGTTTCCGCGTCCAACACACGCACAGACAGTCAGACCGACCTGAAAGGAGCACAGACAGATACACACACATACAGACACACGTATATACACACATGCTCTCACGCGCACACAAACACCACATGCAACAGAAATGCAAAATAGGACAAAGTGTGGAAAACATCAGCGTGGTGAAATAATGGCAAGCGTGCGTTATTGAAGGACGCATTGTAAAATCCTCAATGCAGCATCTATAGAAGAACGTATTGTTAAAACCAGCGCCATGCGGGGAGACCTGTTAATGGCGTTCTCTCTTCAACAGTAAAATTGTTGTCGCCGTCTATGGCGATCGGCTATCGGCGCGATCGCGGCTTTTGCTGGTCGTGAGAGCGTGACAGTGCCGCTGCTGCCACCATAATGACCCCCGTTGGCATGTGCACGAGGCCATGACGCCGTTGTAGAATACGTCACCGGTGGCGCAGTAATGGGGGAAATAGAGCTGTTATGGAAAACGGGGATGTTCCAGTGTAGATCGTAAATGAAAAAGTTTAGACGATACTGTAAAGAAAATATAAACTCATGCTGGAATCACTGTCACGGAAGAGATGCATAGTTAATTATTACAAGGAGACAACCTTCAACTTGGGCTGGTTGGCTAATCAAATGAAACAAAATACACCACTGATTGCAACCACAGAGCTAGAGGCGAAGGGGACTATTTTTCTTCTCTGTGGGAGACAACAGTACACAAACTCCATTATTTGCAACCATCGAGCATCTATACCGCACAATCTCCGACACTATGACAGTGACCACCCTGGGAAAACCCCATGATAGTTTGTCAACGAAGGCCACCTAGGTCATACAAAACCCCTAAAGGAAGAGATATTTGAATGACTACCACAATCATTGAATCAGGGAAGTCATTTTAACGAGGTAGCGTTAAATGTTACGCCCAAGGGGTATTCATTGACTGTTCTAAAGAAGGCATCAAAGCGTCTGATGAATCGAGTGAACCGTTTCTTACAAATTGGCACGACTGCTGTTGCGTCATTTACAAAGTGGAGATGGGTAAACTATCAAATGGTCTGCCTTAAATGTGAAATCGAACTGTTCACCCTCTGGTTGCAAATCAATGTTTCATTAAACACCCTTAAAGTCGCGAAGGAAAGGTGGAAATGGGAACGATTTCTAAGTTTGACAAATCGCCTTTTTTTTCTATCAGATGACTTATAAATAATTATAACTAATGAAATAATTAATCATAAATGGGTTAGTCTTTGATGCTTATATGCATGAGACAGTTTTCCCTAATAATTACGTTGCGTTACTGCGACTGATAATCATTACTTTCAAAACAGTGCCAGTAATCAAGTTAGGTTCGCTTAGACAATTAGGCCTACAGTTGTAAATGATCAGAGATTCAAACCAAAGATTACGACCATTCCTTATTTGTTTAATATTTTCCCCTGCTCCCACCAAGTCTAAAATCATGTAGGTGAAAAGACATTAAATTAAAGAAACAAACAAAGAAACAAAACTAAAGACCCAGTCTTGTAGTTTAAACTATAGACTGAGGAACAACAGATTTCAGAGAAGGAAGGAAATAAACATAGAAGGAATTGGTTATACGTTAGAGAGGATCAAGCTCAGGGTTCTGGACATTCGGGTTGAGCTAGAAGTAGAAAAGGATCCAATCGAGCGGTTCACGACTGAGGACAACAGAGTTTTAGAGGATGAAGAAAAGAACGATGAGGAGGAGCGGGGAGAAATAGCTCCAGTGGGGGTGGGAGGTCATGTGTGGGGGGTAAAGGTCGAGAACAAACGAGCGACGCGGCGTGAGGCAGCCTCCGGGAAGCAAACGAAGGCAGCGTGTCACCATGTTGATAGAGAGCCATCGCGCAAACACCACAGGTTGGGTCGAGCCGACGACGACATCACCCTCTGAAACCCTATTTCCTCCTTTACCATATTGAAAACTCCCCCCTCCCTCCTCCCCACCCTTCACTCAACCGGCCATTCCACATACACCAAAATATCCCCTCCTTCCTCCTCCTCTTCTACCATCCCCAAAACACTCCATACTTACACGCACACAGTTCCTTTCCCTCATAAAGATCGTGTGTCGGTGCCCACGTGTTTTCATTCGTCTCGATTCTTCTGTCCCTATTTTATTATTTTTTTTTTACAAACTTTTAATCTATTTCACCTGCTCTTCTTTAAAAACGAACCGTGACTTACGCTGACGTAAACATTTCCTTGTCATTCCTCCAAAACCACACCGCTCACGATCACGCAAGCATGCACACAGGTATACATGTAAGTATGCGCGAACACACATTACATACACACTTATACAATCATGCACACTGGGGCACACACAGACACGGGCAGTGGCACAAAGACAGACAGGCACGCACGCACACACACACCACATCACATCCTGAATCCGCCTACACAGTAACCCATCACCCACCCAGTAACCCATCACCCACCCACCATCCTCACTCAAATAGCCTAAAGCTGCTTAGCACATAACAACACAACACAACTCACGCACACCTTTTCCTGTGATGCTGTGGCCGTTAGAGACGATCAAAGTCGCGAGCATTTTATGTGGGCTATCAAGGCTGCTGATGCAGCAGCGCCGAGGAGGCGATCACAGAAACCTCACCTCTTTCTGATGTGCTCAGTTAGAGACAAAAGCAGGAGGAAGAAGAAGAAGAAGAAGAAGAAGAAGAAGAAGAAGAAGAAGAAGAAGAAGAAGAAGAAGAAGAAGAAGAAGAAGAAGAAGACAAAACGGATTTCTTGTCAGGAAAAAAAATCGAAGTGAAGGAAACAACACATTACCAAACATAACAAAATTAACGCAAACTGAATTAAAGACATTAAATTTTGTGTTAATCACATACAAATCACATTTTGCTTTGGGCGCCACAAATGTTCATAGCGGTGGCAATTCCTTTGCATCAACCTTAAATAAATTACCCGCGCGTCTTGCTGCAATATATTAAATCTAAACCTAACTGCCCATGCCTAAGGTCGAATGTAAAAGCTTGTCGACAGGTGGCTTGGTGCAAAAATATGTAAAGCACACGAGGTCTAATCCACCGGTTTTCGACGACTGAACCTTGAGATTAAGTCTGCAAAGGAGCATTGACGATCAAACCACTAAACCTTGATCTCAGTATACTATGAGCTAAATTCTGAACATGTTTATAAGAATTGGTTGGATACAAATTTAGCACCTTACTGTACAAAACAAAACAAAACAAAATAAAACTTCTATTTGTAAACATCGGATGAATTGCATGAGTAGACACACCTATTTTGAACAATGTGTACGTACATTTATCTACCTACATACCCATCTATCTATGTTGAACAGTTTCTTCTGATGCAAGCTTGATCGGCGAAGCGGGCACCTTTAAAACATATGGTGTCAAGACCAGCAAGATGAAGTCGAACACAGCTCTCATGCGCACGTGCTAGCAGTTTCCTGCCGCTAAAGCCCAAACGATCTGACACCACAGTAGGGGTGGGGTGTAAGGTACAAGATTATTCGCACGATGCTCGTTCGCATAGGATAACACGTTGGTTCACACACGTACACGCACTGAACGGAGTGAACCCAAAAGGACCTTATTGGCAAAAAGCAGAAATCTATTAAACTGAAGTCTTTAGACGTTTATTACACATTTCATAGAAGAAAAAAAAAACAACAAATCTTAACTTTTGTGACCCCCAAAATATACAAGTCCACACGCTATGGAATGATACACGGAGGAGGCTAGCAAATTTATGGCATCTAGGACAAAACATCATAAACAGCAGGCTGCTGAGGAAGTACATGTGGAATTTCTTTCACCTTAAATGACACCCAATCTTCCACATTGCAACGAGATCCTTGTTTGCACCACAGCATTGAGAAGAAGAAAAAAGAAGAAGAAGAAGAAGCAGCAGAAGAAGAAGAAGGGAGAAGAGAGAGATAGAGGGGGGAGAAGGCGGGAAAGAGAGAGAGAGAGAGAGAGAGAGAGAGAGAGAGAGAGAGAGAGAGGGGGGGGGGGGGTTAGTTTCCAACACAGACGAGGGTGTAAAAAAGCAACAAAAAACGGAAAAGAGATGCAAGCCATTTTTCTAAATGTCACGGCACTAAACGACTGACGCCAGCCGTTTATAGGCTGTCAACGGAGACAAGGAAATGAAATCGTTGGTGACGAAACGGACGGAGCCGGAACTCCAGCTAATAGTTATGACCAACGCTAAATTGTACCAATAATTGCGATAATAATACAAAGCTAGTCCTATTATTTACCTGTTTAGTATTAGTGACTAAACCATTCATAATCAATGCTTTATTCCATTTAAAATACTTGCCAATAATTATCATTATTTTGTTAAGATTTGATGTAATTCATCATCATTTTTAATTTTGTCATCGTCAGCTTTGTCATTATTCTCGGTAGACAAGTTTTCAAATCCAACATTTAACAACCAATCAGTTATAAGCCCGTATGTGTCAGACTGGATGGAAAGCCGTCCGAATGTCTCCTCATTATTTTTACCCCACATTCAGGGAACGTGATGGAGCAAAGAGGGAAAAAAACGCCGCAGTGAAAATGCCACAGAGGCGGAATGACATTCAGCACACAATTCGCCGCGCCCGCCGCCATTTTGATTTACATGGGAGTCGAGGCTGGTCTCCCCCTGCCGTTAGGGGTTGGCTCCCCGAAGCCGCTAGAGGGCGACACCCGCCACCGTCGCTTGTGCCGCTGCGCTTAGGACACCCATAAAGGGCAACCATAAAACGTTTTCAGCGAAAATTGCCTCACGTTCACAGATTGCCACTACGATTTTCCAGCATTATCGCCTCTAGCCCCTCAGCTGAGGATGTGCCTGTAGCGTAAAGACTGCGACAACGAGTGCAAATCCTACGGCGGATGCACAGTAGGTGGGTGGATGATGCAGGACGATCGGTGTCATGAAATTCTACAATATAATATGAGTATGAAAGAAAGAGTGAGAGAGAGAGTGTGGTAGCTGGTGTGGAAAGAAGAGGTTAATAACAAAAAATGAAAAAGAAACTGATGGAGAAGGAAGAGGATGCAGAAGACGACTATACGGATGAAAGCTAGCGTCATCGAGGACTTTGTCCCCAACGCCCCTCCCCCCCTATCCCCTCCCCACCCTCCATTCTTCCATCCCCACCCAAAACAAAGAAAAGAGCTGGCGGCGGTTGGCAGGTAACAGCGGAGACATACAGTTCAGCTGCTTATGACAAGCACACCTTGGACTGACAATGATAAATACCGAAGTCACTGTGGCCTACGCATTGTCGAGTCACAATGTGGTATGGGTGCGCTCATTTAAGACTTGGCTCCGATGGGGAGGGTGCGAAGGGCGTTCGGGAAAGTGGATGAAGGAAGGAAGGAGAGAGTGAGGAAGAGGGGGAGAGAGAGAATGGGGGATGGGCAAAAAGAGGAGTTGCAAGAGGAGACAAACGAAGAAGGATAAGGAAGAAGAAAGAGAAGGAGGAGGAGAAGAAGAAGAAGAAGAAGAAGAAGAAGAAGAAGAAGAAGAAGAAGAAGAAGAAGAAGAAGAAGAAGAAGAAGAAGAAGAAGAAGAAGAAGGTCTTATTGACATTGTTAGACAGCATGTGATTTTTGAAAAACGTATGTCAAATGTTCTCTTGAACATAAGTTTATAACATTATTTTTTGAAAATGTTGTGATATTTATAACTATACATCAGTCACATGTAAACGTGATGGAAGTAAACATACATAAATTACAACACGGATGTGTTGCAAGGATGTGATCATAAACAAATCCGTAAGTAACAGCGATGACATCCATGGCTAAAAACAGATATTATTTAAGAGACAGAGGAGGTTCATCTATTATTTACACTTTCTGTATGTATTTATTTACTGAAGGAGGAAGAACAAAAAAAATGGCATTTATAATTATGATGGTTAAAAAAATGGCGATAAATTGATTTTAAAAGTGAAGTTTGTTAGAAATGTAGAAACAAAACTTTATTTCGACTTTCACATTTTGAACTATTTAAGCAGATTGCAGAAGATTGTGAACAACATTCAGAAAGCAAGCAAGCAAGCAAGCAAGGAAAAATAAAGAAAGAAAGAAATAAACAGTGACCAAGCGTCCCGGATACTTCAGAGAAAGAAAGAACGAATGAACAAAACTTTGACCCAACCATACGAAGAACAAACAACAACGAAAGACAGAGATTTACAGAAAGCAAGAAAACAGTATCAGACTAGAAAAAAACAAGAAATCGTTAATTTATACGTCGAACGACCAGGAAACAGGCAGGAAAAAAAGCAAGACAATTCTTTCATACGTCTACCGTGTTAGGTTAAAAAAATACATTTTAAAAATGAAAAAAAATACCGGGGTTAAAATGCAAGAGGAAAAAGAAAAGAAAGCAAAATCCAAGAAAAAAGCAATACGACTACAGGTCGTAAAGTTAAAAGAAAGAACGAAGAGAAAAATAAAATATAGAAATAGGCAGCTCTAGGAGTACAGAGGGGTGACAGCGTGTGATGTGCAGTGGCGACGAGGGGAAGGGGGTATAGGGGGAGGGGAAGGAGAGCGACACGACACGGACAGACGTCTCGACCGCGCTGCGAAACTTGACCTGTGCATCAATGAAGTTACAGACTATCTGAGGCTTGTGGAGTCCGTTATACATACTCAGGCTGAGCACCATAATTATAAGAAAAAGATTTGTAAGTATTAAACGGAATATAAGAGTATTGGTTGGCATAGATCTCGATCACGACTTTTACTGATTCTATTAACTTCGACATGAACAAAATAATGAAGTTGTCGATTTATTTCAAACTCGTACGCTTGACTTGAAATAGGTTATTTTGGGGTTTAATTTTTTTTTGGTGGGGCAACACTCAACTGTGAACATGAAAGGGATATATAATGCTAAAATGGGTGATCTGGGGGCCCTTTAATTTAAAACTAAATCCTGGTAGATCTCCCATTACAGACTCCATCTACCTGGGAAAACCTCCCACTCGTACCACACTCTATAAAGTGCTGAGTATCACCGCAAGGAAACTATTCAATGCTCGCTTGTGAAGTTCGGGTCTCCCCTAGTCTTAGATACTCGGTAGACTATACGTATTTCGCGACGACGACGACAGCGGTGACACCCGATATGCATCGATGGCGTTGGACCGGGGCATGGCGCTGCCACTATTTGTTCAGCATAATATATATCATCGCTTCACTACACTACGCATCCTCCTAGCGGGTTTCCTATACTTTGTAAAGTTCTTCTCTTCCTAATTAGTTTTACCGAATCCGCTCCTTCTCTGCTATACACAAGCAATATCCCTCCACCCCACCCCTGCCCCACAAATCGTTTATAAATACAATTTCCTTCTTTGTTTATAATTAGTACTACTTCTTCGTATTGTACTTAACTTTACACCGTACCTCAATACTAGTAACACGGGCAAACATATACTTTTCAAGAGTGTTTATACTAATATCTGTCCCCTATACGCTATGCGTCCGGGGACTTTAATCTACCCAAGCAAGCAAGCAAGTTACCGAACAAGTTGATAAACATGTAAAACCAGGAACTCTCAATAAAAATTTTCAATCGAAATGGACAATATCATACTGCTTTACTTCTACACAACAATTATTGTGTTTATGAGTGTGCTCTTCCCGCTAGGAGTTATAAAATGGAAATGTGTAAGCTCCACAAATAACATAATAATTACTTGAAAAAAAAATCGCAATAACAAAATTTCAATTCGTTTTCGCAAATCAATTATTTATTATCATTATCATCATCATGATCTCATTATCATCAGTACAGTACATCTAGAGGTCACCACCCTCATCATCGTCTTCTTCAACATTGAACATGCTTCAAATAAATACACAACTGTTTCTTTCATATTAAACAAATAATAGTAGTTTAACTGTTTCTTCCTAGAAGCATCCACTAAATGAAGTAATGGTCGTTTGAATCTCCTTAAAATATTTCTTCTTCTCAACGTGTTTTGCGCTATGGGCCCTATTTCGCAATTTCCTTGCTGGTGGGGTTCAACATCAACGTCCTAGCTACAATCTTGAGGCTGCAAAATGTTTAACCCTTGGTTAGAAACGACCAGAGAGAGTGACACTATCCAAACATTAGTGGATGTTGTATAATAATCACCCACTCCCACCACATGAAGACCTTTCTCGAAGGCTAGTGAAAGTGTTGACAACTTTGTATAAATAACCCTCTTGAACAGCAATTTCCTGCGATAATTTTGTAATCATCATTATCTATCGGACGCGTCGTGAAAATCGACATTAACCGTTTGCGACGTCAACTATAGCCAGCTCTGGCAACACCTCGTTCCACACGTTCTATACTACCATTTGAATGTATTTATTTCAGCGTGAACTCCAACACTGCTTGTTTTACAATAAAAGTCAATACGGAAATTTGGACAAGATCAGAGAAAAGATTTAGCCAGATTTAGTAAGAAAGTCCACTTCAATAAGACAGAAATATAATGTAAGCTTAACTTAAAACTTAAAAGCCCGCGACGCTCCACGCGATGTTCAATGTAGCCGAAAACCTACGTTCCAGTTTCATCGGGGCAGAGCCCGCCGCAAAGTAGAAGCGACCGCGACAGCTACAAACAGCTAGGCTAGCTAGAGCTTCGTACTACTACAGTTCTAGTTCAGCTCTGCGCTTCCCTTTACTAGTAGAGCGGCTCCCTTCATTTCCAAAGATTTCGTCTTCCTTTTTAGCTTGTGGTGGCCTAACCCTCTCTCTCCCTACCCCACACCACAGGACTGGTAAGCAGTCTTGTTCCCTCTCCTCCGCTTCTTCCTTCTCTCTCCCGTTCCCCTTTCTCCCTCTCCTCATTTCCGACACCCAGTCAGGCGGCGCCCTCCTGCTCTGTCGTGCCAAGATCAGGGCGGCGTCGGTGGCAACGGCTGCCAAGCTAAGAAACGGCCGACTACTGCTGTGTCTTGCTCTGCTGGTGGTAGTGTCGCGCTTAGCATGTAGTCTTTTCCCTGGCTCTAGTCTTTTCTTTACCCTAAAATCCTTCTTCTATTTTCGCTGCTTTCATTTAGATTTACCTAAAATCTTTTCTTCTTTTTTCTTTCTTTCATTTAAGTTCAGTAGGCCTACCAAAGGTCTTTCGGCTCTTCTGTCTATTTTCGTTTACACCAAGTTCTTCTTCGACTACTGCAATGATTTTCGTTTACCACGAGTCTTTTAAGCTTTCTAGTCATCACAATCTTGTATTTAAATTCTTTCTTGTGTTGTCCTTACATTCTTGTATTTACATTCTTTCTTGTGTTGTCGTTCTCGACTTGTGTAGGCTTACGTACGTCTAGGGCGACGTGGGTTCGAATCCTGACTTCAGCAAACTATTTTGTGATTGCTGGATAGTAGTGGCCAGCGCTTTGAGAAGCTCTCTGAGCTTGTAAGTGCGCTATATAAGAGTAATCTCTTCCTGTTATTTTTTCCTTTCTGCGTAATCTTTATTCTACAACCTTTTACCAATTTTTTTCCTTCCTTCTATGCTTGCTCGCTCTCATTTATATTTTTCCTTAGTGATTTCCTTTCCTTTACCCATAGTTCTTTTTTCTGTCCCTTCGTCTACCTAAACTCTTTTTCTGTTCTCTTTCATTTCTTTAATTAATATATTTATTTTAAGTTTACTTTTCTCTTTATCTTCTTTCTTTCCAGTTGCCTTTCTTCTCATGCTCGTTTTAGTTATAAAAACGTTTTGAGATTTATAATAAATCGAAACTTGTTATATTTATTTACACTAGTGTTTGTGTTCTTAAATTTGTTATTATATATTTAAGCTATTTAGTATTTAATTTATTTCTTTTCTTTTCTGAGATTGTTATTATAAGTTATATACGTATTTCTGTCGGAAGGTAAACAAACAACAACAGCGGCAATTCTAGCAAATTGAAAACGTGAATAAAACTTGAAGAGAGAGAGTGATGTAGGAATAGAGAAAGAGAGAGAATGAGAGAGAGAGAGAGGGAAAAAATACAAAAAAGAGGGATAGAGGGGAGAGAGAAAGAGAGAGAGTGAGAGAAAGAGAGAGAGAGATCTAGGGTAGAAAGAGAATGAAAGACAAAGTTACAAATCTGAATAAACAAATTAATGAGAAAGGTATTACAAAAAAGCTGTTCATTCTGCCCCCCCTCACGCCAACCCCACACAGGAATAAATAAAATCAATAAATACACTGAATTTGAACTTGAACCTAAAAGAAACTTTTAAAATGTGCAAAATAATGTAATTGTAAGCAATAAGATAGTATAATACACAGTGTTAATGCAGTGGTACACAGTTCATAAAGGTATCGGTATAAACATACATAAAATAAACAATTAACAATAAATAAGTATATAAATAAATACAGTTTTTCAGTAGATAAACATTCAAAGTATGTTGAATAAATTTATGTTAAAACAAAATATGTATAGTGAGAATAAATACATTAAAATTTATAAACAATTTTCACCCCACCGCATCAATAACTGCTAAAAATCCAGAACAAACATGGTACTCACCAGAACGGCTCCGACTCGGCATCCTTCACAATCACACATAGTGGGGTGGACATTGATGACGCCTTTGGACAGCAGCAGCTTTAGGCTTTTCCCGTGATGTCTGATGGACCGTTTCCAGTCCTTGGCGGTCTCCCGCCCTGACACGAACTGGAACTCGTTAGGGGTCAGCAGGTTGTTCTGGAACAGGATGCAAGGACCCTTGCTTCCCTGACAAAGTTTGTTCAAGAACATGGCGGCTTTGTTCTGTCCGCACTCCACTTCCAGAACGGGTTCTCCGTTATGGTACTCCACCTTCACGTCGTCGGCGGTGACCTGGGAGGATGACCCAGAAGCGTCCATGGGGCAAGACGCTGAGGCTGAGGATGAAGAACTGTTAGACGACGAGGAAGAGTTGGATGAAGGGACCATGTTGTTGTGGTTCATGTTGTTCTTGTTATTATTGTTGTTGCTGTTTTTAAGAGGCGATGTGAGGGAAGGGGCCGCATTGCTTTTCACCGGAAGCTGGCCGACGCTGCTGACGATGGTAGGAGTCAGGGTGGACAGAGGCATCAACAACGGTCTGGCGTTGGGGTCCACGGACGTGGCTGCTGCCACTAAAGGCAAGAGTCCGGCCACAGCGGGCCCTGCGACTACAGCCGGGGTGGCCGTGGTGACGACGGGGGCAAACGACGATGGGAAACTAGAGGCCGGTGCCGATGATACTGTTACAGTCAGCAAGCCACCGTCCGCCCCGCTTATCAACATCATCTAGTACAAAACACGACTTGATGAATAAAAAAAAATCAATAAAACTTGCACACATACCGTATCACCAACGAAGACACAAAATAACTCCACGTGAAACTTTTTCGTATCCAAGTTACAGCGCTGTACACTCGTACTATCCACGAGTACAGCGAGGGCGGTCACGGAAAACAGTACACAAGTTTTGCTTCTCAAAATCAAAACTTTCTTTCGCTCGGAAACTGTTATGTGGAAGTACAAAAACAAGTTTTGTTGTAATATCCTTTTCTGAAAAATCACAAATAACACACCATGGAAAATATACTGCTGTATAAGCACTGCTCCACGTACGGTGTATAAGATCAGTGCGAAACTCCAGTCTGAAAGCTTGTTCCGCACGCACACACACACCTGTGTCGTTGAGTTCAGCTCGACTCGACTCCGACTGACAAGCTTTGCGTCGGTACGGCGCTCGTAAAGGCGGTGGTAATGATGGAGAGGAAAGAGGAAGGGTTGTGGGTGGTCCTTAGGCCTGCTCTCGGCGACTCGACTTGGCTTCTGCGCAAGGCGAGGGAAAGGGAGAGGGTACGCCGTCACACGGACAAGGCCACACAGAGCAATACAGACCACCGCTTTCTACCACTTCTCCACACGTTGCTGGTGAACGCTACGCCACCATTTCCCCCGACACGTCCGCCGACGACCCGCCACTACCGCCACAACCACCCTCACTCCACATCCGCTGAACCCAACACCTCTCACACACAGCACTGAGATGCTCTATCGGCCCTCGGCACCCTTCTCTCACCGCCACTCCACGCAGTCACCACCACCGTCACCCTACTTGAGCCTCCACACTCCCCCCTCCTCCCGTGGCACTTGAGCGCTACTACACCGTAGGACGCCGGGCAAATCCCCAATCCTCTCGCGTCCAAGGATCACACCTCCCGGCTCGCTTCCCTCTTGTCTCTCTCGGCGCCCATCTGTGCGTGCGTGTCGTGCTTAGAAGTTGTCAAAATTGGGCGAGAAAGAGAAATAGAGAGAGTGAGTGAGTGATTGAGAGAAAGAGAGAGAGAGAACGTAGGTTGAAACTGGCATCTAGGGAGAATAAGCCCCTCCCCTATTCACCTCACCACTCTGCTCCGCCTCCTTGTCTCGCTTCTCAGCATAGTAGACCACCCCCGCCTGCTCCTTCCTGGCCGCCCTTCCTCTCTCTCCTTCCTTCCCCGATCGCTTGCTTCCGTTCGTCCGTCAATGTTGAAGTTTAGCACATGACGAATTTT
This sequence comes from Oncomelania hupensis, assembly GCA_036898135.1. NCBI lineage: Eukaryota > Metazoa > Mollusca > Gastropoda > Littorinimorpha > Pomatiopsidae > Oncomelania > Oncomelania hupensis. The sequence continues at coordinate 23,969,874 of CM072512.1, read as the reverse complement.
TGTGTATCAAACCCATACGCCGAAATAACGCCCTTTTCACTAAGTTATAAACAGAACACAATACTGCGTCTGGAACTGTACCTGATTTGAACAAGATAGCAATTTTGTTTCGCTTATTACGTATTTCGTGCAGTGTTTAAGAGCAATACGTTGTGCGTCCGCGCGTTTCGTTGGGCATGTTTCTATGCGCTAAAGATAACTGGTGGCGGAAAGCTGACGGCGGCTTTGGCGGCGGGGGCACACGTGCTGAGCGCTCGATCCTCGCCTCGCCTGACGATCTCCCATGGCGCCGGGGAAACTCCAACGATGTTTCTCTACTGTTAAAAGAACGCGGATAAAAGTCGAAGCGAGGGCAGCAAACTCGTTTTTCACCAATGAGATAGAGATTCTAGATATTCCAAGTAAAGGCGCACTGTGTTTTTGCACATGTGAACAATCTTTGGTAGTCAATAATCCTTCCTATCCTGTCCAATCCCGTAACTCGAAGGTCGTTGGGGCACCACAGATGATCGTTTAACAAGCGTATTCTATCTTTCTCTGTCCTCAGCAACCCTCATGGCTTCGCTCAGTGTCAAGCCAGTCCATTTTCGAATGTTCCCACCTCTTTTTCTGTCTCCCTCTTCTTCTACCTCCTTGCATCGTAATTGCAGTAATGTTACATGTAAACATATTAGAAATGGTATGATTAAAACGTGTTATGCATGACATTGACTAATCTCCGCTGTTTATATTTCATTCCCGACAAACATGCCAAAAGCGTTAATAATGTGTTGCTTAATCCAGACTTTCCAACTAAATTTATCCGATAATCTTTTCTACGTAACATATTGTCTTGTGCGTTGAGCACTGTTGAATTTCTATTGTAAGATGAGATGTTGAGATTTATATCTGTTCTGTTTTCGTAAGGATTAGCTTCTTTGTTCAGCCCAGTCTTTTAGATGATACATGTTGCAATGTTAATCCAGATCTCTCATCTTGACATTGCATAACACCTGTAAATCCTGGGCGTTGTCTGTTTAATCAAAGCAACCATGCACCAAGTTATCCTTAGATCATAACAATCGTTGCCTCTTGACATTTCATTCCTCTTAAACAGATTAAGGGGAAAATAAAATGTATTTTTTTCGAAATTTTATCACATACTGATTTTAGAACGTGAATAATCATAAAAGTGTTATATTAACTTTCAGATAATTTAATCAGTTTTTCATAATTTAAAAAGTATTCATTAAAGTTTTATGGAATATTATAATTTTAACGACAATGGTAGAAGTAACTGTAATATATACTAATGACAGATAGGATTTGTGGTATTTGTTTTACTTTTTGGACAGCGTAGATTACATGAATTCTTTAAAATGAGGGTAATAAATCATGTATTTCTTGTATACTTTGTCTTGTGACTCAAAGAACTTTGAATTTCTAGCAGGCATGTAATATTCTTCTCTCGCACGTGTGTTCCTTCGCTGCTTTTATGCCTTTGTGTTGCCAATATCGATTGCTGGTGGAAATATCCGCGCGTCCGGATTTTCCTTCCTACCTTAGGAAACGGGAACCACTCGTGCCGACACCGTATAATGTCAATGGCTTGCATGCCTTGCCTCAGTCATTCAGGTTCGTGCGGTATCTCTTCGGCTCTGACAAGCGAACCGATCTTTTTGCCCCGTGGCCCAAAGGGTTTTTCCTGTCTGCATGAGTGTCAGTGTGTGTGTGTGCGTGTGTGTGTGTGTGTGGGGTGTGTGTGTTTCTGTGTCTGTATGTCTATGTGAGTCTGTGTGTGAAGAGGGTGGGTGAAACGAAAGATACTGTGTCTGTATTTACGGTGGGGAGAATAATTATAGGCCTATGTGAGTGTGGGTGTGCATTTATCACTGAGAGCAGGATAGTGTTGTGTGTGCGTGTGTGTAGGGGTGTGTAAGCGCGTGTGTGCGCGAATGCATGTGCGAATGTGTTTATGTGTGTGATTGAATAAGTGGAATATTAAAATTTACTCTTTTTTTTCTTCCGTTTATCAATGAAAACAGCATAGCTATGTGTGTGTTCGTATGTGTATGCATGTGAGTGCGCACTTTTGAATGAGTGGAATATATAATTTTATTGAGGTATCAATAATAAAATCGCTCTGTGTGTGTGAGTGTGTGTGTGTGTGCGTGTGCGTGCGTGTGCGCGCGCACTTTTGAATGAGTGAAATATAATTTTATGGAGTCATCAATGAAAACAAAATATGTTAGTTCGTAATTGCGTGTACTTCTGTGTGTGAAAAAAAGTGTTTATATGGGGTGCCGAATAATTATTGTAAAGAGTTGTGTTAGTGTGTGTGTGCTGTATGTGTTTGACTCTCAGCCATGGTTATAGTTATGAGTTTTTGTCATAGAACTGCTGACGAGAAACTACAGTGGTAGAAGTCGCACTAGTTCAAAATAATTATACCAACTACAGTATTTCGGCCTTTTGAAACCACTTCAACGATTTACTCGTTTCAGACGAATGCATTCAGTGGCGTTGCACCAATAATTTCATAGACACCGCTTATACTACAGTTGAATGGTACAGCCTTTCCGTCATAGGAGCTCAGGCGAATTACACCTACTCTACTATAGGTTGAAAAGCCGAGATTTGACTGGGTAAGGAATTAATATTCTAATTTCTAATATAACTTTTAATAACTCAGGCTTGGTCGTAGGCCTATTTTAGTCCTTTCACCATAGGCCTTTGAACGGATATGTGACACCTCTGGACGAATTTTAGGTTTGTCATCTCAGGGAGAGCACAGTAACAGCAACGCAGCACTAACCTTGACTAGGGATGAGGCGATGGGGTGGTATGGGATAGATATAGGGGGTAGCGCTTGCTGGGTGTATTTTTGTGTGGGGCAAGCATCCGTCTAGGACATGAGCGTCAGCATCTTTAAAGTCCTGGAAGGTGGAATGCTTGCGTGCACAGACTAGACTCTTCCTCGATTTATGTTATGATGGGAAGGAATAGAAATACTGGATTTAAACACACACAAAAATTGAACTTCGGAGGAGACTAGACTAAGCTTTCTCTTTCCCTCAGTATACAGACGACTGGCTGGCTGGATAAGTTGAACAACCGAGGGTATAGACTGGTGTGCGACATTCTCTGTGTTGACTGTCAGCGGGGCCGTGTCAGGCACTTGAAGCACGACAGCGCACGGAAAGCTGTTGACAATCAGATGCGGCAGCCTACAAGTACGTTCGATAGCGTCCACGTCGCCACCACGGAGCGTCAGTCTGAAGTATGGGGCTGCCCTACGAGCTCTTCACGCATTGAATATAGTTAACATATGGCACGTGAACTATTTCCTCACCCACCCTTCCTTCCCCTCCCCACGCCCCATTCCCAACAAAAATACTTTAATTAATTAATTAATTAATTAATTAATTAATAATAATAATAATAAGAAGAAGAAGAAGAAGAAGAAGAAGAAGAAGAAGAAGAAGAAGAAATTACAACAACCGCAGAACCACACTTTAAATATCAACTTGTAAACAATCCAGTTACCTTTATCCCATAGCTGTCTGTAACTTACAAACTGCATGATTAGACTATAAGTATTTGCTTGTAGTCTTTTGTTGGGAAACGTTGGTTATTATATATCTCTTGTTGTGAGCAAAATTTGATGGATTGACTTGCTTGTCCGTTTAATCATCGGTTTAGAGCCTAATTTGTGTTTATATATTTTAGATTTTATTTCTATCGTCATCCACAGCGAGCGAAATTTAGACTGCCTTCTCAGCGGATACGCGGCAGCCGAAAGAGCAGCGCAGGGGGGAGGGGGGGGCGAGAATGGGGAGGTGGGGAAGGGACCTACAGTGCATGCTAAGTGTATTTGTCTAGCCGCCACTCACTCGTCTAGAACATGTGCGTCAGGATCTTAAAAGTCCGTGCGGTGGAATGCGTGCATGCACAGATCTCGGTTTTTGCTCTCGTACAGTTTAAATTTAATGAGTCTAAAGTCATTTGTCCCCCTAAACGTTTACTCTAGACAATATAATGATCAAAGAAGAGTTGGTTAATACGCAATATTAAGACGAAAGCTCTCCAATAAACAACTTAAGACATATGGACCCTAGCTAAAGTCATTAAACGTCGCTTAAAACCACAAGCACAAAATACTATTTTCTGGCTATAATTCACAACAACGCCTTGGAGCCAGTTGGTTACGCCTCGTTCAGTTTATGTGTGGTCTTTGCCTGTAGACGTATTCATAGGGAGCTCTATCGTCCGCTTATTTCAGACGATATTTAGAACGCTCGAACACGGCGATTCAATTCAAATTTCGCAAACTATCAGACACATACAAACAAATGTATGAATATACAAGCAAATAACCATCTCTTAGCGTGAACGAGACTCGTTTTGATCTAAAGTAAAGAGAAACTTTAACTATTGAAGAGCGATTTGATGTGAGAGCAGGCTGTCGAAATTGGTCAGTAAAGATGTATTGTATTGTATTGTATTGTATTGTATTGTATTGTATTGTATTGTATTGTATTGTATTGTAGGTCGAAGAGAAATCCTAGTCATGCAAAATTTAATAGACCTAAACAAACACTTTTTCGCACCAAACGCTACTCTGGTTATCAGAGAGCGGCACGTTGAAATGTTCACACAGAAAGATAGGCAGGGCAATCAGTCGACGACCGATCAACCGCACGACCAGTGTGGACCGTTGAACTGTGCGCAAACGGACTGTCAGCGATTAAGAACTCGGGATGTTATTACATGTTTTGCACACCAAACAATGATTATAAAAATGTTAGCTTACATGTTTCTACCCACTAGCCTCGACAGATCCTTTTGGACTTTCACAAGGAGTGTTGCCCACAACAACAAAAAAGAAGTTTAGAACAAAACAAGTTCAAGTTCAAGTTCAAGTTCAAGACACTTTATTACCCAATGAATTCAAAATACATAGGATTTCGTTTTGTTGATGCGGTAAAACATTCAGTCCCTCTGCAACAACAAACAACCTTCCACTGGACATTAAAACATTAAAATACTCTAATAGAGAAAGTTATTTTAAGGAGTAAAGCACAGGCGCACGCCCACTTGCAACCCCACACGCACACGCATACTCACGCATACCCGCATGGGTATCTAAATTAAAACGTAATGAGATAAAATACATTAAAGAATCAGAATTGTACCACTAACACATTATCGCAACAATAAATTGGCGTTTAAGTATAACACCTCATGCTATGTGGATAACTGAGGACACTGGTACCGAGAGGGCAGCCTCGGGGAAGAAGCTGCGTCTAAACCGGCTAGTTCTAACTTTTAGTGCTCTGAAGCGTTTGCCTGACGTGAGGAGCTCGAACAGATGGTTGGCTGGATGGGATGGGACGCCAGTAATGTTGCTGGCCCTTCTTGCCAAACGCGTGCTGTATAAGGACGCGAGGGATAATAAAACGCAACCTATGATTTTTGCCGCGCGTTTCACAATTCTTTCGAGTTGAAACTTCTCGCCCGAAGTGGCGCCTCCAAACCAGACTGTGATACTGAAGCACAGGATACTCTCAATCACGGCGCGATAGAAATGCGCGAGTATTGTCTTTTAAAAAGAACTCTTTTAAAATTATAATTATTGTTTAAATGAATAAATTCCGCAGTTTTTGTGCCTATTAATAGCAACTTCTAGCCAACATCCTTGAACTCAAAATAGCATCTATCAAGCCGGTAAGAAACAGAACCAATAACAAAAAATGGTTCGGTAAGGTTTTTCGTTTTAGGTTGATAAAAAATAGACCCTACCGTAACACAGACACCAAAGACACACTCTTTGAGATTCGTGGTTCACTCACAAATAGGGTCAAAGTTCACCCGGCTATGGTATTGTTGGACAGTTCGTCAGAACCGAAATGGAAACTTCAAACTGTAGCGGTTGGGTTGAGCAACGAAAGCGCCCTTTTTCATTGAGTAATTTGACAACAATGCGGATTTTAGAGTAAACCTGGTAAAGGTAAAGGTAAAGGTAGTCCCGTAGCCTTGTGGCCGTAGAGGAGCGTGATGTTGGAGATCACACTTATCTTGGGCCAGCGTTATGAGGGTGATGCCCATCTCTCTCCCTCGCTGCTTTACCTTCCCCACCCTTAAGAGAGTAGGTACTCAGTCACAGTTGAGTCAACTGGGGGCGTTGTTATTGTCGCTTCACGTTTTGCGGTCACCCATCCAAGTGCTAACCGCACTGGACGGTGCTTAACTTGCGACACAGTAGCGAGTGCTCCAACCACTGCGCTATCCGACACCCCTGTCTTTGTCCAAAATAAACACAACTTTCGAATTGGAGCCTTTTTAAGTACAAAGTAACAGAATGACTTGTTGTTTGCACATAATAGCTGGAGAAGGGGAGCGATTTTGAGGCATAATACTGTTTAGCGAAAAAGAACTATTATCACGAAATCAATAACGGTTTCCCTAGGATTTTCAAGAAAATTGTAAATTGCCTTTAAGTAAAACAATAATTTCACAAATTCGCTGTAGTTGTGTCTTTTTTTTTTTTTTTAAAGGATTGTTTTATAGCAACCTGAGCTTGCTTGTCGAAAAGCATTTTCTCGCATTGAACTTATTTTCTGGTAGTGGCAAACTGCCCGTTGCTTCTAATATAGTTAGTTGACTTTGCTTGCCTAGTCATCCCTTGATTCTCAAGACACACGTCTGTGTCTCAGGTGGTCTCATGTATAACCCCGACGCGAATATTTGCCGAAAGTCATAGTTTGAGATTCAACACGTCTCTTGATAATGTGGGTCCTTAGTATCTCGCCGTTCATGGGACTTGCCTCAAAGGATCTCTTTGAACTCCTGGTGAATCGTTGCTTCAAGTCCTATCGTGAGATTCGCCGTACTCCGTTGCGTGCGTTGCGTTGCGTGGGTAGATTACCGTAGTCCCCGGACACAGATGCGTATAGGGGACATGACGCCGTACTCCGGATAACGTGAGCCCTTTTATTGAGTCACTCATGAAAGTCAGTGTTGGTAATGTGTATAATCATCATTTTGGAAATCAAGTCATCTATGGTCTTTCCTCAGATAACTAACTGAAAATCAGGCAGTGTTGCCCTTCATTGCCTCAGACCACCTCTTGAGATTCAACTCAAGTGAGTGGTGTTCAGAGCGGTCTTTATGCAGCAAGGCACACCCGCTCTTATATTTTTCTGTTCCACTTTAAAGCAAAACCTGACTGACATATATGCTAGTCTACCATGAACTCAACGCAGTTTTCAAGCGAATAACATCGTCGTCATCATCATCATCATCATCATCATCATCATCATCATCATCATCATCATCATCATCATCATTATGATCATCATCATCATCATTATGATCATCATCATTTACTTTCGACTCGGGCAACGTCTCGGAGGTTTTCTCCGGGTACGCCGGTTTGTTTCCCCAAGCGAAATTTCAAAAACACATCTAATGTTAGGTAGGTTGGGTTTGGGCGCACCACAGCGGAATTTCGGCCCGGAATTTCCCGATAAAAAGGGACAATAAAGCGTTACCAAAAACAATCATCAACAACAACAAGAACAACACGAGCACCAACAACAAAAACAACAACTCTACTATTTAATTTGTGATTCACAGTTCAGTCGCACGAGCTATGAGGCACAGTGGGTTATGTTTCACGCTTCGAATAATCTCTTGAAAACTCAGCTGGGGACTCCAGCCTTTGCCTGAAGTCGTCTCTTGAGATTGAACTTTGTAATCTTTGGATAGTGTGGGAGTTGAAACTTGCTATTGGACTTTCTTCGCCTCGAACCATCTTTTGACATTGAACTCATTGATACTGCTCTGTTGTCCTTCTTTGCCTCAAACCATCGCTCGATATTCAGCTCATCAACTGCTCTCTTGCCATTGATTCAGTGTTGAGTCCAGCTACGTGGGGTGAGCGCTATCGCTGTTACACAATGCTCGATCAGTCAGCCTCACCATTGTCTCCCACGTGTTGACAGATAACGGGACAGCATACATCGCCACGTTGACTGTCGCACGTACTCATATCAGCCAGGCCCATTCATGTTGTAAACTCCAAATGTGCTGAAAAAGAAAGATGGCGGAGAAGAAGAAGAAAAGAAGCATCAGAACAAACGGACATGAAGGAGATCACAAAGAAAAACATAACAGGCAATCTGACTTTAAACAATGTTTCCAAGTCTAACAAAATGTATAGCCTGTCCAACGTTGCCCCAGTTTTTGAGGAATTTTTATTATGTATAAATTCTGCACCAATACCTTCTTTAGACGAATTTATATTCAGCATTGCTTATCTAATGCTTCTGACAGAACATGATTTTTGTTGCTTTTCCTTCAGTCTGTCAGTCCCACAGACGTGTAAAAATATGCCAAGGTTTGTCACAGACTGGCTAGTTTTAACTCTGCACATTTACTATTTAGCCATGTGTAGTCTTTGCAACAGTAGAGAGTTAGTATAGTACACAGCAGCAATTAAATTACAGCACACTGCGAGCCTGAGCCACACACACAGCGTAAGTGAGTCAGCACTTGAGCTTTGAATCTGAACATTTTACCCAATGATAGCTTAGGCAAAGCGGTTCGAGCCAGTTTGACTGTGTCAGAGCCTAGCACAGTTTTGGTCAGTTGGGAGGAATACACCGAAGTGTTAACAGCTAGAAAGCTGGCAGAGAAATCTCTACACACTTAGACCAGGAAGCAGGACTTAGGATCTTAGAATTCTATCAAGTCACAACGGGCCTGAACTTGTCAAACAGGTAAATGAACACCCTTCTGTTTCATCGTGATATATTTATATTATTGTTGAAATTATGTTTGGGATTTGCTATGCATAAATGTGAATTGTTAATCCGAATTTGCGTGACCCTGTGGAAGAGCCGACCACGAGGCGAAACACGACCGGTTGCGCCGCCATGTTGTATCCCGTACGGAACCACTGTTGTTTAACTTATATGTATGTTTGCAGACCAGTGGCTGTACCCGTGAATGTTTATAATATTATTAATTCTGTATGTGTATAGTTAGCCACGATTGATATTTATGTATGTATAGGAATTTAGAGTGAGATTCCAGTGGAACCCGGAAGTAGCAGAATGTTCGTCGCTTATGTATAGAGATGTGGAGCTATCACTGAGGGCTACTTGGCTTTCAGTGAGACGCTCTGCACAAACCGATTATTCAGGGTTGTGCAGAATTTCGTCTCTTATATTCCAGACGAGCAGGCGAGCTATCCCGAGCTATCCCGAGCTATCCCACTCCACAGAAACGACTAGCTGGGTGAGGAGACTCTACCGCCCCAGACGGAAAGAGCTGCCTTGGAAAACTCCCTGTCAGACCCCACAGCGTGGCAAGGGAACCCAACTACACAACGACACAGGTGGACCAGAAGCTACCTCACAGAAGGACTTCGAACCCCCACTCATGAGTTAAGTGCATAACACGAAGGTGCACTTAAACTGATCATAGCAGGACCACAGTAGTCCAACTATTCAGAAACTGTAAAACGGACCACAGTAGTCCAAATCTACATGAGATATAATAGCCAGTGCCCGAGGAAGATATAACAGCTGCCCAGACTATCAGCGATCGAACTATTAGCAGTGACTGAGACTTTTTAAGTTAGATTAGTGCTTAGAGAATCTTGTATAGAGTAGAAGAAATAAATGTGTGATTTTAACTGTTATCAAGTGGCTGGACTACATATGATTCATAGCCGTGTGAAAGCTAGTGTGACAGTATTCTTTTACCATTTTTCTATCTTTTTCTGTACCCCAACCTTAACACAGAACGAGCTGAACAAATAAATTTATTAAAGTAATTCATAGGGTGACGTACTAGCAGTTCCCACCGAATAAACGTGAGGGTCCATAATTCCATTGTGCAGAGCCCATAAACCCCACGTGACACTTTAATTGGCGAGCCTAGCCAGGATCTGTGTATAATAGGAATTGGGTATAACCGGACCTAAGTACAATAAAATTAGATAACAGTAGTAGAGGTAGAATAACTTAGAATAGTGTAAGGGTATAACACTGATCAGTTGTGGTGCACTATTCTTTAGTTAAAAACTTTTTTGCTTCAAATATTTTTGTGCCTGTATGTTGCATTGTTCTTTTGCAGGTTTTGCTTAAATAACTGTTGTATGCCATTTGACTCTTGTTTTATTCTATTATTGATTGCAAATTTTATGGTCTTTGCATTGTTGTTATTGAATTGCAATATTGCTAGTGTTTTGGTATTCGACTTGATTCAGAGGTTGTTCATAGACACGTTTGGCAATGTCGGACCCAGTGGCCTTGAGATTGCGTTTCAAGGAACTAGGAGAAGCTTTACACTTAGCAGGGGGAGACCTAATTGCGTATATAAATGCAGAGGTAGAGAAACAGGAGGCTAAGGCAGAGAGAGCAGCCGAGAGAGAACAGAAGAAACTCGAAGCAGAACAGAGAAAAGCAGAACTAGAAGCAGAGCAGAAGAAACTAGCATTAGAAGCAGAACAGAAGAAGCTCGAAGCAGAACAGAGAAAAGCAGAACTAGAAGCAGAGCAGAAGAAATTAGAGGCAGAGAGAGAAACGAGGAAATTAGAATTAGAAGCAGAGCAGAAGAAACTAGAATTAGAAGTAGAACAGAAGAAGGCAGCAGTAGCAGCAGAGAGAGAAGCAGAAGTTAGGAGATGGGAGTATGAGCGGGCAGAAAAAGAAAAAGAAAGGGCAGAAAAAGAAAAAGAGAGGGAAGAAAAGGAAAAAGAAAGACAGCATGAGTTAGAGCTAAGAAGATTGGGATCAGGAGCTTCAAGTTCTTCCTCAACCCCTTCCCACTCAGATCACCTAGAGGTAGCATCCAACCCTGTACAAGGAATGTCATTTCCACTGGGAACATTCAATGAGAGAGAGGAAGGTCTAGATCTCTATCTGACTAGGTTTGAGCGTCTAGCAACAGAGTACAAACTAGATCCCACTCATTGGTCTTTTAAGCTTAGTCAAGGGCTTAGAGGAAAGGCTTATGACATCTACAGTAAGCTACCGACTGACAGAGTGACTGACTATCACAAAGTAAAAGAGGCACTCCTAACGGGATTCGAACTGACAGGAGAATGCTATCGGCAAAAGTTCCGCACCAATCGGAGAGTGAAAGGAGAGAGCTATGCGCAGTTCGCGGATCGGTTGTCCACAATGTTGGATAAGTGGATTAGCCAGTCAGCCACGGCTAAGACGTATGATGGACTGACAGAACTGTTAGTATGGGAACAGCTACGGGAAACCATGACCCCCGAGCTGAGAACATTCTCAGTAGAGCAGGGCGCGGAAAGACTGGAGGATCTGGTCAAGGTCGCAGATAGGTACGTGGCCGCACACGGAGAAGCCAAGAGCTTCAGGCGAGACCTAAAGCCTAACGGGAAAGAGGCACAGAAACGAAGCCCTACCCGGGAAGAGCGCACCGCGAATAAGCCGAATAACCCCAGACCTGGGCAAAATAAAGGACCCAACACGGAATTCGGGAAAAGAGGTCCCGCAGAACAAAGACGGTATTGTTCGTTCTGCAACAGAAACAATCACTCCACCGCAGAATGTTTCAAGTTGGCCGCACAACGTAGGGAAGAGCGCGAAAGCCGGCCAGCGCACAGAGTTCTAACTCAAAGTAGCGGTAACAAGCCACACACAATCGGAGATCACCCATCGGTGACAGACACGGTCAAGGTCAACGGAAAAGAAGCGAACTGTCTGTATGACACAGGTCTATCATACGACGCGATAGTTAGCGAATCTCTTGTATCGCGCGCGGACTTGACAGACAAGACAGTCGAACTACAAGGAGCAGACTTGACGAAACCGACGACTACTTGCCCAATAGCTTGGATCGAAGTAGAGAGTAGGTACGTCACAGGACGAATCCAAGCAGCTGTTTTACAGAAACCCCTGTATGATCTAGTGCTAGGTTGTAGGTATGTGTTCTTAGGCACGCCCCCTAAAACTGTAGAGATAGCTGCAGTGCAAACCAGGGCCCAAGCTAAAACCCAACCACCCCAGCCCGAGTTCGCTCCGAATCCAGGACTCGAAGAGATCAAAACAGCACAGAAAGAAGACGCCTCGATAGCGAAGTGCTTCCAGAAGCTACCCAAGGCGCACACACCCCCGCACAAGGGAGACTTCTACATGGAAGAGGGAGTTCTACATCGTCAAGGAGATGGAGATCACACCCAACTAGTACTACCAGCCACCCTTCGAGCCCAAGTACTAGAATTAGGCCACAGCATGCCACTCAGCGGACACATGGGAATTGGAGCCACAGTGCAGAGAATCAGCGCACACTACTATTGGCCAGGAATCACGGAGGATGTCAAGCGCTACGTGAAATCTTGCCACCAATGTCAACGATATTCCCCGCGACATCACACCGTACCAGTTACCTTAGGACCATCGGTAGTAGTCGGCGTACCATTCCAGCAAGTCTCAGTAGACATAGTAGGACCACTGCCCATGACCAAGAAGCGGAACAGATTTCTACTCACACTCGTCGACGCATGTACGATGTGGTGCGAAGCAGTCCCGTTGCCAGCGATCGACACCAAGAAGATTGCAGATGCACTCATCGCCATCTTTACCAGAGTCGGATTCCCGGACAGCATTAGAACGGACAACGGATCTCAGTTCACCGGCCGCCTGATGCAAGACGTGTTCGAGTTGATACAAGTTCATCACATTCGCACACCACCATACCACCCAGCCAGCAACGGACAAGTAGAAAGACTGAATGGAACCCTTCTCACCATACTCAGGAAAGTCGCCGACGACAATCCAGAAGCGTGGGACACCTACGTGAATGCGGCACTGTTCGCATACCGAGAAACACCCCATGCAGCCACAGGCTACACCCCGTCAACATTGCTATTCGGCAGACCTCTAGCAGGACCGCTAGAAGCCCTACGCAGAAGTTGGACGGAGGCCAAGATAGACGACACACCAAGGGGTGCCACCAAGTACGTCGCAGACCTGCAGGAAACCCTCAAAGCAACGTGGAAGACAGCTGGTGAAGCACTGAAGAAGGCAAGAGCCCGTCAGGCGAAGTACTACAACCGCCACGCGAAGGACAGAGAACTGCAAGTCGGCGATCAAGTGCTACTCTTACTTCCAAGTGGAACCAACAAGCTGGACATCGCTTGGAGAGGACCGTACCGGGTGACTGCCAAGAAATCCAAGACAGTCTACCAAGTAGAGGTGAACGGGAGAGCCCGATACCACCACATCAATCGCCTCAAGAAATACACGGACCGACCAGCGACCCCCAGCACACACACATGGATGGCCATCGCCATCGCGGAAGAAGCTCATCCCCAACTACAACAGCATCGCCGTACCACTGACAAATGGAACCCGGAAAACAGCCCCGGACAAAGTAGTTTGGACAGCCGAATGCGAGACAGCATTCCAAACACTCAAGGACAGAATGACATCGGCGCCAGTACTCCACCTACCCGATTTGACTCAGCCCTTCGTTCTTCGCACAGACGCAAGCGACTTAGGCCTCGGAGCAGTACTGCTACAGCGCGACCCCAAGAATGCAGAGACGCTATTCCCTGTCGCCTACGCCAGCAGAAAATTGAGACCCGCCGAGACCCACTACGCCACGTCGGAGAAAGAATGTCTTGGACTAGTCTGGGCCATACAGAAGTTTCAACTCTACCTGTATGGGACCCACTTCACAGTTCAGGTGGACCACCAACCACTATCGTTCCTGGCAGCCTCCAAGTCTTTGAACTCTCGCCTGATGCGATGGGCACTCACCCTTCAGGCATACTCATTCCAAATCGAGTACATCCCCGGCAAAGAGAACCACGGAGCCGACTACCTCAGTCGCCATCTCGTGGAGGACACAGCAGCTGTCGCCCACCCAACACAACTAAGGGCCACAGCACCAGAATTCGTCCCCGCCCAGTAATACCCTGTCACTAGTGTCCATAGCTACCTGGCATAGCATTGCAGCTCAGGTAGAGCAACTTACTTAGTTTGTAAATAGGACCCTAGGATAGTGCAGTGTTAAACTAGGCTCTGTAGTAGAAAAAGGTCGAATCCAGTAGTCATCGCCTTTTTTCAGTTGAGGGAGCCTGTCACAGACTGGCTAGTTTTAACTCTGCACATTTACTATTTAGCCATGTGTAGTCTTTGCAACAGTAGAGAGTTAGTATAGTACACAGCAGCAATTAAATTACAGCACACTGCGAGCCTGAGCCACACACACAGCGTAAGTGAGTCAGCACTTGAGCTTTGAATCTGAACATTTTACCCAATGATAGCTTAGGCAAAGCGGTTCGAGCCAGTTTGACTGTGTCAGAGCCTAGCACAGTTTTGGTCAGTTGGGAGGAATACACCGAAGTGTTAACAGCTAGAAAGCTGGCAGAGAAATCTCTACACACTTAGACCAGGAAGCAGGACTTAGGATCTTAGAATTCTATCAAGTCACAACGGGCCTGAACTTGTCAAACAGGTAAATGAACACCCTTCTGTTTCATCGTGATATATTTATATTATTGTTGAAATTATGTTTGGGATTTGCTATGCATAAATGTGAATTGTTAATCCGAATTTGCGTGACCCTGTGGAAGAGCCGACCACGAGGCGAAACACGACCGGTTGCGCCGCCATGTTGTATCCCGTACGGAACCACTGTTGTTTAACTTATATGTATGTTTGCAGACCAGTGGCTGTACCCGTGAATGTTTATAATATTATTAATTCTGTATGTGTATAGTTAGCCACGATTGATATTTATGTATGTATAGGAATTTAGAGTGAGATTCCAGTGGAACCCGGAAGTAGCAGAATGTTCGTCGCTTATGTATAGAGATGTGGAGCTATCACTGAGGGCTACTTGGCTTTCAGTGAGACGCTCTGCACAAACCGATTATTCAGGGTTGTGCAGAATTTCGTCTCTTATATTCCAGACGAGCAGGCGAGCTATCCCGAGCTATCCCGAGCTATCCCACTCCACAGAAACGACTAGCTGGGTGAGGAGACTCTACCGCCCCAGACGGAAAGAGCTGCCTTGGAAAACTCCCTGTCAGACCCCACAGCGTGGCAAGGGAACCCAACTACACAACGACACAGGTGGACCAGAAGCTACCTCACAGAAGGACTTCGAACCCCCACTCATGAGTTAAGTGCATAACACGAAGGTGCACTTAAACTGATCATAGCAGGACCACAGTAGTCCAACTATTCAGAAACTGTAAAACGGACCACAGTAGTCCAAATCTACATGAGATATAATAGCCAGTGCCCGAGGAAGATATAACAGCTGCCTAGACTATCAGCGATCGAACTATTAGCAGTGACTGAGACTTTTTAAGTTAGATTAGTGCTTAGAGAATCTTGTATAGAGTAGAAGAAATAAATGTGTGATTTTAACTGTTATCAAGTGGCTGGACTACATATGATTCATAGCCGTGTGAAAGCTAGTGTGACAGTATTCTTTTACCATTTTTCTATCTTTTTCTGTACCCCAACCTTAACACAGAACGAGCTGAACAAATAAATTTATTAAAGTAATTCATAGGGTGACGTACTAGCAGTTCCCACCGAATAAACGTGAGGGTCCATAATTCCATTGTGCAGAGCCCATAAACCCCACGTGACAAGGTTTCACTTTTAAGTAAATAAAAAAGGTACATAAGTAACATTTGAATGTGAATTTGAACCTGGGTCTGAAAACATATTTTAACCGGACATGGGTGGACTTGCCAAAAGTAACAATAGTTTTTTTTTTGTTTTTAAAGGAGATTGGATTGGACTTTATGAAATATAATATAAACATTAGTGAACTAATTAAGGTTGTTACATTAGTGACACACAGTATGCGTGCACACAACTTGATAGCACTAGCCAGGGGGGCCGCCAGAAGCGTTTGAAAGATAGAAGCTTCGATAGGTAAAACGGGACGGCGTCATGTGCGGACGCTCTCAGGTCTAAAGAAATACACCGCTTTGTGGAGCCTGCTGAGGCATACGCCCTACATTAGTATGTACTGTAAGGCCTTTGCTTCAGCAGTCTCAAACATTCTATTTGGCCTGGAGAGACACAGATTTCTATCTTCTCTCTTGAGTATTAGAAGCCAGCAGTGGCTAGTTCCGATATGAAGGCTAAAATCATTGCTGACTCTCTCGGGCCTAGAGAGCCACAGACGCTCTCGTTTTACTCCACAGGAGAGCCACAGGAGTGTGTCTGAACATTTGAGCCACAGGAGTGTGTCTGAACATTTGAGTCGCTCTTCCTCTGTCGAATAGGGAATACGCCACAAAGCTGCATGCTCTCGAGTGTCAAAGGTCTGTAGAATAGGAGTTGCCATTAATAATAGCCTAAATGTTTTGTACAAAAGTAGACGATGCAAGGTGCGTCGTAGTAGTAGTAGTAGCAGTAGCAGTAGTAGTAGTAGTAGTAGTAGTAGTAGTAGTAGTAGTAGTAGTAGTAGTAGTAGTAGTAGTAACAAAAGCAAATAACGTCCAACCCCACTCGCAATTATAATTATTTCATAAACTCGCAATAGCAGTTCCTGGTGCTGTCTTCTTCTTCTTCTTTTCTTCATCCTCCATCTCCTTCTCCTCCACCCCTACTTCCACCACATCATCATTATTATCATCATCGTCATCATCATCATCATCATCATCATCATCATCATCATCATCATAATCATCACCATAACCACCATCATCATCATCATCCTATACTTATTGCCCTACAGTTGTAACTAACTCTACCTTTATTGCATTCTCGCACCCATATATAGGCCTACATCTATGGAGTCACAACCAAATTAATGTAGTAGGCCAACAATATTTGTTTCTACTGTATGCTCTTATATTTCAATTCAACAGTAGGAATTCTCGCTCTTCTTCTTCTTCTTCTTCTTCTTCTTCTTCTTCTTCTTCTTCTTCTTCTTAATGTATGTGTGTATACTTGCTTGTCAACAACAGTGATCCACCTGACTTTTAAGGAACTGCTGTTGTTTGGGTCTTACTGAAATAAACGTACCGCTAAATCCAACATTTTGCAGATCACAGGGTTCAGTTTTATAGCTCCGTCAGTTAGCTTGTAGTGTTTCTTCTTCTTCTCCCCCTCCAACTTCTTCTCGTGAGTGGGTGTACTTCATCATCGTAACTATAAAAGTAGAAGAAAAAAACAAAACACAACTGCTGTCGTTTCGTCGTCGGGTCTTGCTGCACAGTCTTACCGATACAGGTAGTTTCACAGATTACAGGGTTCAGTCGTAGGCTTAGGGGCTATTTCAGTTCAGTCGGACAGCACGGCTGACGCCTGCACTCAAATCACCTCGCCTAGCTTCATGCCAGCCACGACAGCAACCGACCACGTCAACGACAGCAGCTTTAACGCTAACCAACAAATTCGACTCGCGAGAGCTACGAAGGATTAGAGCGACTTAAGAACTTCAGTCGGCGATACTTGAGTCCTGGCGATGAGTATGGCTGAAGAAATGTTTACGTCTCTTCTCTTGGGTAGGCCTACAACTGATATTTAGGGCATGTTGTATTTCACTGTAGCAAACTTCTGTCGGCGATACTGAGGTCACTGTGATAATTATGACTGAAGAAATGTTTATGTTTATGTCGCTTTGGTGACACAGTATAACTATAAGGAACGCTGTCTTTGTGATGGGCTCAGGTACACTCAAGGTGAATCGGATTCACGGTCTTTGATATAGCTATTATAACTAGAAGGAAAACTGCCTTTACGATGCATATAAGGAAACAATCGGAAACGGTCGAGGTGCACACTGTATCTTCCAACTGCGATTATGCGTATAAGTTTATTCATGAACACTATTATTCTGCAAGATTCGGCTGTTATTTTGTTTTCAAACACGGGCTCTGTAGTAATGAAACAAACAAAACATGCATTCCTTTTGCTAAGAAAACAGCCCAAAATTTCTCCTTGTGGGTGGCGAACATTATCCAACATCTAAATTTTTTTTATTATTCTTGGTATCGAGGATTTTTATAGCACACATATCTCGCCGTACTTGGCGACTCAAGGCGCTGGCCGATACAGGATCTCACTTAAGCAGCCCGAGGCTTCCAAATCCAATTCTCTGCGGGTACACTATATAGAATTATACAAACTGTATAGAATAAAGTTCAGTGTTGGTTGAATTTAGATTTAAGGCACACTGCCTTCTTTCAATGACAATTCAAAATTCTGCACAGTTTAAGCTATCTGTTTGCAATTTGATCTAAAGTTCTCATTGAAAATGTTTTATAAAACAAACTAGAGATTTTACCTCTTTTTGGGGGTCCCTTGAATTTCCCTTTCCATCCCTCCCCGGCTCCTTCTAAACCCTCCTTTACAGTAGTAAAATAAAATAGGTTCAAAACCTGACAGATCACTTTAGTTTCAGTCATTGTTCCCTTTGGTGGTTTGATACTTTTGTCGGTGTTCAGTAATGTCAACGTCGGTGTGTTTGAGGGCAATCTGTCTAAATAACAAATCGCCTTGATTAACAATCTATAGTCACAATGCAATTAAGAAGACGTAACATTTGGGTGCTTATCTATAGATTTTTTAAGCTACTGAAGCCGACACAGAACTTCAATCTTCTATTCTTTCTATCAGTTTGACATCCTGGTTGGAACTTGAAAGTCAATGTAGAATTGTTAATGATGCAACGATCAACTTCAATCAACGTAGTACTGTTTCAGGTGAGTAGGACACAAACAACCCTTATATTCGCACTAACAAGCTCGTCACTGTTTCTTTTACTTCTCAACACGTGATTGGAACAGCCTTTAAAGTAGGATTTGACGGTACACTGAGGGGTGATAGTTAGGTCCAAAAGAAGGTCAAAGGTTGGTGGTGGGCTGGGGCAGGTAATGTCCCTAGAACTCGTCAGTTACGCTTCACTGCGCCTGGCTCTCACACCTCGCTGGGCGGAGATCGTGACGGAGACGCATCCAGATAGGACCTGGGAAGTCGGCTGGTGCAGTGAGAAAAAGTAGTTGTGAAGGGGACCGTCTGTGAGGCAGGATAGGCGAGAACCGTCAGTGGCGGCGACGGGCGGGGTCCGCGTCAAAGGGCTTTACCTGCCGGCAACACAATCCATCTGCAACGTCTTACCTGTCGCGTCACGGCTCATTGCGCACAGCTCCCCTTCAGGGTCGACCGCTAAAGCTCAGCCTGACTAAGGCACCACGGACAACAGCGCTCACTGTGACCCGAGACAGGGGAGATCTCTCTTTTCCCCTCAGCCCTGTCTTGTGTGCAGAGGGGCTCAAAAGCGTTGACTGAACGCGTCTGAACTGAGAAGCGTACGGATAAGAACTTCTCGAATAGGGAAGGCTTTGAAGGCCCATGCAAAGCCCCAGCACCCGAGGCTTGTGTGAAGCTCCGGTTTCGGTCATACGATCATGAAAACCGATGTGAATACCCCGCTCCCTTCTCGAGTCACACAAGCGTACACACTGTACTGTCATTGACAGGTCGACTTACTCAAGCTTGGTAGAATTTGGAAATGCCTCCAGCTACCCTCTACCTCGGCTTGGTATAGGGTATAGCACTATGGTGTTAAGCATAAAACTTCTGAAGTTACTACACTTGGGCTAAAATGAATACTGAACGCTGTTTACAAGATATAAACTCCCACTTCGGAATGCCCGTATTGCCTGTTAATGAAATACTTTTTCAACATTCTTTTGCCGTATTTACCCTTTGGTATTTTATGGTACTATGAACGGGAAACAATTTTATACCGATATAGTTGTGACGGAAACTGATATTTTTTTAATACACGATATAAAACGATACCAACATCAACAAATTCATTTAAAGCAAAAGCCAAACACGTTTATTCTCAAACTTTTAAAAACACAATTTTATTAATTATACATAAAAAGTAATCTAATTATAAACCGCTACGAGAAACGAACAGTCTAAAGGGATCAAGTCAATCGCGGCAACCCAAAAATAATTTTCTTCACTCCCACAATTATAGGCTTAGTGAATTTTCCTAGCTCAACATAGAGCTATGTGCCAAAATGGGCCCACCACACCACACACCTGCCTTTCATATAATTTAAAGTTTATTCACATTTACCAAAATTTGCCTCTCTACCCTTTAAATTCACGATCAAAACGTTTTGCTCATAAACCTGGCTGATACGAACTAGTGGGAACGTTATTTAATGTGATAAACTCACTTTAAAAAAAAACGGTATAAAACGTACTTATCAGAGAACTTGCAATATTTACTGATTCAATTTACTGAAGCCTTTTGCGTGAAACTGCTTTGTGAAATGCCCTTATACTTGCCCCCAGTAGTACAGTACTGTAAATGTAAAGGTTAACTGTACATTTAAGGTCTCCATAGCTAGAACAGCTATTATTGAGATATGCGTTTTTTTTATGTCGGGAGTTATTCAAGTTACGTGTTTCCGTATTAGAGTCATCTTGATATATTTTAAGTTTTAAATGTTATCTTCGAGGTGACAGAAGAAGAAGAAGAAGAAGACGAAGAAGAAGAAGAAGAAGTTGGAGAAGGAGAAGAAGAAGAAGAAGAAGAAGAAGAAGAAGAAGAAGAAGAAGAAGAAGAAGAAGAAGAAGAAGAACAACAACAACAACAACAACAACAACAACAACAACAAATATTTTATTCAAGGAAAAAAACATAAAATTACAATGACAAGCAAGCTTATATAAGCCCACCTTGTAGGCCTATGTAGAATTTTGTCATATAGGGTGGGCTTATATAAGCTTGTTGCCTATCCTGTAAATCGTTGTTTGTAATTATGTTTTTTCCTTCAATAAAATATTTGTTTAAACTAACAACAGCTACACTACATATTCCTGCCATGGTTAGTGCATCGCCCTGACTGGCATGTTAAGAAAAAAAAGTTAATTTTTGGCGGCGTTAGTGTTCCTGAAACACACGTTAACATCACGAGTTACTGCCAGCTAAAATAAATTTCGGGTGTCGGATAGCGCAGTGGTTGGAGCACTCGCTACTGTGTCGCAAGTTAAGCACCGTCCAGTGCGGTTAGCACTTGGATGGGTGAACGCAAAACGTGAACCGACAAATAACAACGCCCCCAGTTGACTCAATTGTGACTGAGTACCTACTCTCTTAAGGGTGGGAAGGTAAAGCAGCGAGGGAGAGAGATGGGCATCACCCTCATTACGCTGGCCTAAGATAAGTGTGATCTCCAACATCACGCTCCCCTACGGCCACAAGGCTATGGGACCACCTTTACCTCACCTTTACCTTAACATAAATTTTACCGCTTCATTTATTTAATTATTTATTTTTTTATTTTATTTTATTTTATTTTATTTTATTTATTTATTTGTTTATGTAGTTTTTATTTTGTGTGCACGATTTAAGTTTATTATACTTACGGCCTTTCATGTTTGTCCTGTTGTGAAATCCACGTCACAGTTGAATATATTTAAGGGTAAAGCAAACGTCATGTTATTTATGAAATCGCCGAAACGTGCTGCTTTCAGTTTCTATAGATTTTTCTATCTCACCGTCATGTTATGATATTCTGCTTTGAGTTTATTTTAACTTCGTCTTAGAATAAATTAGTTCAGGTTTGTCTAATATCACTGAGGTGAATAGACGTTAAATTAAAGAAATAAATTAGTTCAGGTGCAATTTATATTGCGTAATTTACGTAAATCTATGAGCGTATTTCATTCCTTCTCGGAACAAGTTGCGTACGTGATACAATGGGTTTCTTTGTTTATTTTTGAGCTTCCATCTGTCTTTCAAGTTTCCCCACTTCCTAT
This sequence comes from Oncomelania hupensis, assembly GCA_036898135.1. Classification (NCBI taxonomy): domain Eukaryota; kingdom Metazoa; phylum Mollusca; class Gastropoda; order Littorinimorpha; family Pomatiopsidae; genus Oncomelania; species Oncomelania hupensis. The sequence continues at coordinate 23,948,086 of CM072512.1, read as the reverse complement.
ATCAGCCAGCGCAAGCCAGCTTAGTCCACTTTTTTTTAACTGCCGACAGCGCCGCAACTAAGTCCACTTTTTCTTAAGGACCGACAGCGTCGCGACCACGGGACGACTATAATCGATAACAATAATCCCCCTCTGTCGTCGGTGTTGCTCCCTTTAACAGTTCACACGGAGAGACCTCTACTGTAATATGTTATGAAACACACAACTCTGCCTTAAATACATGTTCATTTGTCTTCACTGTAAATTATTGAAAATGTGCAGTTTACCGACTTCAGTGTAGTGAAACTGTTAATTGGTCTTCTTTACGCTAAAGAACTAGTCTATCAGTGTTTTATATGTAACGTAGACAGACCTGGACGCCTCAATTTTAGTACGTTATTAAACTCATCCCAGCTCCGCCTTAAATGTACATTTACCTTCAGTGAATTAAACCTAATAATAATTACTGGGCACGATATTGAAACTGTTATTTTGTCTTCGCAGAACTATCAGTATACTTTTACTTGAATATCTTATCAAACCCCCACAGCTGCACTTTTAACGTTTATATATATATATATATATATATATATATATATATATATATATATATATATATATATATATATATATATATATATATATATATATATATATATATATATATATATATATATCAAGGACTGATATATATATATATATTCGATTAAATGAAACTAATCATAATTAATAACCACGGTAATGCTACCGTTAATTTGTCTTCCCAGAACTTTACTATGAATGTTTGTATACTTTACATGGACAAACCTGAACACTTCAGTCATAGATCTATTTTAAAATTATGATTTGTCTTCAGTTTGTATTGACATTGCTTCGGTTTGTACTGACATTGCTATCTACTTTGATTTCGATTTTGAAACACTTGTTAATTTATCTACACCTGCTGTTGAAACGGTTAGCCAATGACTTTTAATAGACTGATGAGGAATGAGAGGAGGGACGTTGAGCGGTTGGTGGGTGAGGGGAGGACACAAATGAAAGGTATGTAAGGTGATTTAAAATAAAAGTAAAGTGTGGTGGAAATCTTTCTTTCAAATGCCTTGCAACCCTTCTACTATCTCATCACCATCCTTTCATCAATGAGCCCTTTTCATGTCCATTTTGTCCATTTGATGAGACTTCTCGGGTGTCTTCGTACACATGATGCCCCGCCCTTTACACGTTCTTTTCCTACTTTCACAGAAGGCGGCCATAGTGCGGATTTAACTTTGATAATTCAACTCAATTCAAGTCATTTAAAATCAGTTTATTCAGTTCAATCCAATTCAATTCTAATTGCGCCCAAAGGCGGCAAGTTGGCACCTCGGGTGACTTGAATTAGAGATCCATCCTTTATGGATCAGCGCATTGAGCCGCTCATGGGCTAAACACTGGCGCTGTATAAGAACGATTAAATAAATAAATTAGTTCAAACTTCAATTAGGTCTATACCACAATTCCGTCCAAGGTAATATTTTGTTGTTGTTGCTTTTTTTGTTTACATATTTAGTTCCCGAACTATATATAACTCGGAAACTACTGTTTTGGGTTTTGGGCGTCCGTCCATCCAGCGTCCAGAGTCCGCCTAGCGTCCGTCCGTCCTGCGTCTACAGATGACATTTGCGCACCTTTCTCTGAAACTAATGAACGAATGCCTTTGAGACTTTGTCACAAGAGGCTAGTTTAGACACTGCAGTAAGTCTCCTCGCTTTAAAATTTCATCTTCTTTGTCCTTTGTAACTTAAATTCGAGGCCTAGCAGACGACAAAATTTAGTTTTGTTCTAAGTATGTGTAGGGACAACTTTCGCTAGGTTGGCAGTGGCATAATCCAGCTGACCTATATCCATCAGCCCCAGTGAGAGCGCAAAGGTTTATGGGATATTGCGGGCTTTAGTTTGCCACAGCTTAAAGGTACGTCAGTCTTTGTTCAAACCTCACCCGAGAAGGACGCACACGCTATAAAGCTCTCTCAGAAGACTACGCAGGTGACAGGTGAAATCCATTCATCGCAGTATAGCCATAGCCTGATATTGTCAAAAAGGTAAATGATCGATCTTTTGTTTCACCGCGATTTATTGATATTACTATTAGATCATGCTTGTGAAGTCTTGCCATGTTTTATAATTGTGAATGCTAGTAAAACTTTGCTTAACCACTTGGCTGACCCACGTGACCAGTTTTCGAGACCACGAGGTAGCCCCTACTGACCCACTGTTGTTTCTCACATTTGTATTATTGCAGACCAGTGGCTGTACCGGAGAAGGTGTATATTATTACTGACTTTTTCCTGTGTCTCGTTTAGCCATGATGTATATATATATATATATATATATATATATATATATATATATATATATATATATATATATATATATATATATATATATATATATATATATATATATATATATATATATATATATATATATATATATATATATATATATATATATATATATATATGAATTATGTTGGAGATTCCAGTGGACCACAGACATAGAAGATTGTTCGTCTCATATCTGTATAATGAATGAACATTGAGGTTTAACATTTTAACATCTACACCCACCATTGGCGATATGGCACACTGGGATAACCATCCCAGGGAAAGAGGGGCAGGTACTTGAATCAACTCTGAACTATTAAAGCAGTCATACTGCTAAAATGGACAGTGAAAATGGCCACATTTTATATCGCCAACCACGGGATTCGAACCTGGGTCATCGGTGTGCCAGGCAAACGCTCTACCACTTGAGTTACAGCAGTGGGATACATATCTGTATAAGTGGAGACGATCTCGCTGAGGGCTGTTTCTGCCAACAATGAGATGCTTTGCACTCCCTTTGTAAGCAAGGCGTTGCAGAAACTCGTCTTATGTTTTGCAGACGAGCAGGCTTGGTCCGCGGCAGGAGATAGACCCCCTTGAGAGTCATCCCGGACACGCGGCCTGCAACGGAGCATCGAGCACTGAGTTCCATTAGCTCAGTAGTCAACAAACAGACGAAGAGACAACAGCACCGCACCTCGACATCCAAGCTAAGTGCAATAGAACAAGTGCACGAACACTGATCTATAGGGACAGTGCGATAGTCCACTCTTCCTGAAAAAAAGAACATTAGGCAAAACAAGAACAGAGGCCAGTGATGAGACAGTCGCAAGTATGGAGAACAGTAGCAGAATAGATCCATCAAAGATCTACCCATTCTCCGAACCACTCGAAGTAAACTTTGGACTGTTAAGTTAATCCTAGTTATATTACGTTTTGGACATTTAAGTTAATGTAGTGATTACATTACATTACATTATTATTGCTTTAGGTCCAGCGGACTCTTCCGAGCCAAATCAGGACCGGACAACCCCCGATGCGCATAAAAGATCTGCCGAAACAGCCCTAGTGGTGAAACTGAAAGCTCTCCACCAGCAAGTCACTGTTCAATAAAGACATCCCACGCATGGTACGCTGAGGCTGTACTCTAATTTATCGAACCCCCATTTACAAAAACAAAATAAAATACAAACATCATTATAAATTATCAACAAAACACATACATATAAAATGCCTACATTGCTAAATAATAACATCATAGGAAGCCCTAGTGTCCACCTAACAGAAAGCATCCAATATTCCCAAGCTGATCCAACAGACCTCATACACAAATAAGGAGTCTTGTCCCGGAAAAGTTTTCAAGAAAAAAGGTAGATGACTGGTCTAGTGAAGAAGAAGATAGTATAGCAGATTGATAGAACAGAGCAGGAATGAGAAAGAGCAAATGAGAAAGACAGCGACAGTGGGAATTTAAAGCACTACATTTCCAGAAAGTGGGGATACTATTTATACTGAAACCCCCGGCACCACAACGGGGGAAATGTAGTGATTAGATAATTAGATAAAGAGTAGAGGAGGTAAATGTGTGATATTTATTGTTAACAAGTGGTTGGACTACCTATGATTCATAGCCGTGCGAGAGCTAGTGTGCCAGTGAAACTTTTACACGTTACTCCCTATCTCTGTAATCCTATCCTCACACAAACTGGACCAAAAATATAAATGTATTAAGATTAGTTATAGGGCAATCTAACTAGCCGATCCCCGCCGACGAAAGACGAGTGGGTAATAGCATTAAATTGTGCAGAGCCCAGCAACAATCGAACCCACCGTCACAGACTTGAAAGTTAGAAAACCGTGAACCGTACCAGACGACACAAAACTATGCATGTTGGGTGACCATGGCGATGCCAACATTTGTTATGTTGGTTTTTTTTTATAATCCTATTTTCTCCCAAACTACTGGAAGGATTTGGTTCAAGTTTGGTATGTACTTAAGACTTACCATGTGCCTCCAAGGTGTGTGTTTGTTTGTGAGAGAGATAGAGAGAGCACGCGAGGGATCTCTGCACCTGTCAGTGTCCAGCACTTGTGGTACTGGTTGTTTTATTTTTGGTTTGTTTGTTTGTTTGTTTTGCTTTTGTTTGTTTGTTGTTCTGTGGCTTTTTTTTTCTGGATGAATTTCCAATACTTTTTACAAGACGTAATGATCTCCAGAATCAAAAGGCGATACCTTCAACTAAATAGTACTATTATTACTAGAATAGTGGATGTACCACTAAGACCGGTACCTCACCTCGAGAAGTTGTGGGCAGTAAAAGCGTCCTCTACCGTTCGTCAAAGTGCATGTACCTGTTTAGGTGTGAGGCAATCGCTTCAACAATCCATCTGTCACACCGCCCATAATATAACATTCAATCACACTCAACCCCATGGTTGTTAAAGACAATGGTGAGTGTGTTGTTAGAGTGTAGCACTCGTACCCAAACCCTACTTGTTCATGGTGACATTCTGCAGCAGGCATATAGTAGTAGTAGTAGTAGTAGTAGTAGTAGTAGTAACAGTAGTAGTAGTAGTAATATTGGTGTGGTAGTGGTGGTGTTGGTAGTACTAGTACTAGCAGTAATAGTAGTAATGGTGGTGGTAGTAGTAGTAGCCTAGGAGTAGTAGTAATAGTAGTAGTAGTGGTGGTGGTGGTAGTAGTAGTAGTAGTAGTAGTAGTAGTAGTAGCAGTAGCCAAGTTGTAGCAGTAGTAGTAGCAGTAGCCTAGTAGTAGTAGTAGTAGTAGTAGCAGTAGCAGTAGCCTAGTTGTAGTAATAGTATTAGTAGTAGTGGTAGTAGTAGCTTCTTCTTTTTTTTTTTAGCCCTCATAGCCTATTTCGGCCTCTTCTTTGAAGACTTGTGTGCGCGGGTCACTGAACGCAATTCTGATGAGGTATGTCCTTTAATCGTCAAATTCTTTAAAACTTATTTATAAGTTTTGGGTTGCTATTCAGAGAAGGTTCTTCAATTATTACCATTTTCCGCGAATTTTATGCTAGCTGCAAGAGCATTCCAGTTTCCCACTACTATAGTTACCCCTAGTGGAACAAAGGTTCCATCTGCCTTGAAGGACTTTCACTTCGGGGATTGACATCAATTGGTTGTCACAGGGTGCATTCCTTGTTCATTGGACAGTAACGTTTCCCTTAAGTTTTGGGGTGCAGCTGCAGAAAATCATCAAAATGTACTCTATCCTATCCTATCCTAGCCTATCCGTAACTCGAAGGTCGTAAGGGCACCGCAGATGATCGTTTAACCAGGGTATTCCATCTTTCTCTGTCCTCAGCAATCCTCATGTCTTCGCTCAGTGTCAAGCCAATCCATTCTCGAATTTTGTCCTTCCACCTCTTTTTCTGTCTCCATCTTCTTCTGCCTCCTCACACCGTGCCTTGCAGGATGGTCTTCGCAAAGCCTGATTTTCTGCTGACGTGGCCATACCATCAGAGTTTCCGTTTCTTCACCACAATGAGCATGTCTTCGGGATGTCCAATGGATTATGTGATGGTTTGTCAGACTTCGTCGTTGGTGGTGTGCTGGGTATAGGAAATGCCCAGAAGTCTTCTGTAGCACCTCATCTCCATGCTTTGAATTCTTCGTTGTAGATACGCTGTGATAGTCCATGGTTCGCAAGCATATAGGAAGATGGAGATGACTAAGGAGCGCAGCAGCCTTACCTTAAAATATAGACTGATGGTCCTGTCTTTCCAAATGGGCTTCAAACTTGTCAGAGCAGCAGTTGCTTGTGCGATCCTGGAGAGGACTTCCTGTCGGGACCCATTATCTGATACAATAACTTCTAAATATTTGAAGCTATGCATTGTATTGAGGACTTCTGTCCGACAGACCATCACACAAGCCATTGGACAACATGATGACATGCTCACAGTGGTGAAGAAACGAAAACTCCGATGGTATTGCCACGTCACCCAGAGCATCAGGCCTTGAAAAAAAACCATCATGCAAGGCACGGTGCAAGGAGGCAGAAGAAGAGGGACAAAGAAAAAGAGGTGGGAGGACAACATTCGAGAATAGACTGGTTGGACACTGAACGAAGCCATGACGGTTGCTGAGAAAAGAGAAAGATGGAGTACGCTGTTTAACGATCATCTGTGGTGCTCCAACGACCTTTGACTTACGGGATAGGATAGGATAGACTGTGTTGAGGGATTAGCCTTGGACTTTGATGTTCATGTTGATGCCATTGGTGTTGTTGGTCATCATTTTGGTCTTCTCTGCACTTATTTCCATTCCAAAGGCTCTGGAGGTGGTGTCAAGCCTCTGTACCAGCTGTTGAAGTTCTTGTTCCTCTCCAGCCAATTCATCAATATCATTCGCAAAGCGGAGGTTGGAGATTGCTCTACCCCTTATGCTGACTGTGCCTTCGTGATCTGCAAGGGCATCTTACATGATGCGCTCTAGGAAGATGTTAAAGAGAGTTGGAGAGAGTAGGCATCCTTGACGCACAACGATTGTTAAATTTGCATTACTAGTCCTAATACAATTGCTCTGCCCAAAACGTAAATAAAGATTTGAATCCATCGGGTGACTTTTTTTTTAAAAACAAAAACCTAGTTTCGATCTTAGCGATGGGTTTGAAAAGCGAGGGACCAACTATTTCATTTGTACCTGTTAAAATAAAGAAAATTTCCAGGAACACTCGCGCGCCCTCGCCTCTCTCATTGCCACAGAAAACAACATGAAAATAAATTCATTCTTAAGGTTACGAGTCTTTACCAAGCCATATTCAACTTCTGTTTTACCTTTGACTTGAAACTCTGTAAATATAAAAATCAAAAGGTTTATAGGTCTGGATACGGTACGCATTTGAAACATGAGAGAGATTCTTTTCAGAGAGAGAGTGAGAGAGAGAGAGAGGAGGCGAGAGAGAGAGAGAGAGAGAGAGAGTGGAGAAGGAGGAGTGAGGGTGCAGTAGGGCTTGTAAAATCTCAAAGGTATACAGGATCATGTTAGCATACAAGTTCAACGAGTGTAACACTTTTTTTTAGGGCGTAGACCCAGGTGGAATAGCTTACATATTATACTGTATGTTTGCAATACTTTTGACTGTTGTAAGCTTACTCCAGTAGCCGCAGCTACCCAGTATAGGGGGAAAAAGAGTCATTAATGAGCTAAACTGGGGTAGATGTGAAGTGAATGGTCCATACGGCGGGATGTGGGCAAAATACGGTGGCACAGCGGCTAGCCGGAAGTGCATTCATTACCGCCCCTGCCGACTGCGTAATGAGGCGCTAGGCGTTGCAGACTAGTAGGAGACTTTCCGAGTTTTGCATTGACAACGTTTTAGAAACTTCGTAGATAAATTTATATAAGTACTACTGTCCACTTTACAGTAGTAGGTTCGCCGAAATATTTTTGTTAAGCTTAAGCTTTGGTAATTCTATTCAAGACAATGATTCTTTTTTGTCTCCGCAGTTAGGGTTCTGACATTCCAGGTTCCTATGACGATGTTGTTTCTGGTGCGGAACTTGCTAAGTTGTCCATCAGTAGCACATTTATCATCTCCGTCCTGATGGCCAACGGAAGATGCGGTCCTTGGTGACCCGGGCGACGACCGATCCGGTATGGAGTAAATGGTTTTATTCCTCATGCAGTGTGTCTTGGGCAAGAAAGACCTGGCAGGGCCCAATCCTTTCCAGGCTGTTGGCCACAGGCGATATTTTCACGAATACAATGTGGCTCGCCTTGGCCCCGAGCACGTGGTCGTTGAACCTGTAGTAACATGAGGTTCCTCCGTCCTGGTCGGTGACTTCTGTGTAGAAGACTTTTGCCCAGTGATGCCGTGCTGACATCACCCCTGTTAGTCGCCTCTTACGACACGCCGGGAAACGTTGGGTCTAGTCTATTCAGTGCCCGAACCCACAGGGCTACAATAAATAATTAACCATCTTTAAATAAATATAAATAATTATCTGTTCTTACATCAACCATTATTTTGTACTATTCGAAATCTAAAGAAAAAGGACAACAGATCCATAACAAAACTAGAAGGGCAAACTACTCACAAGCTATTTAGAGAATCTACACGTATTTACATTATGCTATACACACAAAATGAAACATATATAATGGTATAATATTATGGTATATAAATACAAGATACGGACTCTTTATTTCAGATAAACAATAATAATAATAATAATAATAATAATAATAATAATAATAATAATAATAATAATAATAATAATAATAATAATAATAATAATAATAATAATAATAATAACCTATCCCAGAACTCAAAAGTCATGCAGGCACCACCGAGGATCGTTTAACCGGCCCACTCCATCTTTCTCTGTCGATGCCCACAGCAGCCCTGATGGCTTCACTCAGTTTAAAATAATAATAACCAACAATAATACAAGAATTTACCTCCATCTCATCTCAACTCACAAGATATAGTAATCAGAGGCGTGGGTTGTCATGCATGCACACCCCCCCCCCCCCCCCCCCCACACACACACAGCCAACATACTTTCACTGAACATGGAAAAGAGAGATAGAGTTAGAGAAAAAGAGAGAGAGAAAGAAAGAAAAAGAAAGAAAGAGAGAGAAAGAAAGAGAGATATATGGAGAAAGAGAGAGATATAGAGAAAGAGAAATAGAGAAAGAGAGAGAGAGAAAGAGAGAGATATATATCGAGAGAAAGAAAGAGAGAGAGAGAGAGAGAGAGAGAGAGAGAGAGAGAGAGAGAGAGAGAGAGAGAGAGAAAGAGAGAGAGAAAAAATAGCTTCACAGTCGTTTTAAGAATTTTTAAAGTGAGTAACGACAATGACACTGACTGCAAAAATTGACTATAACAACGGCGACAATAACGAAGATAACGGCGATGTTGGTGATAATGATTTGTGATCGTGAGGGTAGCTGTATGAACGACAATGAGGAGGAGGAGGATGGCAAAAAGGGTTCAGCTGAAAGAAGGTTTCATTAAAGAAATGAAAATGTGCAAATCCTTCAGTTTTCCATTCCACAATGGCAAGTGTGAATAGAACATGGATGTATGACTATCACATTGAAATACGCAAAAAGCATAGCTGAGACTTGCCGAATTACCTCCCGCAGAAACTAAGCCTCGGCGAGCCTTTTGCTACGCAGTAAGTGAAATACGCTGACACACTGGAGTGTGTGTTTGTGAAGGAAGAGAATGGCAAAGGGGGATGAGGATGTGTGTCGACTCAGGAAAGCCCGAGAGGTTACACTAACGCTGAAGAGAAGAAGGCAAAAAAGAAGATTGCGCGACCAGGTTCTTGGCACACACTGCTAAACAAGGTCCAAAACCCGTTCACCGCCACCCACTTTACGTCTCCGTCCGCAACAAAAGAGAGCGCCAGGCCGACGAGAGTGGAATAAATGAATGGACTTCCCCCCCCCTCCCCCCTCTCCTATTCTTTCTTTCTTTTTTTCCGCCCTATTCTTTCATTCAATCTTCTGTTCCGTCCGTGGAAGCTTGCTTGCTTTTCCATCGACGAGTCTTTCTCTCTCTCGGGTCTTTCTGAACCTGTTCTCTCCTTCGTCAGGGATATTCACAACTTTCCGGCACCTCTCATAAAAACTCGTGGGTATCGCCATTATAAATTAAAACGAGGTTATATGAAACCAAGTTCCGGTTTTGCTTGTTTTGCTTTTATCAAAGCTTGATGCGTAACTTTTAAATATGGCAAATTGCCGAAAACGACGATTGTTAGAGCCCGAAAATGAGTGGGATAAGTATAAAAACGGTGGAGGAAGTACATGCTCAGTGAAAGAATGCAAAAAACAATCGTAGAGGCCTGTATTTGTGGTGACTTCGGAGGTGCGTCGATCATCGACAGAAAGTGAAACAAGACCTGAAAACTCTTGTAGTTTTTTACATAGCTTCGCCGTCGCAACCTTCACAAAACACGAAGTAACTGACTATGTTTACGCGAGCGTTGTGGCCAAGTGGGCTAAGGCGGGACTAACTTGCCTTGTCCACAAGCCAAAAACCAATGGCGACTGACAGGTGTGGGTTCGAGCCAGCATCTGAACGTTATGTTTTTCCTAATATTTTTCAAAAATTCACAAATAATGTTAGGTAGGTAGGGTTTAGGCGCGCCACTGGCGATAGAAAGGGATAATAAACTGCAGCAAAAAAAAAATAAAAATATGTGAGGGTACGATACAGGTGGCCAGTGACACATGTTATTATTCTTGAATATTTGGAAATAACTCACTAAAACACGCGGAGAAAAAAACCCGGAAGTATTTTTCATAGAGGGGATTCCCGTTGGTGCATAGGATAGCAGAAAAGTGTGAATTGACGCGCCGTGAGAGAAGGCGGGCAAAGGGGGAGTAATTAGTACCTTTGTGACACAGGGCGAGTTGCGTGCCTTGCCCCTCTTCTCTCTCGTCATGCTAGCTAGTCAGCATCGGCATACAAAGTACAGGGGCAACGTCATGTGGAGCATTACAGACTATGCACGTCACAGAGGATGTGCTACCACAGACTCTCTTTCTGAACTAATATCTATCTTGCCTTCATTAGCGCATGGTGGTCATGGTGAGTATCAGAGGCCGCCTGTTTTTCTTACAGGGTCACCGTGCTCCTCCTTTTAGGAAGAGACGTTTAAAGACTGTCCTTTTGGTTGTCACAGACACTCCGAGATGCACGCCTTAGCGTGGTTCGCCAAGATCTCCTGCCGGTGCACCTATCAGCATCTAACATGTTATAAATGTGTGTGTGGGTGTGCGTGTGTGTGTGTGTATGTGGGTGTGTAAGGGTGTGCGTGGATGTATGGGTGATTGGATGTGTGGGCGTGTGTGGCAGCTTAGCTCAGGTGCCAACTGTAGCTTACTCGCTGCATGCAAGAACCGTACTCGTAATAACAAACTTTCAGTTCAATTCACTACCCCCGTTGGGGTCCTATATTAAATTTACGTCCCCGCACACCAGAGCGTATAGGGGATGACCCGTTGGGGTGCCGGGGGTTTCAGTATAAATAGTATCCCCACTTTCTGGAAATTTAGTGCTTTAAATTCCCACTGTCGCTGTCTTTCTCATTTGCTCTTTCTCATTCCTGCTCTGTTCTATCAATCTGCTATACTATCTTCTTCTTCGCTAGATCAGTCACTTACCTTTTTTTCTTGAAAACTCTTCCGGGACAAGACTCCTTGTTTGGGTATTGGGTCTGTTGGATCAGCTTGGGAATATTGGACGCTTTCTGCCAGGTGGTCACTAGAGCTTCCTATGATGTTATTATTTAGCAATGTAGGCATTTTATATGTATGTGTTTTGTTGATAATTTATAATGATGTTTGTATTCTATTTTGTTTATGTAAACGGGGGTTCGATAAATTAGAGTACAGCCTCAGCGTCCCCTGCGTGGGATGTCTTTATTATAAAGTGACTGGCTGGTGGAGAGCTTTCAGTTTTCCCACTAGGGTTGTTTCAGCAGATCTTTTATGCGGATTGGGGATTGTCCGGTCCTGATTTGGCTCGGAAGAGTCCACTAGACCTAAAGCAATAATGATGTAATGTAATGTAATGTAATGTTCAATTCACTAGAACGCTGTGTGATGATTTTGAACGATTGTTGTAGTTATCAGATTGTTTATGAAAGCAACTTCCATAATTATCTAAACCTATCACTAACTACTAAGCTAGAAAGAAAGAAAGAGATTTCTCTTATATAGCGCACTTACAAGCTCAGAGAGCTTCTCAAGGCGCTGGCCCGTAATATTCAGCAATCACAAAATAGTTTGCTGAAGTCAGGATTCGAACCGACGTCGCCCAAGACGCACTCACACAAGTCGTGCGCTCTGACCACTGAGCTATCCCTGCCGCCTGAGAACATAATGTTGTTGGTGTTGCAGTTGTTGTGATTGTTGTTGTTGTTGTTGCTGCTGCTGCTGCTGATGATGATGATGATGATGATGATGATGATGATGATGATGATGATGATGATGATGATGATGATGGTATTGGATGTTATAATTATGCGCCTTATTCCTAAATCAGACTAAGCGTGCGACGATCTGTAACCAACATACCCCCCGCTCCATGTTAGAATTCATCCATAAAACCTGTCAAAGATGCAACTTTCACCTCCGTAGAATAGGCCTTGTCCGTAAGCATCCGACCACTGATGCTACTGCCAAACTCATTTCCTCTTTTGTTCTGTCACGCTTAGACTACGGTAACTCTCTTCTGGCTGGTCTTCCTTCCTCTTCTATTTATCTGCTACAACATGATAATAACGCAGCTGCTCGTCTGGTTCTCCAAATTAAAAAAAAAATCTGATCATATCACACCACTTTTATATTCACTGCACTGGCTCCCACTGCCTCATAGAATTATCTACAAAATCTCTATTTTCTGTTACAAATGCGTCCATGGATTAGTTCTTTACTACCTCACCCAGAACATTCAGACCTACAAGCCCTCTAGAAATCTTCGTTCTTACTCTGACACCCTCATACTTCACATACTCCTTTGGATGAGAATATAAACCGAGGTCTAGTCTGTGTCGCATACATTCCATCATAACGGACTTTAAAGATCCTGACGCTCATGTCCTAGACGGGTGAGTGCCGGTGACAAGAACACACCCAGCATGCACCTAAGTCCTTCTCCCCCATCCCTGGCTGCCCATGATTGTGCTAAGTTGTCTGGAGCGTTGTTACAATGCGCCCAAAGGTTGCAAGTTGGCGCCTCGGATGGCTTGAGTTAGATCCTGTATCGGCCAGCGCCTTGAGCAGCTCTTGAGCTGGAAAAGCGCTATATAAGAACCCTGCTGCATGCTGTCGATTTTTCTAAGTGATTGGTCCTTCAACTTGGAACTCTCTGTCTCTCTCTCTCTCTCTCTCTCTCTGTCTCTCTCTGTCTCTCTGTCTCTCTGTCTCTCTCTCTCTCTCTCTCTCTCTCTCTCTCTCTCTCTCTCTCTCTCTCTCTCTCTCTCTCTCCCTCTCTCTTCACAGCTTTCCGAATATAGCTACTTTCAAAGCCATCTTGAAAACTCATCTATTCCTTAAATGTTTCTGATGTTTCTTGTCTCCCACCATCATTGTCATTCCTCCTTTTCTGAATCAAAGCACAGCCCTCACCCACCCACCCTATCATCCCTTCGTCGCTTCCACCCCCCCTCTCTCGTCTCTATTTCACCTGTAAATATTTGTGTCCAGTTTATATATTACTTCCTTGCGTAATCTGATTAAATTTTGTAAGTAGCCGGATCTTAATGTTTAGTATAAATGCGTCATATTTGCGCTTTGAGCTGATCTATCATTAGGTAAAAGCGCTATATTATTATTATTATTATTATTATTATTATTATTATTATTATTATTATTATTATTATTATTATTATTATTATTATTATTATTATAAGACGAAAAGAGATTCGAATTTTTATATTTCAAATTTCAGATTGACTGCCTTCAGCATCAATATTGAATCCTATCCTATCCAATCCTATCCCGTAACTCGGAGGTCGTAGGGGCACCACAGATGATCGTTTAACCAGCATACTCCATCTTTCCCTGTCCTCAGCAACCCTGATTGTTTCGCTCAGTGTCAAACCAGTCCATTCTCGAATGTTGTACTCCCACCTCTTTTTTAATCTCCATATTCTTCTACTCGTTGCACTGTGCCTTGCAGGATGGTCTTTGCAAGACCTGATGATCTAGTGACGTGGCCATACCATCGGAGTTTTTGTTTTTCACCACTGTGAGCAGGTCATCATGTTGTCCAATGGCTTGTGTGATGGTCTTTCGGACTTCGTCGTTGGTGATGTGTTGGGTGTAGCAAATGCCCAGAAGTCTTCTGTAGCACCTCATCTCCATGCTTTTGTATTCTTCGTTGTAGATCTGCTGTGGGGGTCCATGTGCAAGCCTATAGGAAGATGGAGATGACAAGGGAGCGCAGCAGGCTTACCTTGGAATGTTGACTGATGGTCCTGTCTTTCCAAATTGGCTTCAAACCTCGCCAGGGCAGCAGTTGTTTGTGCGATCCTGGAGAGGACTTCCTGTCGGGACCCATTGTCTGATACAATGGCTCCTAGATATTTGAAGCTATGCACTGTGTTGAGGGATTGGCCTTGGACTTTGATATCCGTGTTGATGCCATTGGTGTTGTTGGTCATCATTTTGGTCTTCTCTGCACTTATTTCCATTTCCATAAGGCTCTAGAGGTGGTGTCAAGCCTCTGTAACAGCTGTTCAAGTTCTTACGAGTACGTGAAAGCTGCACAAACTAGGCCAAGAAGATGAAGAAGAAGAATGGTCCATCAAATGTAAACTATTTGTACTGATGTAAACGAAAACTAACGAAAGACGAAAAATTGTGAAAAAAGGATATGGTATTTTAAAAAGATGGAGACTGCCAGGATATATTTTGCGGCGTGCTCAATTAAGCCTTCCCGTTTTCTTACGTAGATCAAGGTCAATAAACTGCATTTCCATGCCATCATCCATCACAAGAGTGTCAAAATAGATGTCATAGGGAGAATACGTATGACAAAACGAGCGTGCGAATGCATTAGAAAAATCTGCGAAGCAGATGTGTCAATGGTCGAAGCACAAGTGAAGGTCCTGGGTTCTTTTTTACGCTTTATCTCAGTGCGTGTATTTACCATACATTTTTGTAAGCTACAATACAAATTATGGAACTTTCAATAACATTTAAAAAAAAAAGTAAATTAATCTTTAGCTTTCAATTCTGCTGTTTACATTTGAATAACTGGTGTTATGGACACTACAGTTGAGTCTAATAATCTTACAGTTTTGAAACTATGTTGTTTTGATTTTGTTTAAAAAAAAAGGTAAAGGTAGTCCCATAGCCTGTGGCCGTAGGGGAGCGTGATGTTGGAGATCACACTTATCTTGGTCCAGCGTAATGAGGGTGATGCCCATCTCTCTCTCTCTCGCTTCTTTACCTTCCCCACCCTTAAGAGAGTAGGTACTCAGTCACAGTTGAGTCAACTGAGGGCGTTGTTATTTGTCGCTTCACGTTTTGCGGTCACCCATCCAAGTGCTAACCGCACTGGACGATGCTTAACGTGCGACACAGTAGCGAGTGCTCCAACCACTGCGCTATCCGACACCCCATCTTGATTTTGTTTAAAAAATTATATTAATTATAATAAATTTTATTGTCATGTTACACTGCTGACTCATGAAAAATGCGTTTGTATGTGTTTGTGTGGGGTGGCCTCGTGGCGCAGTGGATAAGTCGCCGGTTTCCTATGCCGAAGGTCGCGGGTTCGATTCCCGCAAGGGGCGAACGTATGTGACTTAGGTACGAGACTATTGAGGTCACCGAGGGTTTTCTCCGGGCACTCCGGTTTCCTCCCTCCCTTCAATAATGGTACATATAAAAATTTCAAAAATAAAAATTCGATTTTCTTCCGTCTTCTAATAGCGATCTCCCTGCCTTTACACCACCTGTTTGAGTGATGTATGTATATTTGGTATGTGTGAGGGTAAATGAGACAGGTGAGCGTGTATGTTGGTATAGATCGCCGCGCTTTGAGCCTTGGGGAAAGGCGCGTACATAGCATCCTGTATTATTATTATTATTATTATTATTATTATTATTATTATTATTATTATTTGGGTGTGTACGTTTGCGTGTGTGTTTGTGGGTGTGTGTGTGGGTGTGTGTGTGTGTGTGTGTGTAAAACAGAGACAGACAGGCAGGCAGAGACAGAACTTCCCGCCCGGTAACTAGTTCGTATTAATTTAAAAAAACAAACAAAACATCTACTAGTTCTGTAGATTCTAAGAAAGAGGCTTCCGCAAGAATGCTTGACCAAGGAACGTACATCTCTGTAAAGTTTGTATGACTGTTGCTAGACTGACACTAAAACTGACACTTTATTGGCCAAAGCACTTGCAAGCAGTATTGTCAGGCTGCTGTTACGCCAGCTACGCGCAAGTTGATTATTTTGTTATTAAAACTTCGGAACCAAGACAAGAACCAAGAAGCATATCTACAGACAGCATCCAGACGAAACAAATTCAATTGTCGGTTGTGTGATTGCGTGGGAATGGGGATGAAGGTTGCAAATATGTTTACTTGAGTGTTGGAAAAATTACCATGAATATAGCGTAGCTGAGACAAGATAGACCACTTTGAGAGCGAGGGAAGGGCCTCGTCTTACGCTCACAGCTACGCTGTTTTGGACTATGAACATGGAATTTGTTATTAGCGCTTTCAGAACAAAGAATAAAATCTCACTTTACAAGAGCTGACCCTCTTAGTACTAACATCCAGATGATAGTCCTTTAGTGATAGTCTTTTTATAGTTTTAGTTATTCTAATGACGGTGTGAAGAGAAACACTGAAATCCCGAAGAAGTGATTAAACTCACCATTATTTTATTTAAACCCGTCAACGCATAAGGAACTGAAAAGCTCAGAAGTACTAGCATTTTTTTCTAAATATTTATCATGAATGTTTACTTCCCCCACGGCCAGTAATGGGCAAATTTTTGTCATAAAATTAAACATTTATGTCATGTACGGGTTAGAATGGGTTTAATTTTCCGGCATCATCGGCTGCCTACAAAAAGACTGTCCCTTGCAGATTTGCCTTTTCCTTACAGTACGTGAGTTTACCAGCCTCCAGTTTACCATCATGATAGGCGTTCAATGTGAGCGCAGAGGCAGCGAGGAGTAAGGTGGAAAATCGTGTCGACGGGTGCACTCCTGTGTCCTGGGTAATCCACTTACTCCAACATTAGGTGCGTCCTTCTTCTCCGTCTTCGTCTCTCCTTCTTCTCATTCTTCTATTTTGTTCGTATTCATTCAGAATTGCTACCTCGAGTCCTGAGGAACTCGATCCACAAGGTTCTGAAACACCCAAAAGATAATTTGGAAAAAAGAAACAACTACAACAAAAGAAATAACCCAAGGCACATTGATTTTACAGCAGAAACTTGTTGTTGCTGTTGGTTTTTCAGAGAAAGAAAGAAAAGAAATAGAGTTATATTATATAGCGCACTTACAAGCTCAGAGAGCTTCTCAAAGCGCTGACCCGTAATATCCAGCAAGCACACGATAGTTTGCTGAAGTCAGGATTCGAACCCACGTCCCATGAACATGACCTCAAGAAAGGCATCTGCGCGTTATGTCAGTAAAATGGACATTGAATTCGATAGGTAATATTATAATGTTGACGGCGTCAATATTAATTGATTAAATGACTGTTTCTTTCTGTACTTTTTTTCCCGTTCTGTTTCTTCCTGTCTGCCTGTCTGTCTCTTTGTCTTTCTGCGAGCCAAATAGGAAGCCGAGCGAGGCGAGAGGAAGCATGGGAAGGTTCGTCGATATATTTTGCTCAGTCTGACCAATGAAAGGGGCACGTAACTCTATCAGCGGACTCGGCGTCTCCTGGGTAATTACGTCCCCTTGTCGAGTTCCCCGAAACCTCATTTACGTCTCTCGCTTGTCAGTGCCGTCCTGTTGTGTGTGTGTGACAGACGTGTGTGTGTGTTGTTGTGTGTGTGTGTGTGTGTGTGTGAATACGATACGAAAAAAAAAGTGTGTGTGTGTGAGTGTGTGTTATCTGCTGTGTACGCGTGTGTAAGCTTAATGCCCTATGTGATCGACCTGGATTATCCCCGCCATGGGGAATGTGTCTGCCATGGTCGCAATTATCTTAAATCTCTTCTTCGCCTTCTTCTTCTCTCTCTCTCTCTCTCTCTCTCTCTCTCTCTCTCTCTCTCTCTCTCTCTCTCTCTCTCTCTCTCTCTCTCTCTCTCTCTCTCTTTATATGTGTGTTTGTTTTGTGTGTGTGTGTTTGCGTGTGTGTGCAGTGTGTGTGTGTGTGAAAACTTCGTTGATTTGAAGAACGTGGTGTGTGTTAAACCTCAAGAAATTCGAGTTGAAGAAAATTCATTTGTTAAGATATTTTTCAGTTCATAATAAATCAATCCGAAATATATAAAAAACCTGTAAGATAAAAATATAATAAAAAATCAATACAATTTTAAAAAAAAGCCATTCAATTTAGAAAAAATACAAAAATTTGTCAAAACAGTTAGATATTTAAATTTTTGTTTTAAAATTATAACTTTTTGCTATTATTAATTTTTATTTTAAAATTTAAATCTGTTAAAAATCAAATTTAAAAAATAAATTAAATAAAAACCAATTATATCTTATCAAAAAAAAAAAAAAAATAATAAAATCCAGCTCATCAAACCAAAAATCAGGAACGTACGAAAGTTTAAGACAATCAGAAATTCTGCGTTTTATTTTTAAAATTTTTACAATGGGTTTTTGCAAAGTGGTATGGTGACAAGGGATGTGTTGAAGTTTTAAAATGGGTTTTGTAGGGATCAGGTGACAGTTTTGTCTGAAATAGTCTGCATGCGTTGAAGTGGACTAGATTTAGAGTTTGAAGATGAATGGTCTGAAGTTTTAGATATAGTGAAAATCTTTTTAAAAATGAAAAAAACAAAATGCTAAGAGATTTTATAGGGAGTGTAATATTTTAAAAAGTAGTTGAGTTTAAGATTTTGTTGTTTTGTGTAGATAGTGGTCCATGAATTTAGTAGTAAGTAGTTTTTAGAGTTGTTTTTTTTAAATTTTTAGTTTTGGTGTTGGTAGTGGTTATACTGTGAGTTGGAAGGATATTATAAGTGTTGTCTTGATCCGGGATTCGACACCTTTCGGTTATGAAGCAAGATTTTAAGCTAGCAGTTGGAGGGGGTCTTATACAGCCTTATAAGGGTCTGTCTGCTCTGTGTTCTTCTTCATTCTTCTTTTCTTCTTCTAGCTTCTCTTCTTTCCTTTCCTTCTTCTTCTTTCTTCTTTCTTTTCTTCTTTCTTCTTTTCTTCTTTTTTCTCTCATTCTTTCTTTCGTCTTGTTTCTCTTCTTTTTTTGTCTTTCTCCTTCTTATTTTTTTCTTTCTTTATTTTGTCTTTTGTTTATGTTATCTGTTTTATTCGTATTCATGCCGTCTCTTTATCTTATTTTCTTTCTTTCTTTCTTTCTTCTTCTTCTCTTCTCTTCTTCTTCTTTTTCTTTCTTCTTCTTTCTTCTTTCTTCTTCTTCTTCTTCTTCTTCTTCTTCTTCTTCTTCTTCTTCTTCTTCCAATATTATTTCTCAATGCCTCATGCCTCGAACATCAGCAAGGCTTCAGCTTCCGTCTCAGGCCTGATTCCTGATTGCTGTGGCGATACATACAGACCATCTTAGCATTTAAACTTTGCACAACTGACGCATGCTCAGTACTCACCACCGCTGACAGATCCCGTGCCTGCAAACGCGGTTAGTAACCGTCAACCATACAAACCTCTCAATCATGTTTGTCGACATTTTCGCGGTCGTCGTCGGGGTTATCATCATCGTCGTCGTCGTCATCATCATCATCATCGTCGTCTTCATCGTCATCATCATATCATCATCATCATCATCATCATCATCATCATCATCATCATCATCATCATCGTCGTCGTCGTCGTCGTCATCCTCGTCGTCGTTTTCATATTTTAAACTCCTTGTGCATTCCCACCCCTTCCAAGTCTTATTGCTGTGAAAATCATTATTTTCTCTTTTTTTTTTATTTCTCTCTCTCACTCTCTCTCTCTCTCCACCTCTCACCCTTTTTCTCTACCTCTCTCCAGCTCTCACCCCTTTGTTCTCTCTCATCCTCTTTTTCTGCCTTCTTTTTTCTCAGTTGTTTCGTGTGACGGCAAAAACAGTGCTTAGGCGCATGCATGTAACAAATGCTTGACTCCCGTTTCCAATCGGTTCCAGACTCTGAAACTGTCATCCCACATCACATGCCGCCAGCAGAGAACTTCCAGGCTTCTTCTTCTTCTTCTTCTTCGTCTTCTTCTGTCTCGCTTCCTTCTTTTCTACTTCCTCAACTTTCTTTCTTCCTTCGGTTCTTCGTTGTGTTTTTTTGTTGTTTTGCACTTTCTGTTACAAGTAAGTGCGTCCAAGGACTAGCTCCTTCCTACCTCACCCGAACATTCACTTCTACAAGCCATCTAGAACTCTTCGTTCTTCCCCTGACACCCTCATGCTACAAATACCCCGCTACAAACTCTCCTCTGCAGGCTGTCTATCCCTCTTAGTGCTTGGTCCTTCAACTTAGAACTCTCTCTCACTCTCTCTCTCCCCCTCTCTCTCTCTCTCTCTCTCTCTCTCTCTCTCTCTCTCTCCGCAGCTCTCCGAACATAGCTACTTTCAAGTCCAACTTAAAAACTCATCTCTTCCTAAAAATGTCTGTTCTGGTCTCCCATCACCATCTTCATTCCTTCTTTTTCTGATTCAGACCACCGCGTCACACCGCACGCCCCCAGTCCCCTCACTCCTTATTTGCTGTCCTCCTCCTCCCTCCATGGTCTTATATATAGTTTTTCTTAATATTCTTTTTAATATTTGTATTATGTCTTTGCATACTTTATTAGTAGTTTTTTTTCACTTCTTTTCTTATGTATTTCAATGTTAACGTTAAGCATAAATGCGTGGAACTGATGTCATTAGGAAAAAAAAGCGATATAAATATTATTATTATTATTATTATTATTATTATTATTATTATCATCATCATCATCATCATCATCATCATCATCATCATCATCATCATCATCATCATCATCATCATCATCATGATTATTATTATTATTATTATTATTATTATTATTATTATTATTATTATTATTATTATTATTATAATTATTATTATTATTATTATTATTATTATTATTATTATTATTATTATTATTTTTTTAATTTATTTCTGCTTTCTTAACGTCGATATGTACATATTCCGAGAGACAACCTGCACGAAAGACACAGAAATAAACAAATAACAATTAAATAAAACACACGCACACACAGGCACAGACACACACACTCAAACACTCACAGAAACATGATGATGATGATCATAATGATGATAATTATCATTATGGTGTATTTGGTTTTTTTATGTGGTTGTTGTTGAAAAACTGCCTACCGCGGTGCATTGACTGTACTTTCTGTTTTTCCTAAACGGTCTGAAGATTTATTCCTACTCTTTTAATAAAAGTACTATACATAGGTTTTTACCTCTGTATATCACTCCTACCAACCAAACCGTGTCCTTTCTAGTTAACTCCTAATAAGTCACTAAAATAATGTACTCTAGTTTGTGTTGTGTCTGTGCATAGGCGACTTCACTTGGCCAATCGTTCGGATATTACCCTAACCTTGACTATAACATTGGGGCTGTGGCATAAGCGCAGTCAGGGGGATCAGAGAGATCAGCGCTAGGCGCGCATGACATTCGCTGACATCTGGCCCCGATCACCGAGCACGTGCAACACGATAGGTGCACAAACACGCGCGTTCGGGCCGCCAGCTATGCGCGCCATGCCGCAGTGGCGGGAGGTAAGAACTGGAGAGCGAGCCCAGCCAGACCAGATCATCCGAAGAGGGCTTTAAGGCTTCTTTGCTATCCTGAATATCCAGGAGATGCCAGCAGCATCAGAGGCTCAAAGTCAACTTCAGAATTTTATATTTATATCAGAATGAAACGAATGGTTTTTCTCATATTGCTTTGCTAATTCAAAGAGCTCATCAAAGCGTTGCCGAAAACAGTATCTCAGTATCTCAATCTAGTCGCCCAATGCGACAAATTGCTTCTTGGTGCGCACTGTTTAACGTCGCAGACAACCATGCGGCCTTGAATCGAAATAAACGTTTCACTTAGTGGACAAAGACCGGCGATGCGTTTTTTCATCTACTGGGAACTCTAGTTCCGCTGTCTGCAAAGAGGCGGGCGCACTGTTTATGTTCCCGCACTGGGTTTCACCGGTTTTGAAGAAGCTGATCTTCGATGCTCCTGCCTACTCCTCGATTTCTGGTCCTGATTTGGCTCGGAAGAGTCCGCTGGACCTAAAGCAATAACCATGTAAATGTAAATGTAACTCCTCGATTTTCAGAAATGTTCAAAGTCCGATCGTTCACACGTGTTGTTCGATCTATAGACCGCCGTCTTTCTCAGGATACTGATTATGATGATGATGATGATGATGAGGAGGAGGAGGAGGATAATTAGTAAACCGCACAACTACGTACAGAAAATCCGGTCTTGTAAATAAAAGGTTCAAAGAAAGCACGCATGGTTAGGCTAAATTTCCATCACTGGTGTGAGGTTAAGCAGATTAGAGAGGGATGATGGGAAGAGGCTGCACACATCTTTCCAGCTGTGACAGACGACTTCACAACAAAAACGGAATGGACAAGATGGTATGCATAATATGATGTTATATGTGTTGTGATGTGATAAGTTGTGATGCCGTGTTATGTTTTGTTGTGATGTGTTGTAATATGATGACTATGTTCTGTTCCACGACTTGACTCTGCATTTTGTCCACCAGAGAATCAGAGATGATTGCACTGACGCTGTGATCCCTAACCAACCAATGGAAAACTCTTCAGTTTCTTCTTCCCAAAACGTTAGCGTCATTCAATGCGTTATCTTTGATACTTGGCACAGAACAGAACAGTAACGTTGTTTCTCTGTTGCGCATTTATCAGCTTAAACAACTCGCAATGCCCTGGCAGAAAGCAGAATCGAACTCAAACCATTAAAAACCCCACCTCTCTTTTTGACCTAATTATCGGGATTTTCAACATGCCGCTGAGGTGACACGGAGTGTGGAGATGTGGGAGGAGTGTGTGGAGGACACTGTATTAGAAATGGTTACACAATGTCGATTGTCTATTGAGTAAATCGCGGATCGTTTAGTAAGACAATGGAGAGATAATTTGCTGTCAGGATAGATGGGAACAACACAATGTTTTTATCAGTACAACTTATGTTAATCTGATGAATAAAAATTTATACAACAACAACAACAACACATTTATCCGCATCACACAAACACGAAAAGTATTAAAAATAAACCATAGTCGGTGCTTCGGTGTTTGGATAAA
This sequence comes from Oncomelania hupensis, assembly GCA_036898135.1. Taxonomy (NCBI): domain Eukaryota; kingdom Metazoa; phylum Mollusca; class Gastropoda; order Littorinimorpha; family Pomatiopsidae; genus Oncomelania; species Oncomelania hupensis. The sequence continues at coordinate 23,924,789 of CM072512.1, read as the reverse complement.
AATAAAAGAGTTACGTAAGAACGGAACAATATTAAAATCAATCTTAATTAAAACCAATCGTATCTTAAAATAACAGAGAATCTGGTCTCAAAACTGTGCTTGAAAAGAACCCATTTTCAGGAAACAACCCCAAGTCACGACGCATGCCAAGCGAACAACACAACCTACTGACACTCTGCGTGGCTCTGACTGTGAACGTGGGCTTTTTTGCATGCACGTGTGCGTCTTCTCAGAAACCTGCATGTGACATCCACAGTGTCAAAGTGAATAAGGCCTTGGGAACACCTGCTGCGAGGGGGAAGTCGTTCGTAGTTCTTAACTCTCGTCCTTCTAATCTAACGTTATGCCTGCTTAACTTAAGTTATATCCGAAATGTATGTGTATCAGTTTATCCGAAACTCAAGTCAAAAAGAACTCCGAAAGCTAATAGGAAGACAGCAGTATTGTTTGTGAAGTCTTTGTTCTGTCGTTCAGACTACATTTACTTTGCACTGGTACAGACGATTTCACAACAAAGGGAAAAGGACAAGATGGTATGCAGGATATGATGTTGTACGTGTTGTGATGTTGTGTTGTGTTGTGCTGCGACGTGTCTTTGTGTCTCATTCTGCCGGGAATTCGACTGCCTTGATTTAATCTTTTCTTGCATTGGACGTTCTTTTTTCAGGTGTCTACAATTTGCCTTGTATATGGGTGCATTGTTCGTTTGACTGCTGTCTTCAATGTGGCTGTGACATCTGGGTGTTCATCGCTGTGTGCGGCGCTGCACGGGCCCAGAGGGCATGCAGCAGTACAGGGAAGCCTGTGCGTGCCAGGCGTGCCCGATTGCCGGGGATCGTAACTCTGCTGCCTGGCATGGCCTGTCGGCCTGCATCATTCAGGAGGCTGGGGATGGGGGCATGTCCCCGCCATCTGACGCCCCGGGATTGTTGGCAACCGGACAGACTGTGCTTGGCCTTTCTTCTTCTTCTTCTTCAGCTTCTTCTTCTTCTTCTTCTTCTTCTTCTTCTTCTTCTTCTTCTTCTTCTTCTTCTACTACTACTACTACTACTACTACTACTACTACTACTACTACTACTACTACTACTACTACTACTACTACTACTACTTCTTCTTCTTCTTCGCCTACTACTAATTCTTTTTTTCTTTTTTTCTTTCTTTCTTCTTCTTCTTCCATTTCTTCTTCTTTTTTTCTTCTTCTTCTTTTTCTTCTTCTTTTTCTTCTTCTTTTTCTTCTTCTTTTTTTCTTTTTCTTCTTCTAAATCATAGGACCAACATTTACAGCAAAAATAGATTCAAGAACATATTTACATACTTGCATAAAGGTCGAAAAAGGTTCACAACATACTGGAACAATAAGCACATGAAATAACAATGATAATACCAATATGCCAGAGAAATAAAACATGCCATAGACAAATAAAACTGCAAGATACTGGAAACAAACTGGTCCCCGCGCCATCCAATCCTCGGCGACGAAAGATGTGTAGGTTCCCAACCGCTAGGCTCTGATATTCAGTATGGGCCCCACCCTTCCCAAGGGTCTTCTCAACTTCACAGACATGACTCGTTCCTTCGTGTGCAGAACAGGTCGCCGCATTTTAACAGGGATTCCGAGAGATTGCCTTTAATTCTCTATACAATTATGCGTTTGTCTTCTCTCGCCATGCGTGCTGAATGAACAGGCGATCGATCTGTTATACATGAATGACAAATATCCAAATCTTTGTTAAATTATGTAGTGCATGGTTCTTGGCCAGTTAAGTTACGATTTTAAAAAAAGAGTTCTTGAATCCTGTGTTTGGTATTACTACTGTTCATAGTTGTTTATTTATTTATTTATTTATTTATTTATTTATTTATTTATAGTTTCGTCACTAATGGCACATAAATTCAAATCTTTACCAGGTCTAATATATAGTCAAGAATGATTATGAGAATTCATTGCAGTTCCTCAGAGTTCCTGTACGGAAAGGTAAGAACCAATTTAAGTAAGGCATCATTGTCTTGGACCCAACAGCACGTGCGCAGCGCTTTAATAGGTCTGCATAAACCAGCTTTCTCTCTGACTTGAAATAGAACCAAAAATACGGACTGAATGCAAGAGTATTTGCTGAGTTAGCTAGGAAATTATGAGCGCATTTTCCGAGGCATAGAAACACGTAGATAACGCCTAGTTTTTGAAGTTACTTTGGGATGTAGGTAGACTCACATCATGACACACAGGCTAATACAGTCTTTGAACTGCTCGGGGACGTAGTCTCGCATACTGGCATAGTCTTTGGGCTGCGCCGGGACGTATCTTCTTCACATGCTGACATAGCTCTGGGGCTGCCGTGAGACCAATGCCATCAAGAACACCCAGCTGCTAAGTTGGTCTGAGACTAAGACTAAAGAGAAACCCACCCCGATAGCCACGTGAGTGATGCGAAGATAAACAGCGCAACAACTGTCTTCTATACACAGGAGGTGATTAAGACCACACACACACACTACTTGGCAGTAAGATGAAAACAAGAAGAAGATCCTGCTTGTACGGCAATATGACACATTATTGTACTCAACATGGGGTCTTCGTGGTTGGCTTGTGGGCCATTTTTACAGTTTAATATATTAGTTATGTGTTGTGTTTATAATAAGGTATCCATATATTGGATGTGTAATATATATATTTGTCAAATAGAGATTGATATTTATGTGATCCGAGCCGCTTGCGTGAAGATGAACTCAAACAACGTAGAAAACGGAACTATAACTTAGTGTTCCCAATGCAGTTAACTTACAGCTTTATTTGCAAATCAATCAACATTGATTCCAGAACATTGATTTTGAAGCGTATATAATATCATTAATTCAAGGGGTCTGGAGTATTTTTCAGTTCATAGTGGATGGGATTAGGTATAGGTTCAGATTAGGGAGGGTAGGGAGGATCTACACCACCTTGTCCAAGGTAATACCGCACAGTGGATACCATCCTAGGTTCAGGGAGGGAGGGTTGGGGTGGGCGGTCGTTCCGAAATTTTATCCTCGCGGTTCACTAGAACCAAACTCCAAATCCACACTCGAATTCTATCTATCGATCCCTGCTTAAAATTGTACTTATTGCTTTATTTATTGTTAAAACAAACAAAATCCACATTCAAAGAGCGGCAAGGGAATGGAAACGTCAGAGTGTATACATAGGTGAAGCAATCCGGCAAGCGTAGAAGCGGTACGAGTCAAACTATAGGATGAAATGGGGCGGATATCATTCTTACGATCATACTCATAGTCTCAATATTATTATAGGATTCAGTGGGCCCTACACACCAGTATAGCGGCAGCACTAGAGCTAGAGGCAAAGAGTGACTGAAGAATTAAAGGCGTTTGGCAGTGTTCGTGGCGCATCCTTGCTCTGCAAGCAGTCAAGGCAATTTTCTCTGAGAGCCTGCGGTGCCGACTAGTGGCAGTTGTTGTCGGCGCTGGCGATGGCGGTAACAGAATTCCCCTACGGCCCTCCAATTCCCCCTCCATTCCTCGAGAGGATGGGCCCACACCACAACCCTCCCATCTATCAGTCGCTGTCACCGACAGCATCCAGCAATGAGACGCCTGACTGCCTCCCGCCGCCATTGATGCGATTCCCTATCGCCCTGCCACGTCCTCCCCTTATTCTTCCAGCGCAGAGCATCGAGGGAAAGTGCGAGCCAGCTGCTATGCGCGGGCTTTGATATTCAGTATACTAAATCCTCGTGCCACTCCTCTTCCTCTCACTGATCCATCCCTGAAAATCTCACCCAGGCCCTTTCTCCTAGTCGGCCCCACCCTCTCCATAGTCTTGTCTTCAGTTTTTTTTTTTCATCTTCGTTGCTGCTGCTGCAGTTTATTATCCCTTTCTATCGGGAAACTCCGGGCTTATTCGCCGTCGTTGTTGTTGAATCATTAGCATAATTATGTATTATACCGTAATCCTCACTGTGTGGTCATGTCGCCACAGCACCCATCACGACCACAAACCGCTACGACCATTGTTGTTTTCCCACTGAATCATCTGCCAGCAGAACTTCTTTCCTTTAGCTTTACACATTGGACTGGGAATAACATTTAGAAGTAGGGGAACTTTAAAAAATCTTTCTGCGAGGCTTGAAGGACATAAATGTGCAATGTTCAGCTCTAAGTTTGAATGTAAAGTCTAGTCTAGCAATGGGGAGGGCGTTTCCCCCTGTATACAGTTTTGGAACCAGCGTAGTTTGTTGCTGTAGTAGCGGGCCTAAGAGAACAAATGGGGGCCGGTGTGAAAGGCCAAGCTCATTTGCGCTGGGAGAAGTTGAAGATAAATGAGCCGTCGGAAACAAAACAAGCCGGTGATTGCTCTACACACAGCGTGGGTGCATGTTTTCTGCATAACGACGATTTTTCACAGCCGCAGCAGCAGCAGCAGCAGCATCATTCAGTCAAGCATTAGAAAGCAGCTTCCTCCACCATGCACAGTGAATGAAGAAGCGCTCTCTGCTTGTTTTAGCGAGCTGCTAGCTAGCCTAAGCACTGCCGGGCAAAGGAGATGTCTTGAAAGTTACATCTTTATGGAATCTCAAAGCAGAGGTATCTTGAAGTTAATGTTACTTTATTTGTAGGAAAATGCAAAATGCGTTGTTGTTTTTTAAAATTAATCTACTACTACTACTACTACTACTACTACTACTACTACTACTACTACTACTACTACTACTACTACTACTACTACTACTACTACTGATAATAATAATCATAATAACATTAATAATAATAATAATAATAATAATAATAATAATAATAATAATTATTATTATTATTATTATTATTATTTTTTTTTTTAAATTATTATTATATTAATAACAACAACAATAATAACAATAATAATTATAATTTATTGTATATAGTGCAAAACCAAACTTAAAGCTTGCTCTAAGAACTCGCACGAATACACACACACACACACACACACACACACACACACACACACACACCCGCACACCTACACACACACACACACACACACACACACACACACACGCGCCCGCCGTTCTTTTATAGAACTCGACACAATTTAAACAAATAAAAATAGTTTATACTATCTTTGAATCACTGAATGCATAGATTTCTTTATATCACTATTAGTGAAGCTTATTTTTTGTTTGGGTGGTTGGTTTTTGTTTTGTTGTTGTTGTTGTTAGTTTGTGTGTGTGATTTTTTTTTTAGGTCTCTTGACACTGTGAGACTCTTCTCTATTATCAACCAAAACATGCGTTTTATAAACTGTCCGGCCTTCCAACGTTTTTTTTTTTCACTAACATTTTCGTGCTTTGAGCTTGTTTGAAGAAAACAGATGCAAAAGTTTGACATGGACATTTTTTTAACCTTTTATCAAATATACTTTCGACATTGCGGAATGGCCATTCACGCCGTAATTCCCACGTTAACCACAAATCCAAACGTCCATCCACGTTCGAAGAAATTTACTTGGAAATGGATTGCGAAGATGGGGCTGAATTAAAGGCTGCATGGTAATGAAAGAAAGGCGGAGGTATGGTTGGGTATTTGAGAATGTAAAAGACAAAACTACCAATAAGTAGTCCAAAAAATAAAACCTCCATTCTCACAATTATAAAGCTATCTTTAACGCCCTTCGCCAAGCACGTGGAAAACCTCCTGTTGTGAAAATCGCTGCTGAAGGTTAGTTTTTAAACAGAAGAGGAAGCTTCTAATTTATGGTGATGATGAAAAGATGTTTAGGAACACAAACAGGCGGCTTCTGTGAAATGCGTTTCAGCGAGGTGGGCAAGTCTTGGGCTATTAACCACTCTGCTGGGTGTCAAGTTCAATGTAAAATCCATACTTGGTCCATAGTGTCTGCATGTTCAGTCCATCTGTTGTTGTGATGTGTGTCGTGTGTGTCGCGTGTGTGTGTCGTGTGAGTGTGTGTGAACTTGTGTGTGTGTGTGTGTGTGTGAACTTGTGTGTGTGTGTGTGTGTGTGTTGGTGGGTGGGTGGTTGGGTGAGTGTGCGCGGGCGAAGCTGACAGGAGCTAAAATAGTAATGTTGCAGTATTCATGTGTGCATTCAACGTAGGCTTATATGATAACTGAATTAACTACATCCGACCTCGTAGACGGCAGGGCAAGGCAACAGTTTACTTCCAGACCCTTCGGAGTGGGAGTAGCAAACTAAACAAAGAAAAAAGAAACAATAAAAAAACACAACAAATGAGACAGTAACAATAAACAGGTAAACAGGATTGAGCTTATAAAGATAAACTATAGATTATAGATTAATGTCAGAGCGCACGACTTGTGTGAGTGCGTCTTGGGCGACGTGGGTTCCAATCCTGACTTCAGCAAACTATTGTGTGACTGCTGGATATTACGGGCCAGCGTCTTGAGAAGCTCTCTGAGCTTGTAAGTGCGCTATATAAGAAAAATATCTTTTTCTTTCTTTAATGCAAACTTTTTTGTAACATGTAAGATGACAGGAGCTTTAGGGGTCAACCGCCCCATCTAATGTTATTTATAGTGTACATCTATTCCACAAAGGACCAGTGAATTATTTTTAATTTTTAATTTTTTTATTTTTGGGGGAAAGCGGGGGGTGGGGGTGGGTGGGTGGGGGGGAGGTTTACTTCGACAATTCCATTGTTGTTACATTAAGAAATAATATAGTGGACAATCGCTGCTCATATTGACCGTTAAGCTTTTGAATTTTAGGCATCTTTTTCTTGTTATGTCAACCTACAAAAACAAAAGAAACCCAAATAAAAACCGCGTCATTTTCGCGTCGGTACTGTTGAGGGGCAACACTCTGAACTTGAAAAAAATCTTTAACGGTAAAATGTGTGACCTCCGGACTCTTTAACTCATGTTACAAATGCCACTGTATTATTATTATTATTATTATTATTATTATTATTATTATTATTATTATTATTATTATTATTATTATTATTATTATTATTATTATTACTATTATTATTATTATTATTATTATTATTATCAATTTTAATGTATTTATTTGTTTTTAGTGAAATAAAGATCCTATCCCGTAACTCGGAGGTCGTAGGGGCATCACAGATGATCGTTTAACCAGCGTACTCCATCTTTCCCTGTCCTCAGCAACCCTGATTGTTTCACTCAGTGTCAAACCAGTCCATTCTCGAATGTTGTCCTCCCACCTCTTTTTCGGTCTCCCTCTTCTTCTACCTCCTTGCACTGTGCCTTGCAGGATGATCTTTGCAACGTAATTATGCTTGAACGTAATTGGCACAAATCGATAGAAGGCACTAAAGCTGCTAATTACATTGCCTACCACCAACGCTACAACCATACATGCCTAGTATAAAGAAGAATACCCGTATAGTATCAACATGCTCTGTAATAGTCGTTGACGGGATAACGGACAGTGAGCGGAGAAGAATGAAGAAGGAGAGGGGGGGAGGTTGGTGTGGGAGAGAAAGAAGAAGAAAAATAAGGGGAAGGGATGAGAGGAGGGATGGAGGTGGTAAGGCTGAAGAGGAAGGAAAGAAGAGAAAGTAAACAGCAAGGTTTAGGTGAATGAGTGAGAAACGAGGCAGCGGCGCGACTTAAAAAAAATTAAAAAGAAAGCACTACAACAATATCTGGAAAAGCTTTGCCTGCCATGCCGCTGAGCTGCTGATCTCTCAGGACCCAAAATCCCAAGAGCAGTTTGCTTGATGCTGATACCAGATACATACTGAGTGTCAGGGACAAAGGGTCGAAAGAAGGTTAAACTGTAGAGAGTTGCTTTGCAGCCAGTGGCTTACTCGCGTTGTTTCCTATGCAAGTAGGCCTACTCACAAAGCAACGTTGGGAAAATAGGACGTTCTGCGCCTGGGCATTAAGAGATCCTAAGCTAAAATCCAAAGGAGGATGGGTCCACAAATGTTGGCGGCCATGATGTACTCGCAGAAAAGTATATAACTTTCCAGCTCGCCAAAGTCATGTGACGGATTGCTTGTTTTCGCTTTGTCCAAACGGAACTCATCGCCTATTTTCGCGTGTACCCGCGTGTACTCACTTCAAAGCAATTCGCTACAGGTCTCACAAACTTTCCTGTGCACACACAAGACCGCTGTCCGAAAATAGGTAGGATCTGAAGGGGAAGTCAGACGAGCAATGTTTCAAAAACAACCTCCGAATTCATTGTGTTGCAGCAGTGGTATAGTCACTCGTAAATACACGAAGGTTAACCGGTTCACGAAACAAAAGAGTTCAGAAAGGAATTACGTCCCTTGGCTGCTGGTGTCAGTGAAATGTGGCCATTTTCTCGGTTGGCTAACGCAATAGCCATCGTTATATTTAGTGAGTACTTGACTGTCCAACTTGATGTTTGGTCAGATTCGAATCAAGTCGGACGTTATCGGCGCTGTTGTTTACGCTCGATGACTTGATTTGCGCAGAAGTGTACCGGGAGATTGGGGAGTGGGGTGGAAGCTCATTAGATAAAACAAACACCCACCAGGAGTTGTATTCAGAAAGCATTTACCCAGTGGATAGATCCGCGAAGCCGTACAGTACGGAACGGCATTACCTACTGCTTCGCGGATTTATTTACTGGGTAACTGCTTTCTGAATACCACCATAGAGGTTTAAATCAGATCACCACCCTGTTGACGTCACCAAAATTATTAGATCGGGTTCTAAATCCCGAAACATGTTTAAAACCTGTGCACAACCGATGTTTCTGACATAGTCACACACGAAACACAGATTTTAAAAAAAAAATAACAAAAATGAAAATATTCGTGTTTTACAAAATGTTTTGTGCTTTTTTTGTTGCGCGGTTTTAGGTCGTGCGACTTCACCGTCACTCATGCCACCCAAGGTGCCAGCAAACCTGCAGCATCACGCATCACTGGTACTGAGAGCGTTATCAATTCTTTTGATTCAACTAGCCTACTACTGTGTTGCAATGTCCCGCCTTGTTTGGTCTATAGACAATAAAACAGAGACCTGCTATAATTCCAACTGTACAATAACGAGAAAAAAAATTATACATGTATACCATAAGCCAAAAGAATGCTAATTTGGACCACCACCACACCCACACCCACACACACACACCCAAAAAAATAAATAAATAAAAAAGACAAAACAGCACAACACAGCACAAATGTTCGAGCTAAGATCTTCCTCAGCAGGACAAAACTCAAAACAACAAAACAATACTCCCCAACAGAAATCTCAGAAAGAAAATGTTGCACTGTGTTGCTGTGTCTTGTTTTTTGCCTAAATGAGCATTCTATTGTGTCTTATTATTGGTCTATGAAAGCTTGAGGTCGAATACAACTCAACGAGGTATATTACCTAGTATAGAAGCGACATCATCACAGAACCTACGTAGACTACTAATGAGAACTCGGACAAATTCGAGATCGTCTCCTTTGGTACCTGATAAAATGACCCCAGGCGGCGTTTGGGCGTGATTATTTTAAGTTGAAAGATTCAGCCTAACTGTCTGAAGCGATATGACAGAGCTTTTTGGTTCTACTTTGAGTTGGATCAGCCTGCTGTGGTCTCTAGTGTCCAGCATGAGAACTCCCTCACCTGAATGTGTCAGATTATCTGTCTGAAGCAATCAATAATTCACAGCAAAATTTGATTTGGGCTCAGTCGAAACCTTCTTCCTTTGGTCCATGATAGCCAGCATGGGGATCCACTATAAGATGAATTTAGCGGTTTATATCTGGTTAAAGCGACATGGGACTTGAACTCGGCCAAGCTCTGCCGCCTTTGGTCCCTTAAACAGTCGAGTTCTATCACCTTTTGTCCTCACCTCAGTGGAGTCCTGCCGCCTTTAGGCTCCTGACTCTGGTCGAATCAAGCAAGATCTGTCCTTTGGTCCCTCAGTCAAGACCAGCCTCGTTTGGTCCCTGATGACCGGCAATGGAGACTCACTCAGCTGAAGGTGGGAGCTTATCTGACTGAAGCGACATCTCACAGACGCAGGCCTTGGAGGGCAGGCGAAGCAGCCTTGCGTATTATTTCAAGCCACTGAGCCGCATTTCCTTTCGCCCGCTTCCCCCCGCTCCGGCACGGCAGTTTAGTTAAGCGCAGACCAGTGTTGGCGAATTTTTTTTTTTGATGACGAGTAGAATGAGAAGGAGGATTAGGAGGATGTGAAGAATGATGGTGGTGGAAAAGAGTAGTGATGGTGGCTGGTGATAAAGGAGAGTGTTTGGTGGTAGTGGTGGTAAAGGAGGAGGATAGTGATTGGTTATCAAATGATTAGATGAATGTTGGTGTGTGCGCCTTACAAATGCTAATTATTATTATTATTATTATTATTATTATTATTATTATTATTATTATTATTATTATTATTATTATTATTATTATTATTATTATTAATGCTGATGGACGAAGACTATAATTGTGGTGAAAGTAGGGGAGGTGGTCATGGCAGCAGAATTGGGGCTGTTGATGGTGGTGAAAATGATTACGAAGATGAAGACGAGTATTGAAAAGATCGTTATAATATTATATAGAAGACGATAACTTCGATAAAACGACGGTCATGACAGTGGCGATCATAATTACGTTAAAATGACTTTGGCAACATCGACGATCAAGATCATTTTGAACCCAAGTCTATGAAGACGGATAACCTGGCCTTTGAAAGATCACACATTCGAAGCCCTTCGCCAATTGTTTCTGCAATTGACCTTACTACTTCCATACTTCAAGCACGCACCTTACTTTATTTTTTATTTTTTTTTGCCTCATGTGATGAGAATGCCAGTGTAAGTGGACTGCGCACTACCAGACTGAACTCTCTAAGCAGTAACTTTGAGCCGTCAGGGCTGGCGGCCCCCAGCACGCCCTGCCGCCCTCGCTCGTTTCGCCGAGTAGCACGTGCAGAAGGAAGCGCACAGGAGGCAAATAAACATCGCCAGCCGCGGCCCTTCCCTGCCTTTACATCCGCCATGCACATAGGGTTAACTACGGCCCTGCGTCTCTCCTTCTTCTCATGGCAGGCAAGGGCTTTCACTGTAACCTAGGCAAACACTTCTCACAATTATAGTACATTACCTGCTTGTAACTCTCTCTCTCTGTCTGTCTCTCTCTCTCTCTCTCTTAATTATTATATTTAGTTTATAGTGTCTGTTTCTTCACTTGTTGTTGTTGTTGTACTGGTTTGTACTGTTATTTGTAATTAAGTTGTACTTTTATTTTCATTTCCTTTATGTAATTGTTTGCATACATATCTGTATAACATGGGCCATCGTATCATACCGTATCGTCTCTCTCTCACGCTCTCTCTCTCTGTCTATCTCTCTCTCTGTCTGCCTGTCTCTCTCTCTTTTTAACGGCAGTCAAGGCTTTCATTTCAGCCTTACAACTTGTACGAATACGAATATGATAACTTTATTATATCTCTGATAAATTACCGTGGTGCCGACAAAGCATTACAATACAATGGCATAAAAAAAACGAAGAATACAAAGCATGGAGATGAGGTGCTACAGAAGACTTCTGGGCATTTCCTATACCCAGCACATCACCAACAACGAAGTCCGACAGACTATCACACAAGCCATTGGACAACACGATGACATGCTCACAGTGGTGAAGAAACGGAAACTTCGATGGTATGGCCACGTCACCATATCATCAGGCCTTGCATAAACCATCCTGCGTTGCACGGGTGCAAGGAGGCAGAAGAAGAGGTAGACTTTGAGAATGGACTGGTTTGACACTAAACGAAGCCATGAGGGTTGCTGAGGACAGAGAAAGATGGAGTACGCTGGTTAAATGATTATCTGTGGTGCCACAACGACCTTCGATTTACGAGATAGGATAGAATAGGATAAGATAGGATAGGCATAAGAACAAAACACGTTCCATTTACACAAACACATCTAACTCTTCACAATTATATACCACCTGCATGGCATTTAAAACTCTCTCTCTCTCTCTCTCTCTCTCTCTCTCTCTCTCTCTCTCTTTCTCTCTCTCGGTGTCACTGCCTCTCTCTATCTCTATCTCTCTCTCTCTCACTCTCGGTGTCTTTGCCTCTCTCTCTCGGTCTTTGTCTGTCTGTCTCTCTCTCGGTTTCTCTCTCTCTTTCTCTCTGTCAGCTACGCAGTTCGCACTCAATTCTAACACTATCAGCATGTAATGCCTAAATGCGTAGTTTAGTTTAGATTAGGTTAGTAATAATATTGTAAACTATCAATTGTAATAGACCTTTGCACAGTACGGATGGAGGGGTTAGGGTGTCCATTCTACTCAAATCGGAGTGACGACAAACAAATTTCAGCTTTGTGTCTCTTACTCTTAAGTCTTACCTTAAGAGTGACATCGGTGACATTTAAGCACTAGTTGTTCTTCTTTCACTTTATTTTTATTACCTTAAGAGTTATACAGATTATGCCATAGTGCCTCGGTGTAGGTTAATCGGCGAGTGTGTCTCTTAACTTTTAAGTCTTAACTTGAAGAGTTACACTTAAACACTAAATAGTTGCAGAATCTGCGACTGGGTTGCGGTCTGTGTGTGGGAAGCTAACATTCCTCCGTGTAAACGTTCTTAGTTTATCTTTTTAGGCGTTTCAGCATAAAACCAGGTTTCCTGACACTGTGATAAAGACGGGATGCAAATAGTGTTTGGATCTGTCAGTCTGAAGGTTTACACCTGCCTAAGCATGCTAATTCGCTGTTAAGCAACAAATCACCTCAAGTCTAATAGCACCACGTGATCTTTTTAACGGCTTTTCGGTACGACTGTGGATTGTGTATGTTTTACCGATGTGTTTGTGTTTCCGTTGTTGTGTGTGTTGTTGTTGTTGTTACTGTTGTTGTTGGCTGTCTGCTCTCTCGTGTGTGTGTGACTTAAAGGAACTTGTAACTGAATGAATTTCTGCCGCCGACTGTGAACGTTCCGTAGACCTGAATGGCAAAGATAAACTACAGTAAACTAAAGGTAAAATTAAACTAAAGTCGCTTATTCGTCACTCATCAAAATACGTTTATTTTTTATCAAATACAAATAAACCGAATGGAATATCAACAACCCCTACAAACTAAACAGAGAAGAAATAGATAAATAAAAAATCTTCAGATAAGAAAATCACAGAATTTGGTCACAATCTGTGTAATAATAGTTCAACAGACATAACGCTCGACCGACCGACCGACCGACAGACAGGAAATTGGTGGCTCATTCTGATCTTCCCACCTCCATCCCCTACACACCCAATCCCCACTATTTCAAAGTGAAATCGCACTGATTGTCACAGACTACACGGCCTTTCGCTTACTCTTGCGTTGACCTGGGCAAAGCAGTAATATTCAGTGTTGACCAAGTAAAGTGTTCTGCGACGAATATTGCCGAAGCCATTCCAATCCTGACGTGTCGTGTGGCGGCAGCTTCGTCTCTTCCCGTCTTCCTTGGGAGGAAAACCCATCAGTCTCTCATCATCCGCAGCCTGGCCCCTCCTTCCGTGGGTGGGAAAGGACACACCCATCTCCCTGGCGCTGTAATTACCTGCATGCGCTCCGCCCCGCCCCTTGGGCCAGGCTGCTGTTACCCCCAGGTCAAGTATCAAGTCGCCTACCCATAGTGCCTGGCAAGACAGAGTATCAAAGACTGTTGGGGATCTTTGCCTAAACACATTTAAAACGCAGGTCCGAATGATATCTTACATTCAGTATCATGGCTAAGACTGTTACGATTTGTTCACTTTTGATGGCTAATGATCACTGTATTAATGTAGAATAGTATAGAAATAGCATTGGGGTGTCGGATAGCGCAGTGGTTGGAGCACTCGCTATTGTGTCGCAAGTTAAGCACCGTCCAGTGCGGTTAGCACTTGGATGGGTGACCGCAAACCGTGAAGCGACAAATAACAACGCCCCCAGTTGACTCAATTGTGACTGAGTACCTATTCTCTTAAGGGTGGGGAAGGTAAAGCAGCGAGGGAGAGAGATGGGCATCACCCTCATTACGCTGGCCCAAGATAAGTGTGATCTCCAGCATCACGCTCCCCTACGGCCACAAGGCTATGGGACCACCTTTACCTTTTAGTATAGAAAGTTTGAAAAAATTAACTTTAATTTTGTAATGGTTTGTATTGTGCTGTTCAATTTAACTCAACAATTCTTGGGGGGGGGGGGGGGGGAGGAGAGCTTTGAAGTTTTTTAACAACAAAATAAACACGTTAAAAAGGTAAACAAGCTAAAATGATGATGCAAAAAAGTTTCTTCAAAAGGTCCTTGGATAGCTACAACATGGAAACAATAATTCGGGATGTTGTACATTGTTTCTTCAATCGAACTCAAAGCGCGGCGATCTAAGGAGATTGCTAATATAGAAAACTAAAAAGAAATCCGTTTTTGTTGTTGTTGTTGTTGATTTAAAATGACTGCATCTAGCTAGTACCAATAACCATTAATTATTTTACCTTCGCTATATTATATATAAATAGAGGCGGTATTTCGCTTTTTACTTTTACTGACAAATCTTTGACTCATCAGGTACAACAGTAGAGAGCAAGGAAGAGAAAGATAAAGAGGAAGAGAAAACGAAGGCAGAGACAATGGAAGGAAGCTGAAGGAGGCGGAGGATGACGAGGAGAAGGAGAGAGAAGAGAGAAGCCAAAAAGAAGTTGTGAGGAAAACTGAGATTGGCAACAGTTGTGCTGGAGATACCTATCCGGGAAGAACAGGCGTTTTCACCAGACGCCAGAACTATCACACAGACACACGATACTCCAGCGCAGCCTGGCCCCATATCTTTCTTATTTAAACCCCTCGTTCTCCGTCACACACACATACAAACACACATACAAACACACACACGCACACACACCCACACACCTCCTTCCTTGAAAGTTAAAGTACAATTAGAAACAGCCAATCGCACGGACTTAAAAAGATCCTAGACGGGTAAATGCCAGATGCACCAAATCACATAGCAGTGCGCTGTAGGTCCTATTTACCACCACCATCATCACTCTACTCACCACTCCCTTGTCTTGGGTGGTGCTGATGTTGTAGATGCCGCCCTTTCCCCGAGAATTAGGCAGACCGAATTTCGCTGGGCGACGGATAAAAGCCAAAATATAAATACAAATACAAATCCTCCGTCGTTACAACCCAAACTCACGTTAGAAGTGAACCACACCGACGACGACGATGACAACAACACTAACAACAACAACAACAACAACAACAACAACAACAACAACAACAACAATAATAATTACAAAAATCGTACGAACAAAATTAAGGTCTAAGCCACAGACTTCACAAAGAATGTTTATTTGTGGTCCAAGCATAGGGTTACTTGTGAATGTTACCACATAGATTGCCTTCTGCTTCCTCCTCTTTGTTTCTCCTCTACGAATATGCCTTGCCTAGCTTGTGCACCGTAGCAGCAGATTTGCAGCTCTCAGAAATCTTTGAAGATAACTGAAAGAGAGAGAGAGAGAGAGAGAGAGAGAGAGAGAGAGAGAGAGAGAGAGAGAGAGATTATCCAAGCTGAATAACCCCCACCTTCACTTTCACTTACGACTCCAACCCACGACTCCGCCATCCCTAATTTACCCACCATGAAAACAAAAACAAAAACAACAAACAACAAACAAAACAAGATGGCAAAGCCATTCAAATACATTTCCTTATCCTCATTCAAAAATCGGAAAATGAACATTTTTAAAATCGGAAATTTTCTTGGCGACTTTAGGACTCATCTTTCCTCTATAAAAACATGGAATAATGAGGCACTATCTGCACTATCTACCATCAAATAATGATCAAAATCCGTTCAGCCATTTTAAGAAAAGCGCAAAACGTCTTAATATTATAATCGACCTCGGCGACCTTGACCTTTGAAAAAGAGCAACAGTGAACGAGCCAAAAGGTTTAGTGCTGGTTTATGGTTTTTGAGATATGGTTTGCCACGGACCGACCGACAGAGAGACCGACCTACAGAACGACTTTAGGCTCGCTCGTTCTGATTCCCAAAGACCTTTTTCAAAATATTTCCAGGTATTCCTCTGGAAATATTTTTTTCTTTAAAGTCCCCAGAGCAGCCACAGGAGCCGAGTGAGCGTGGCCACAGATGCGAGAAGGATAAAGTTCGGTAAAAATGCGTTGGATTGCGGTGATTAGACGGCTCCGAGCGGCAAACAACTCCCGCGTCGCAACGCTGTGGCAACAATCGTATTGTTTTCTCTCGCTCCGCTCAACCCACGTGCACAAAAATTGTAACCATGGAGAAACGTGCGTTGAGTGACAGAAGGGTAGCGTGGCCTGAAGGGGTGGGGGCTGGGGGGGGATGGGTGAGATGGGTTTGATAGGTGAGTGTAATGGGGGAGGGGGGGTGGAGTGGCTTTAGAGAGGTGGAAAATGAGATGGAGAAAATGTATGACAATCGAAGAAATGTGCGCTCATTTTCTTAGAGCGTGGGGGTGGGTAGAGGGTATGGAATGGGGGGGTTGGGTGGGGGGGGGATGCGCGGTTTAAGGGAAATTCGAAAGAACTGAGGTGGGAAATCTCCCATATCGAGTGCTCATTGGCTGGAAACACGGGTGCGGAGTGACTGACGGAATGGTGTTAAGCGAGATTGAGAATGAGTGGGTGAGGGTTATGGAAGTGGGGGGGGGAGGAGGGTGGAAGATTCTACCTGCATTTAATCTACGGTAGAAACATATAGGCATATGTGTTCTGAGTAACTGGAAGGAGGAGGAGAGAGGGGGGAGTAAGAGGTGGAGAGACTAGTGAAAATGTTGGTGAAAAGTTCATGACCTGGACAAATGCGCACTGATTGTTTCAAAGTTGCAAACTTTGTACTATGTATACCAAACAAGATCTAAACGCAGTAGTTATGGGGATCCACTTTGGCCACGCCCCCATCGACAGATCCGTTTAACATTCACAGTGAATGTTGTCCCACTGAAAAAAGGTTTAACAAACACACACACACAAGAACTAATAATAATAATAATTTATTTTGTACAGCGCAGATATCAGACAACATATCTGCTCAAAGTGCATAAAACATCAAGAAACACATGCACAAAAACGCAAGACCTACTCTTTCGAAAGTATCTTTATGTTTTTTAAATCAATAAACTCCGTAATTTGTGTGTCTATTATTAGCAACCGCTAGCCAACCCTCTTGAGCTAAAACTGGCATCTACTGAAGCCCGTGTGAGGCAAACCCCTAAGCAAAAGTGACTCGGTAAGGTTTTTCGTGTTAGGTTAATATTGGTTTGTGTGTGTTGGTGTGTGTGTGTGTGTGTGTGTGTGCGTGTGTGTGTGTTTGTGTGTGCGTATATTCATGGAGTTATGGGGTGTTAAACTTGCTCTTTTATGCAAAAAATGGGGCATTTAGATCGCGCCTCACTTTTTTTTAGCGTTCCCCTTCCCCCCCTCCTCCCACACTTTTTTTCTAAGTAAATAAGAGTGCTTTTTTAGTACATGGAAGTGCTCTTGTAGTGCATAGGCCTTCGTGATCTGCAAAGGCATCTGACATTATGTGCTCTAGGTAGATGATGAAGAGTGTTGGAGATAGCAGGCATCCTTGACGCACACCGATTGTTGTTCTGAGCCAGTTCCCGATGGCGCTGTTATGGAGGACTGCATTAGTAGCCTCGTCATACATGCTTTTGATAACTTCAATAATTTTAGTGCTGATGTACACGCTGAGGGCTGCAAACAGAGCTGCATGCCAGACTCGGTCAAACGCTTTCTTGAAGTCTACAAACACATGATATAGATGTTGTTGATGCTGTAGTTATTTCTCGCAGATTATTCTGAGGTTGGATAACAGGATAACAGGAAACAGGATAACAGGAATTTATAGCTCAGTCGTCAGAGCGCACGACTTATGTACGCGCGTCTCGGGCGACGTGGGTTCGAATCCTGACTTCAGCAAACTATTTTGTGATTGCTGGATAGTAGTTGCCAGCGCTTTGAGAAGCTCTCTGAGCTTGTAAGTGCGCAATATAAGAGTAATATAAGAATTGACATGAAATAGATACAAAAATCGGAATATTATTTGGTGTTGGACAATGGCAGAATGTTTTATATTTAACAACATCTCTCTCTTTCTTCTCTCTCTATCTTACACACACGCACGCATACACACATACCTACATACACAAATACACACATGCATGCACAACCACACATACTCGCACAAACATACCCAAAGGCTCGTACACAGTCATCGCCTGAACTAATACTTAACACACACACACACACACACACACACACACACACACACACTTCCTCTCACAGTGAGAGCATCATTATTACATGGTATTCCATAGCATACTGAAATGCATAAACAGATAGATATAGTAAAACACAAATGACTAGTCTAAAGTGATCACAAAATAATTCTGGATTATAACAGTCGCTGTGGTATCTAGATGTATGTAGGGAGGAGCAGGGCGTGCGCACGGCAGGGGGATCAGCGGTGGGAGGAGGATGCGGCGTTTAGAAATCTAACAGTTTGAGGGTAAAAGGAATCTTTAAAGCGAAAAGTGTGGGATCTGAAGGATCGAAAGCAGCGGCCAGAGGGGAGAAGTTCGAACAGGGAGTGGGCAGGGTGGGAAGGGTCAGAGAGGATCTTGTCGGCTCTTTTGAGAGAGCGGGTCGAGTAGATGGAGGCCAGAGAGGGGAGCTCACAGCCGACAATCCTGCCTGCCATGCGCACGACCCGCTCCAGCCGGTCTTTGTCGAGCTGCGTTGCTGTTCCGAACCAGACAGTGATGGGAAACGTTAGGACTCTCTCCACCACAGCCCGGTAGAACTGGAGGAGAATGTCTTTGGAAAGGCCAAACTTCCTCGCTTCACGATGGTGTCAATGTTGGCACCCCAGCTGAGATCGTCGGAGATGAGGGAACCCAAGAACTTGAACGATGGCTTGTCCATTGTTGAAAATCTGTCCAGCGATGCAGGCAGACTTGGGACTTTAAGTTGAAGATTGAGAATCATCAATGAAACCTGTTTAAATCACGTATATTACTCGGTTATTTCCTACAAAAAGTATTGATGAATTGTTCGGAGTGTGCTAATATCTACTACCACCTGTACATTTTTCAACAAGAAAATCATGCAGCACCATTCTCAACCCATCGTCACCGCTTCAACTTTGTTTCCATCGACTGCCAGCCTCAGTTGACATTCCACGGAATCTCCCCTCATCGAGCTGAGTGCTTCTCACTTTCTCACGAACAGTAATCTGTATTATTTAGTATGTTTGATTTATGTGTTTATGTTTTCCATTTTATACATTAAATTGTAAAACGATACATTCTCCTCCATTCCCAATCTTTGAACGGCTCACGTGAAATGTCTTTATTCGGTCACCTTGAAAAACATACATGTTATTACTCGGGATAGGCAAGATTATCTGGTCAACTCATTCGCCGCGATACGATATAGAAAAGTGACACCAAGCCTACCCCAAGCACCAAAATGGGCACTGTTAAAGCCGCGTGGTTCATTCAGAAATAGAGTCAAAGGTCACACGTCTATGGTATTGGTGGATCGTTAAAGAGAGAGAACCACTCCTTGTCCGAATCGAATTTGAAAATCCAAACGTTTGCCATTGGTTTGAGCAACGAAAGCCCACCTTATTATGTATGATGTATTTATTTATTTATTTATTTTTATTTATTTTAATCACTTTTATATAGCGCTTTTCCAGCTCAAGAACTGCTCAAAGCACTGGCCGATACAGGATCTAACTCTAGCCGCCCGAGGCGCTCACTTGCAAAGCTTTGGGCGCATAGTCTGTATAATAACAATGCGAATTTTAGGGTAAACCCCTTTCGTCAAAAGTTAACAAAGCCTTCGAATTAGGACCCTTTCAGTATGTACACGCGTAAGCCAATATGCTTCGCTACACACGTTTTATATAATACAGTCTACCACTACAGACACCACACGGATGACTAAATTTGGCTGTAAGTTCACTTGCAACCAACCCACATACCAACAACATGTGGGCCCCAGTAGAAAGACAGTGTTGTACGTACTGTTGTTACAACTTCAGTCTCTCTGCCCGCGTTCTGTTCTGATGTCATGGGCAGCCGACTGCCTGAAAGTACAAAACATTCTTTCTTAGGCTAACTAGCGTGGCTAAAACGGTCTGCTAGGCCGCCAGCGAAAGCCTTGCTTTGAAGTGGAAGCTGGACTCATTACTTTCACGTTACGTCTCTCCATCACTGCGCTCGTGCGGCCAATGGGCAGAAAAGGAAACAGCTGTCCAAACACAGGGAGGTCTCACAGTGGCACGCATCGCTTCCTGCCTCACACCATCACACTCTGATGAATGGATCCAAGGACTAGCTTGATCAAAAGAGGAGGAGTAAGGAGTAAAGAAAGAAAGAACGTAAAGATAGACACATTGGATTGAGAAAGGTTATACTTACGGTTGAAACAAACATACGTTGTGCTGACAGTTGGTAATATTTTGTCCCATTTAAAAAAAAAAGGCTTTTAACACTATCCATAACCCTTACCCTAAATATATGGAAACATTCTTTTGAGGTCAACATAACAAGGTCTGTCAAAGTCAGAAAACGCCGTAAATTTTCATGAAATTGTCAACAACAACAACAAACATAATCACACACACACACACGCGCACACACACACACACACACACTCGCGGAGAAATCGACGATGAGAAAGGAAGAAATAATGATGATGAATTATGATGATGACGACGCCGATTGTGATGATCCTGATACGACGAAGGTGAAGAAGAAGGTGGTGACGTTGTTGTTGTTGATGATGATGATGATGATGATGATGATGATGATGATGATGATGATGATGATGATGATGATGATGATGATGATGATAATGCTGCCAGGGTCGAAGATAAACATGATTCGAAAAGTCGAAGAGTACATGGAAATAAATACGTTTTTTTTTCTTTTTTTAATACAAAAGGCGTGTTGCTTGTTTGCTGTCATTACTTGAGACCGATACCCCAGCGAATTAAATCTCAAACCAGGTTGGAAGTTAAAAAAAGAGAAAAAAAAGAAAGAAAAAGGGAAAAGAAAAAAAGAAAGGTACCCTACGGGTAGCTTTATGAAGTCCCCTTAGATGTAGCATACTTGCACGAAAGAGAAGACACGTGGGTGATGATGATTGATGTTGTTGTTATTGTTGTCGGTGGTGGTGGTGCTGCTGCTGATGTTGATGATGTTTTATTGTTGTTGATGAGGATGATTGTGATGATGATGTTATTTTGATGATGGTGATGGTGATGTAGACTTGCAAAGCGCACAACTCTTTGCTGGCAACATGCTCAGATGGAAGTGAGGAGGGAAAAGGACACACACACACACAAATACAATAACAACAAAAACAAAAAAGTAAAGTATTTTGTATTTTAACGTAGGACGTGTTATATAACAATATTCTCTGAAGTTTAATAACAACTCAGTAAATGGAGAATAATTTCCATTTAAGTTATGCTAAGTTAAGGTAAGGATACTGTATTGATCTCCAAATATCCAGTAGATAGGAAAGTTACTATAGGTATCGGGTTCATTACTAGTGGCAGCTTGAGTTACATCCTGTATCGGCCAGCGCCTTGGGAAGCCCTTGGGCTGTAACGTGCTACATAATAACAAACAAACAAATAAATAAATAATATATTTACGTTTTCTATATAAGTGTGATTATTAAAATAGAAAGAATAGAAAGACAGAAACAATGAAACTATCACAGAGAAGAAGAAGGAGGAGGAGGAGGAGGAGGAGGAGGAGGAGGAAGACAGGAAGAAAAGAAAAATCGAAAGCTGCATGCATGTCCATGCAGCGGAGCGACACAGGGGAGGCGGATAAAACTCATTATTTATTTATACCACGCTGCGGATCCCTGCCTGCCGCTAGCTTTGCAAGTGTCACGTGACAGTGCTCGGAAGTGACGTTTCGAGCGAGAAACCCCCGAGGTTTGGCGGTGACGATTGGGACAAAGAATGTGCGGCAGCGAGCAGGTTAAAATTTTGAAAGGGTCAAGTTGCCGGCCCAGTGTTCCTGACCATGCATAAATAAACACGCCGCAACTATTGCCCTCGTAGGTAACTGTAAAGAAATGAAGGGAAAACACAGAATTACTGGCAATGCCGAGAAGAGAGTATAGAGAAGAGGGTGGGTTGCAGAATGGGGATGTATCAAGAAGGACGAGACAGAGATGGAATACAAAGTTAAACATCTATGCGTAAGCAGCGTACTTCTGAGTAATAGTGTATTTGTATATAGTCTATACTTCAGTTTTTCACTTGTAGATATATATTTCAAGTATGTATTTAAGGTTGGTTTCGCAGAGGGAAGAACGATGTTCATTCAGACAAAGTGAATCGCACACAGAGGATATTGACTTATGAAATAGACTTAATAAGGCAAACTATCCTCTTAGAAATCAACTTGGTCACTTTTTCGAGGAAAGCACGCAAGCTGCATTGAAGTGCTTCAAGCATAATGGGATGGCTTAATAGGACACCCATGCACTAATCAACCCATTGGCATCAAACCTCACCGTGCAGAAATAGATCTGAAAAAACAGACGTATGCGCTGGTGCCAAATCTTGAGAACGAAAACGTGGGGGTCTAAAACAAAGAGCTAGCCAACAATTTTCAAGTTCTAACGCATTTCGACCTTCGTATTATGTACTTCAGACTGTTTGAGAAGAGAAGCAGGCTTGAGGAGGTCCGTTCACGGTTTGTTGCTGCTGCAGACTGTGTTCATTGGGATGCCGTCATGTGTGAAGACCAGTGCCCTCTTCCAACAATATTATCGACATCGATGTGCGGCTGTTGCAAAGAGGGCATTTCTCATTTCTGAGATTCTTTATATATATATTTTAAATTCCTTCTTTGTTAAACAACGAGCTAGCGGGTTAAATGCTATGTATGACAGGTGTGTATAATGTAACAAATTCACTCATCATCTCATCATCGTTTCCAGCACGTCGCCCCTCGCTCTTCCTATAGTTAGTCCACCTACAATATGTGCAGTATTACAAAATCCTCCCAGCTCCCCTCTTCTTCTGGGCACCTTTCCCCATCCAACCCAGCACACAGTTTGGGTCACCTTCTTACCACGTTACAGTACCTTGGACTATAAAGAAGACTTTCAAACTCATTCCCAGTTAGTTAGTTAAAATAGATTAACGTCCCCGGACACATAAGCGTATAGGAGACGATCATTCCCAGTTGTGTAGGCAGTCTTTAAATTGTGTCCACCTCACCAACTCCTTGCAGCCCTTTTCAAATACAAATTCTGCAATACGCAAGAAGGAGAATGGGATGTGGGTTATGATGGTCCCAACCTGTAAATTCCCGTTTCAAAAAAGCAAACAAAGAAGAAGAAGGAGGAGAAGAACGAAAAGAAGACCTGTTTCGGGAGTGACAGGTCTGGCGAGATGGAGTGGGGAGAAGGGCATTATACATAAATAAGCATTCCCGTAAATGTGTTACAGTATATTCAATGATTCTCTTCTACTTAATGCTTATCAATCTCATTTTGCAAAGGACGGGCCCATGCATCAAAGAAGCTTGCATGCGCGCGTGAGTGTGTGTGTGGATATGGGTGTGTGTGTGTATTTGTGTGTATGTGTGACGTAGTCATTCACAGTACAGCTCAAGTGGAAGAACTCCCAGCCGTAAGTGCTTTAATTAACTGCATGCTGATTGTAAACATAACTCTCTCTGTCTCTGTCTCTCTCTTTCTCTCTCTCTCTGTCTCTGTCTCTCTCTCTCTCTCTCTCTCTCTCTCTCTCTCTCTGTCTCTCTTCCCCCACTCTCTCCAACAATTTATCTCACCTCCACAGCCATGATTATCAAGGCGACGTCAACAATGAGCGAATGATGAAGATGATGACGACGTCGATGATAGAGACATTCACATTGTGATAGGACCACAGAGAGGGGACCATACATAGATAATCTGTATTCTTTCAGACCGAACCCAACGCGGGAAATGTGCAGTGTTAAGATACTCTGAGCCGGAGAGAGACTGACACGTTAGAGCAGTTAGAAGGCGTTGGGAGAGCAGAGCAAGGTGACAGAGACCTCTCTCACATCGGTAATGAGATCGATAGACATCTTCTGGCACGCATACTGTGTCCGTCGTTTCCTATCAGCTTTCATGAATATCACGTGCACATGAATGTGTTGTGCTTTATGGTGTAGGATCTGCATTTTGTGCTCAGTTCCTTAAATTAACTTAAAACAAGGCCGTACAAGAAAAAGAAGTATTATGAACCGGGGAGGGGAAAAGGGGCGAGGGGGAGGGGGGAACATCTGCGTTTCCACAGCTCTGTGTTCCAATAAATCTAACTCTATGTTCCCACTGCGTTATATTCTCTCTCAGGTCAAAGTTCTCCGGTTTCAAACAGATCTGTGTTCCAGCAGCTATTACCTTTCTCGCGGCGCTATGACTACCTTGCCATAGATCCACACATGTAAGGCGCACACATCCCTGTTGGCAACAAGCTCATGGCAACAAGGACATTACATTTCTTGGACAAATGAAGGCGAACCGAAAACATATATTCGATTTATTTCTCTTCTTCCATTTAGCTGCCACCTCTTCATCCTCTTCCCCCTTCTTCTTCTTCTTGTTCCTATCTGTTCCTCTTTCTTCTTCTTCTTCTTCCTCTTCGTCATGCCGTCAACTTCACCTCCTCCTCCTCCCTCTTTTTTTTTCTTTCTTTTCTGCATTTATGGATCAGCGAAGACGACGTATATCATCACCATCGTCATGTCGACAACGGCTGCCGCTCTTCCCGTAGCGTTAGACAGATCATCACTGCCTTCGGAGTCTCCTCCTTATTAGGATAAACCTTGCAGTGGTTTTCATGCTGAAAGTAGTCTCAGATGCTCAGACTGGTTTGACGCGTTCGATTTTGTATTGGTCGTGCTGTGGGGATCACTAGTACGACGACGGTGCTGATCTGGTCGAGATGCATCACGGCTGTGTGTGTGTGTGTGTGTGTGTGCGTGTGTGTGTGTGTGTGTGTGGGTGTGTGTGCGTGTGTGTGTGTTAGCCAGCTAACTATGTCTTGTATTGCATCGACGTGATGCGCCCTGTTATTTGTTGTCGCTGTTGTGAAGGCGATTGCGATGTATTATTTTTTATTTTATTTTATCGAGGTGCTGGTGTGGGGGTGATGATGATGATGATGAGGAGGAGGAGGAGGAGGAAAAGGAGGAGGAGGAGGAGGATTGCGGTAATGGTGATGGGAATGATGACGATGCGCGTATGATGATGATGATGTTAAATGATGATCTTAACGATGATGATGATGTAAATAATGGTGTTTGTGGTGGTATAGCTGAGTTTGTGATGCAATGGTGATGAAGGTCGAGTTGACATGCCAGTGTTCTCTATTTTCACGACGATGACGATCGGAGGACAAGGACGATGGCGGTTCTGGTGTTGGTTATATGGAATGATGATGATAAAGATGATGATGGTGATAATGATGATGATGATGACGGCTACGATGACCATAACAGTGGTAGTGACGGTGATGGAGGTCGTGTGGACAAGTCAATGAATGTGTCAGACTTTAACTTCGAAGTGTTAGTCTGCTGCTGCTAAAAGCAAAAAGCAGGACAGTAACGTTCCACGTTTCGCGCTGGCCACACTAATACCTTGTGGTATCTTTTACTCATAGAAGTTGCGTTGCCAATCATTCTACGGCTGAAAACGTGTGATCAGCGGTACCAATATGAAGATATATGAGAGTGTAGAAGAGAGCGGAGTTACGGAAGGACTCTGTATTTTCAGTTCGAACAAAGCATTCAGATAATTAATATATAAAAGGACAGAGCTTGAAGAAAGGCAAAAGGAGAGGGACAGGGATGGAAGAGGGGAGAGAGAAGAGAAGGAGGTGTCAAGAATTGTAGACTCGAAAGTTGGGTTGAACTAACCAGAGAGAGAGAGAGAGAGAGAAAGAGAGAGAGAGAGAGAGAGAGAGAGAGAGAGAGAGAGAGAGAGAGAGAGAGAGAGAGAGAGAGAGAGAGAGAGAGAGAGAGAGATTTCATACCTCCCTGGCTGATGATTTACTGGAAAGACTATCCTGACTGCCTTTGACACGGGCGACTGCGGCAACAATGCGCCGCGGCCTCCTTTTCCGAGATCGCCACGGACGCGACGACATTCGTATCACTTCTCGCCATGGCACCTGAAAAGATCGGCATCGCGATTTACGACCTCTCGCGCACACGGGGCCCTTAATGAAAGACAGAAAGGAAGACACGGAAGAAGAATGAGAGAAGGAGGAAGATAGAACGCCACATCGTTCACTCGCCCAGGAGTGTTTTTGTAGATAAAGCAGGATAAGAACGAGGATGGGACGCAATGTCGTTCACTCGCTCTCAACAATAAAGGAGAGAAGAGAGAATAAAGCGAGAAGAACAGTACTGCTGAGTTTAGCTAATCAAAATGAATCAGACCTACACCTATACGTATTATTGAGGATTTTTATAGCGCACTTATTTCGCCGTACTTGACCAGACTCTAGGCGCTGGCCGATACAGGATCTAACTCAAACCGCTCGAGACGCCCACCCGCAGCCTTTGGGCGCATGGTCTGACGCCCGGACAACTGAGCACTATCCTGGCCAGCCAGGGATGGGGGAGAAGGATCCAGTGCATGCTGGGTGTGTTCTTGTTACCGGCACTCACCCGTCTAGGACATGAGCGTCAGGATCTTTAAAGTCCGTTATGATGGAATGTATGCGACACACAGACTAGATCTCGGTTTATACTCTCATCCGAAGGAGTAGAAAATGGGAGTAAAGTGTCTTTCCCAGGGACATCACACAATGGCCCGACGATATCATGATCAATAAATATAACATCACATATAACATCGCCATTCATTCATATAAACATTCTTAGACACTCCAGCAATCAAACACTATATATATTCATATTCAGCTTTGTGGGACCAATCACCAAATTTGGTCCCACAAATTCGTCGAACAAAATATAACTATGAGGAACTACATAGACCTGTGGGGCCAACAAAATGTGGGATCAAATACAATACACGAACTATCTGCTCAAAAAGACGATTCGGCAGATCCGTTAGCCCCACCCCCCTCCCCAATCTCCCCTCCTCTAAAAGAGGATAGTCTCCTATTCGTTCTCACAGATCGAAATCGGTTAAAAAGAAGCTTTGTGTCTATGAACTAACTAATGTTGATAACTTGAACGGTTTTTGATCTGTTTTCCAGTAGAGTATTGTAACCGTGTGAAATATGCACGACCAGAAATCATTCGCTCTGTATTATTTCTAGCAATGAATCATCGATACTGTACAGGGGTTTTGTTCTTATCCTATTCTATCCCATAACTCGGAGGTCGTAAGGGCACCACAGATGATCGTTTAACCAGCGTACTCCATCTTTCCCTGTCCTCAGCAAACCTGATTGTTTCGCTCAGTGTCAAACCAGTCCATTCTCAAATGTTGTCCTCCCACCTCTTTTTCGATCTCCCTCTTCTTCTACCTCCTTGCACTGTGCCTTGCAGGATGGTCTTTGCAAGACCTGATGATCTGGTGACGTGGCCATACCATCGGAGTTACGTTTTTTCCACCACTGTGAGCAGGTCATCGTGTTGTCCAATGGTTAATCAAATTAAGTTTTAAAGCTTTTATTTTGGTTTGGCAAGTAAATTATTAAATATTCTCAGTAATAACGAGAGGCGTTGTAAGCCACATTTTCCTTCATTCTGAAGGCATCCCTGGAGTAAGCAGACTGCAACAACCCCGTTTAATTTCACACAGTGCATGTTAATGTACTTTGCACTGACATATTCTGAAAGTCTGAGTTAGCTCTACTTTCACAAACCATACTATCCTATAGAACTATCTGTGAACAATTCCAGTGCACCAAATTTTAATATTTTTATTTCTTTGTTTGTTTGTTTGTTGTTTTTAATTACTTTTTTTTTCTTAAATAGTAAGAACTTATACTTTCTGTCACTGTCAGATCTAGCTAGCACTTTGCAAAATGACGTCGTCTCCAAAGGGTTAAACTAATGACGTAAAACTTCCAAAATTCTTATGCTTCCATATTTGATTGCACAAACTGCTTTAGCTTTCCCTTTAGGAATAAGCGGAGGTGTTTGCTTTTATTTCCAGTAAATGATGGATTTCGTGTAAGTTGATTTAACTGCTACTTTACCTGAATCTTCCAGTTTTTTGCGTGACAATTAATGAGGTGAACTTCGTTTCAAACCTCTCAGCTGCTGCTTCAGTGACTAGATCTAACAGCCGATAGATGTTTTTTGGCGTATCTTCGCTCTATTCGTTGTCTACTGGCACAAAACGACCGTATACGTTTATTTGAAGGCTTGCAGCACTGGAATTGCCAAGTCGAATAAAGAATGAAATGTTCAAATACTATTATTGCCATCATGAATTTCAAGAATTAATCGAAAAGGAAACGTAAAATCATAATGGTAACTAAACTCAAATGCTTATTCATCGTTATCATCTTCTGCGCAGGTATGTGGTGATGGCAGCAGGTTGGGTTGCAACGTGTACAGCAGAGAACGTCGTGTGGGCAGATGACACAGTCTTTGGTGATCTAAAACCTGCACCAGGTGAAGAATAAAAGTAACGTTTACAAGATCTAGTAAAGTATAAATATAACAATAACCTCTCTTCAGGAAAGATAACCAGTTGATTAAAGAGTTTTAGAAGTGGGAAATCGGGATAATTATTATTACCTCACAGAAAAATAGACGCAAAATAGGGCAGCATAACTGCCATGAACTAAATAATAATTATAATTAATTATAATAAATAATAATTAATAATAATAATAATAATAATAACAATAATAATCATCATCATCACCATCATATAATAATAATAATAATAATAATAATAATAATAAAATAATAATAATAATAATAATAATAATTATTATTATTATTATTATTATTATTATTATTCATGTGGTTTTTGTTGCTGTCTCTTTTTTTTAAGTGAATAAGACTTTTACTGGACATTAACTTACGAAATTATTTATTATTTCAAATCAATCTTTGTTTATTCATTTATGTATTTACAAATGTATGCATTTCTTTCATCTTTTGTTCATTGGCTCATTCATTCATTTCAGAACTGAAAGTGGAAGATGCTCAACTTTCCTCTTACACGGTAACCACAGTACCTGACTGTGCAGCTCACTGTTCAGACAATATTCAGTGTTCATCGTTCTTCTATCGGCCCCAGGCGAAACGCTGCACCCTAGTGTTAACTACTTTTATACAAAAGACCTTTTTAGTGCGTTCAGCAGGCGCCAAGTATTTCCGCATCTATGACGGTCAGTGTTTCTCTGGTCAACCGCGCACAAATGTCAAGGTCACCAGAGCTGTCCAAAGTCGATTTATATGGATATTTTGAAGTGACCTTGACCCCAAACTATAAGTGATAAAAAGTCTGAACTTGTATTTAGTGAGATAATAAATCGATATTTGATATATGTGACCTTTTTGCGTTGATAGTGAAGGTCAAGGTCATCTTAGGCCTTACCAAAATAATTATTTAAAAAAGTTTGTTCGTACACATATAGGGGAATGGCTCTATATTTGACCGATACTATGCATCCACATTGGGTTCTTTGACCACCACCACCACCTCCCCCTTCCCCCTCCTCTTCCCTCTTCCCCTCCCTTCCGGTGGGGGTAAGGGTGGGGGTGGGGGTGAGGGGTCTGTATAAATAGTATCCCCACTTTCTAGAAATTTAGTACTTTAAATTCCAACTGTCGCTGTCTTTCTCCTTTGCTCTTTATCATTCCTACTCTCTTCTATCAATCTACTATACTATCTTCTTCGCTAGGCCAGCCACCTACCTTTTTCTTGAAAACTCTTCCAAAACTACTCATTTGTGTATGAGGTCTGTTGGATCAGCTTGGGACTATTGGACGCTTTCTGCCAAATGGTCACTGGGGCTTCCTATGATATTATTTAGCAATGTAGACATTTTATATGTGTTTCGTTGATATTTTATAAGGATATTTTTTCGTATTTTGTAAACGGGGGTTCTATAAATTATATATCCTCAGCGTCCCCTGCGTGGGATGTTTTTAGTGTACAGTGACCGGCTGGTGGAGTGTCTTCAGTGTTGCCACTAGGGTTGTTTCAGCAGATCTTTTATGCGGATCAGATTTAGTCCTCTTTGAACCAACTTATGGTCTTGATTTTATGGTCCTGATTCGGCTCTTTACAGTCCGCTGGACCCTGTAAGCAATGAATAACTAACGTCTTTGACCACACAGGAGCATCAGAGGTCAGGTGAAGGTCTAGATTATTCCAAGGTCAAGGTCACTGAAGGTCAAGGTCACCTCAAAGTCCCTGGGTTTTGGCATAATAAAAAAATGTTCTGTACTTTATTTAACCGTACATGAGTGTTTATTTTGGAGTTGGAGGTCAAAGTTAAGTTCATCGCAAGATCAAAGTCAGCATTACTTTGCATTTTAATGTTACTGTGTGTTTCAGTTATTCTGGACACTCTTTCATGTGGAAAATATTGCAGGTTTCATAATAAGAAGCAAGTGAGTCAAATGGGCTTTGCCCTTCTATTTCTTGTTTTGATTCACACACGTGCAGCATAGTGAGTCTACGCACTCATACCCAATAAATATTTTCCCAATTTCTTTTTAATTCTGTGCAAGATGAGTCCTAAATCGTCCCAAAATGACATTAATATTACGATTTTTTTTTTTTTTGGTGTCCCTTCACTGTTTGTCTGTGCAAAACTTGCAAGTGTCTTAACCTGTTTCACATATCACAACCAAACTTGGTAGGATGGTGTATATTCATCAAACCTCGCAAATAATCTGTGAATGAATGACTTTACATCAAGGTCAAGGTCAAAGGATCCACACAAGTTATTATAAATACAATCACAAAATGTTACTTTTACCCTAATTTATTGAGATTGAACTTATGATTGTTTGACAGATTTATTATATATCAATGAGACATACATACCATTCACATTTGGTCAACCTCGCTCGAAGGGCAAGGTCACTGGAGCTCTTCGACACGAGTTTACGAGATATGGGCACATGAAAGTGACTTTGACTCTAAACTATCAGAATTAAAAAGTCCAAACTTATGGTAGTTAGAGGTAGTATGTTATTTTTGTCTTCTATATGACGTTTTTGCGTTGATCTTGAAGATCAATGAAATTTTAATTTTGGGCCTTGCTTTTTTAAAACGTTGTCATGGTACAGTGGAAGGCCTCAATATTTGACCCATAGTATGGATCAACATTGGGTAATTTAATTATACGTGAGCACCAGAAGTCATGTAAAGGTCAAGATCCTCCCAAGGTCAAGGTCAATAAAGGTCAAGATCACCCCATGATCACTGTTTTTGGCACAATAAAAATTTTTTGCTTTAGTTTTTTTGACGGTAGGTACATGAGTGTCCATTTGGAGCTGGAGGTCAAGGTCATCTAAAGGTTAAGGTCAATGTCAGTATTAATGGGCATGCTAATGCCACAGATTCTTTTCAGTTTTTCTGGCCTGGGCACTCACTCATTTTCATGAAGAATATTGCTACGTTCCATAAGGAGCATTTGAGTCAGTCTAGTTTTCTTTTAGTAAATTTGCGTAAGGTTTGTTTCAACTATTGACTGGGCTTTGTTTGCTTAGTGGCTGACAGGTTGGACGGCTGTGACTGAATCATTGATTGACTATCATGGTTGTTTCCTCTTTTACTCGATTTCTGTTCCCTGCCTGTTTGCATACCGAACTGTGGGACATGTGTACAAGTATTAACCCTTAAATATTTGATAGGGGTTCTTTCCTTATCATTTTACATATTTCCATTATGAATATGAACATAACGAGTCTCGAGAACCAAGCATTCCAACTTTTACTTTAGATAAATGGTTTGGAACAACCATTGGGGCATTAAGGTCCGTGTATGTTTGTTCTTTGTACAGTTGTCTGCTGTAACAATATACATCAATTAGATTTATTGGTTTAGATTAAAGCCTTCTATTTTTTTCTTAATGTATGGAGCCACTCACTCTTCATGTAGAATATTATGTGTTGATTCTTAAAGGATATTTAAGTCATATGGGCATTGTACTTCAAATAGCAATCAAATAAGCGTGACAGGGAGCTCCACTGGCTCCCTGTCAAGTTCCGCATTGAATACAAAATTGCTGTCCTAGCTTTCCGTCACTTCGAAAAGTCATTTCTATCATATCTGTCTGAGGTACACTACAACTCGTTCTTTGCGCTCATCAGATGAAAAACTTTTGAAAACGCCCAAGCGTCGGCTTAAAACAATTGGCGAGCGGTCTTTTAGTTTTCAAGCACTCAAACTTTGGAATGCGCTTCTTGCCGGTTTAAGACATTATACAGACCTTGTTTCCTTCAAGAGCTGCTTAGAAACGCACTTGTTCCGCAAGGCGTTTTCTGTGTAAATAGTAAGAACAGTAATACTTTCTGTATGATGCTGTACATGATGTAGTGCGAATGTTGTGTACGAACGATGTGTGTAAGCGCATTGAGTTGTTATTCTAATGAAAAATGCGTTGTATATATGCAATTTATTATTATTATTATTATTATTATTATTATTATTATTATTATTATTATTATTATTATTATTATTATTATTATTATTATTATTATTATGTATACAACTTATGTTACAGAGCGGTGTCCCATGGACAAGTGTTTCTACCGCTTACGGCAAGACAAACTGTGTCTGCGTGTATTCGAAGTAGACTCTGCGGATTATAATGGCAGCGTGACTTTGTGCCACAACCAGCAAGCTTCTTTGCCAATGATGAAGACAAAAGCCCAGTTTAACATGTTAAACAAACTTCTGGAAGCCACCTTTAAAGAATGTAATTATTTTTGATTCGTATAAAAGATATGCTGAAACAACCCTAAAGGTAAAACTGAAGGCACTCCACCAGCCGATCACTTTACAATAAAGGCATCCCGTGCTAGGGATGCTGAGGCTATATTCTAATTTATCGAACCCTCGTTTACGAAAACAAAATAGAATATAAACATCATTATAAAATATTAACGAAACACATACAAATAAAATGACCACATTGCTAAATAAAAATATCATAGAAAGCCCTATAGTGACCATTTGGTAGAAAGCGTCCAATATCCCCAAGCTTATGCACAAATTGGGAGTTTTGGGAGTTTTCAAGAAAAAAGATAGGTAACTGGTCTAGCGAAGAAGAAAGTAGAGTGATAGAACAGAGTAGGAACGAGGAAGAACAAAGGAGAAAGACTGCAACAGAGGGAGTTTAAACACTAAATTTCCAGGCAGGCAGGGAGGCAAGTAGATTAACGTCCCCGAACACACTTGGCATATAGGGGACTTTCTAAATTTCCACGTTTGTTTGTATGTAGATTATAGTCACACGACACTTTCGCATATAGGTGACTACTGGACCGATTTATACTGACACCAGCGGGCCAGTTGTTGGTAAAGGGGAAAATAATATGATCACACGTTGACCAATCCGGGATTCGAACCAGCGACCTTTCGGTTACTAGCAAGACGCTCTTACCAACTGAGCTACCCGGCCCCTCAACAAATTTCCACAAAGTGAGGATTCTATTTATACAGAAACCCCCGGTAACCCGTGGGTAGGGTGGGGAGGGGGGTTCAAATAACACCTGGAAATACTTCGACATTGTCGTGAATCAAAACAGGCCAAATGTTGGTCTGTCGGTCTGTTGCGCGTCTTATCTCAAGGACCAATTAAAAGATTTGGATTTACCTTCATAGATACATTACCTAGGTTAGTTGCTAAGATCAAGGTCGCTGATACCACTTTATTACTATACACGTTATGTTCAATTTCTCAAAAACGGCTGAACCATTTTAATTGTTTTTTGGTAGATGGGTACTCAAATCTGAGCATATTTCAGTAGTAGTTCATTTGTCGTTCAGGCGATCTTTTGGTCCGTCCGTCATTCCGAATTGCACTTTTTGTTGTTGGCCGTAACTCAAAACTGACAAGTCCTATTTTTTATTATAATTATTACTTTGCAGATATTATTATCATTACTCAGACTTGTATGTCATTCATCTTTGTTCTTTCTCAAAGGTCAAGGTCAGAGATCAGTTATATTATACAAACGTTTTGTGCGTCATCTCAAAATTGGCTGAATTAATTTCGATAATTGTTTTTACTTGCAAATAGTTCAGATAGGAACCTATGCTTTCAATCTGATTCATTATTATTATTATTATTATTATTATTATTATTATTATTATTATTATTATTATTAATTTTATTATTATTATTATTATTATTATTATTATTATTATTATTATTATATTATTATTATTATTATTATTATTATTATTATTATTATTATTATTATTATTATTATTATATTATTATTATTATTATTATGATTATTATTATTATGATGATGATTATTATTATTATTATTATGTTGTTGTTGTTTTTGTTGTTGTTGTCCTGATTCGGCTCTTAGCAGTCCGCTGGACCCTATAAGCATTGATTATGTAATCTAATTATTATTATTCCTTAGGATACACGACAAATCGCAATTTCGCCACGAAAATGAACACTTTCGAAAATTCTGTGTACGAATGTCTGGAAATACATTTGAATGGCTTGCCTTCTTGTTTTTCGTGCAGATGACACAGAGACCCTTCTTCACCCGTTTGTTGGAGCAAGACGATCACAGTCGCTTCCTCACCTGGGTTTTGAGTGGGATGACGGTTCGAAAGTGCCTGTTATCGATGAGATGGGAGCTACGGATGCACCACTATCCACGTCAAATACTTCAAACCTTTGTCTGAGGATGAGAAGAGCTGGATGGGTTCCAGATAATTGTACTGCGACTGCGCAAATAGTGGTGTGCCAAAAGTTCTACGATGATTGAAAGAATTGAACTTGGTGTGGTCTCAAGGGCATTATTCAAGTTGGGTGCCTGTAGCGAATCCCCGATGGCAAAGCGGTTTACTATAATCTTACGTATGATAGAGTATATACAAGGAGACCAACAGATTGTTTCCTTAATTATGAGGCTTTCGCTGGCGCGTGATTCTAACTCCATTTCGTTGTTAAAGACTAAACTTTTTGTTGGTGAGGTCATCAGTTTGCAGGGCTGCTTGAATGCAAATTTGACTTCATCGGTATATTTTGTTTATTACATCTTTTGTATGACACCCAAAGTGATTTTAAGTTTTCCAAAGGGTCTTACTCAACCATTTTAATTGTGTATTAATGGAGATCAACACCCGCTTCGAGACCTGAATTGCAGTTTGAAGCAAAGCTCTGGAAGTAGATGGAATTCACGCCATGGCCATTGCTTCCATTT
The DNA here is from genome assembly GCA_036898135.1 of Oncomelania hupensis. Classification (NCBI taxonomy): domain Eukaryota; kingdom Metazoa; phylum Mollusca; class Gastropoda; order Littorinimorpha; family Pomatiopsidae; genus Oncomelania; species Oncomelania hupensis. The sequence goes on along the minus strand of CM072512.1, from coordinate 23,889,409 downwards.
TTATCTGATGGGCAGCGCCTGTGCTCGTAGCAAGTCACTCTAAATTATTAAAATGAAACGATATGAAAACCACACGCTTCCAAAGAGGCAAAGTATCTCACTGAAAATGTCATGTTAATATTACTGTCATTGATTTACACAGACAAACCAACATCCAAACTTTGTCTTGTTGCTTGTATATCAGTTTTTGTTGTTCTCTTTCTTACACATGACCAAGGTGCGAACGACAACTGGGGAGACACATGTGGACCCCAATGCAACAACGAGACAAAAGACAGGGGTCTGAGACCCTTGGAGTTTGCCAGATACAAACAATCTGATACTGGCAAACACGCTTGGTATCCACAACAAATCCAGACGATGGACATGACACAGTCCCAGAGGGGAGCATCACAGCCAGATTGACTACATCATGGTCAAGACATGCTTCAGATCAAGCATCAACATTGGCACGACACGCACTTTTCCAAGAGCAGACATCGGAAGTGACCACGATCTCGTGATGATGTCTTTCCGGCTCCACATGAAGCGAGTAAACACAGCAAAGTGCACCAGACTGAAGTTCGACCTGGACAAACTACAAGACCCGGAAGTGGCCTAAATATTCCAAGCCACAATTGGAGGGAAATTTGCACCACTGCTCATTTTGGGAGCTGGTGAAGTAGATGTCAACACTATGACAACCACCTTCAACTCAGCTGTGACAGACGCCGCCACTGAGATCCTTGGCAAGCACCACCCAAAAAGAAACCGTGGGTCACACCTGAACTTTTGGACCTGTGTGATAAACGAAGAGAGATGGAAAAGAAAAATAACAGCTCACAGGGAGCTGATGCCTACCGAAAAATCAACAATGACATCCGAAAATGCATGCGCACAGCAAAGGAGAACTGAATAGAAAATTAATCCCAGAAAATAGAGAACAGTCTGAACAAGAACAACAGGAAGGTCTACCAAACTGTGAAGCGGCTACAAGTGTTAAACAGCCCAATGTCTCCACGATCCAAAGCAAGTCTGGCATATGCCTTACAGAAGGACAAGAAGCTTGGATAGTGTGACGGTGGGTCTATTGTTGCTGGGCTCTGCACAATGGAAGGCTATTACCCACTCGTCTTTTGTCTGTGGGAATCGGCTAGTTAAATTACCTCTTAATACATTTATATGTTTAGCCCTGTCTGTGTGCGGATAGGGTTATAGAGATAGGGAGAAACGTGTAAAAGATTCACTGACACACTAGCTCTCGCACGGCTATGAAACATAAGTAGTCCAGCCACTTGTTAACAGTAAATATTATACATTTATTTCCTCTACTCTACATCTAATTCTAATCTCTACTTTAACTTCAATGTCCAAATTCACTTCGAGTAGTTCGCTACTTGATGGCTCTATGCTGCTACTGTTCTTGATATTTGCTACTGTCTCATCATTTGGCTATTTGTTCTGGTTGGCCTAATGTTCGTTTTCAGGAGAGTGGACTACCGCACAGTCCTTCTAGATCAGTGTTTGTGCACGTTTTCTGTGTCACTTAGCTGAATTGTTGAGGTGTGGTGATGGTGTCTCCTCCTTGTTTGTTGACTATTGGGCTATTGGAGCTCAGTGCTAGATGCTCCACTGCAGCCCACGGTGTCAGGGTTGACTCTCAATGGGGTCTATCTCTTGCCGCGGATCAAGCCTGATCGTCTGCAAAACATAAGATGAGTTTCTGCAACGCCTTGTTTACAAAGGGTGTGCAGAGCGTCTCACTGATGGCAGAAACAGCCCTCAGTGGTCGCGTCCACTTATACAGATAATAGACGAACAATCTTCTAAGTCCGTGGTCCACTGGGATCTCCAACATAATTCCTATACATAAACACATGGAGAAGTAATTAATAATATACACCTTCTCCGGTATAGCTACTGGTCTGCAATAATACACATAGGAGAAACAACAGTTGGACAGTAGGGGCTACCTCATGGTTTCGAAACCCGGTCGCGTGGTCAGCCACGTGGTCAAGGAAAGTTTTATTAACATTCAAAATTATAAAACATGGCAAGACTTCACAAGCACAATCCAACAATATTATCAATAAATCGCGGTGAGACAAAAGATCGATCATTTACATTTTTGACAATGTCAGGCTATGGCTATACTGTGATGAATGGATTTTACCCGTCACCTGCGTAGTCTTCTGCGGGAGATCTATCAGTGTTTGGCTTCTCAGGTGAGATTTAGACAAATACTGCTCTATCTTCACGCTGTGGTCAGCTTAACTGCGCGATCTCCCGAGATACCTTAGCGCCCTCTAGCAGGGATGACGGATATAGGTCAGCTGGATGAGGTCACTGCCTACCTTAGCGAAGATCTCACCTACACATGCTTAGCACAAATCTTAACTTCTGTCGTCTGCTAGGCATCAACCGTAAGTTACAAAGACCAAAGCAGGAAGAACTATTTGAGGAGTGAAGCCTTAGTGCTGGGTCCAAACTAGCCTATTGTGACAGATAGATCGACAGAGTACTGCTCTGACCTTTACAACCACACACCAAACGGGGACCCATCAGTTCTAGTATGTCCCCAGAACAGAGAAGAAGAAGAAATCCACCCAATTATCCGAGAAGTTGAGGCAGCAGTGCAATCACTGAAGGAGTAGAAGTCACAGAGTACTGCTCTGACCTTTAAAACCACACACCAAACGGAGACCCATCAGTTCTAGTATGTCCCCAGAAAAGAAGAGAAGAAGAAATCCTCCCAATTCTCCGAGAAGAAGTTGAGGCTGCCGTGCAATCACTGAAGAAGTAGAAGTCAGCGGGAGTGGACAACATACCCGCGGAACTGCTTCAAGCAGGAGGAGAAGCGATGACAGATGCCCTCACCATTATCTGTAACAAGATCTGACAGAGTGGGGAGTGGCCTACACCATGGACCCAGTCGCTTGTCATCACTCTTCTTAAAAGGTTAACCTTCAGGAGTGTGAACATTACCGTACCATCAGCCTAATCAGCCATTCCACCAAGGACTTCCTGAAAATAATGCTCAACAAGCTGAAACCCCAAGCTGAAGAACAAGCAGGATTCAGGGCAGGACGAAGTACCACTTAACAGATTTTCAACCTCAAAATAATCTGCGATAAATATCAACAGCACCAACAACATCTCTATATAATGTGTTTGTATATTTCAAGAAATCGTTTGACCGAATCCGGCATGCAGCTTTGCGGGCAACCATCAGAGTGTACAACATCAGCCCTAAAATTATTGAAGTAATCAAAAGCCTGTATGACAAGGTTACCAGTGCAGTCCTCCACAACAGCGCCATCGGAAACTGGTTCAGAAGAACAATCGGTGTGCGTCAAGGATGCCTACTCTCTCCAACACTCTTCAGCATCTTCCTAGAGCGCATTATGTCAGATGCCCTTGCAGATCACGAAGGCACAGTTAGCATAGGGGATTGAGCAATCTCCAGCCTCCGTTTTGCGGATGACATTGATGGATTGGCTGGAGAGGAACAAGAACTTGAACAGCTGGTACAGAGACTTGACACCACCTCCAGAGCCTATGGAATGGAAATAAGAGCAGAGAAGATCAAAATGATGACCAACAACACCAATGGCATCAACATGGACATCAAAGTCCAAGGCCAATCCCTCAACACATTGCATAGCTTCACATATTTAGGAGCCATTCTATAAGACAATGCGTCCAGACAGGAATTCCTCTCCAGGATCGCACAAACAACTGCTGCCCTGACAAGGTTGAAGCCCATTTGGAAAGACAGGACCATCAGTCTACATTTCAAGGTAAGGCTGCTGCGCTCCCTTGTCATCTCCATCTTCCTATACGCTTGCGAGACATGGACTCTCACAGCATAGCTACAACCAAGAATACAGAGAATGGAGATGAGGTGCTACAGAAGACTTCTGGGCTTTTTTTTTTAATACTCGGCACATCACCAACGACGATGTCCGACAGACCATCACACAAGCCATTGGACAATATGATGGCATGCTCACAGTGGTGAAGAAACGGAAACTCCGATTGTATGGCCACGTCACCAGAGCATCATGCCTTGCAAAGACCATACTGCAAGGCACGGTGCAAGGAGGCAGAAGAAGAGGGAAACAGAAAATGAGGTGGGAGGACAACATTCGAGAATGGACTGGTTTGACACTGAGCGAAGCCATGAGGGTTGCTGAGGACAGAGAAAGATGGTGTACGCTCGTTAAACGATCATCTGTGGTGCCCCAACGACCTTCGAGTTACGGGATAGGATAGGAGAGGATTCTTATATAATATATTTGTCTCAAGTTTACATCGCAAATTATAGGTGCATTTTATTCAGAAACATGTGTAAATTACTTGCACATACATAAACATAACGGTCCTGATTTGGCTCGGAAGAGTCCGCTGGACCTAAAGCAACAATAAATCAATCAAAAAACATAAACATAAACCCGTAATGTAAATATGCCAAAAAATGAAATATTAAATGCTACATTTTTTTCATGAAGTCAAAATGCTACTGAATTACCCACAATTCATTGTAACTTAGTATGCATTCTTAGACTACAGGTTTATGGCAAGTCTCTCTCTCTCTCTCTCTCTCTCTCTCTCTCTCTCTCTCTCTCTCTCTCTCTCTCTCTCTCTCTCTCTCTCTCTCTCTCTCTCTCTCTCTCTCTCTCTCTCTCATAGTCGATGACTTATGAGCAGTTCTTCTTACATTGTATTGTCTTTTTTTTTTTTAGTCGTTACTACTTAATGTTGTAGCATGCAACGATGGCGTACCGAAGGCAAATTTCTGTTGTTGTTTTTTTAAAGCAAACAATTAAGTTGTGTTATTTTGTTCTTTGTTTGTGTTGTTTTGTTGTGTTGTATTGTATTGTATTGTAATGTATTGTGTCCAAGACGTGTCATTCTCCACAAATTCGTATGTAAGACAACTGTAGTGCTCGAAATGGGCACCGTCTACTTCAACCTACTGATTTTTACTACTGCAAAGCATGTTGGACCATCCGGATGTGTACTTTCTCAAAGGTAAAGGTCATTGTGCTCGACATTTTCTAAACACGTTTTGCGCTGTATCTTAAAAACGGCTGATTCCATTTTGATACATTTTTGTGCTTGCAGATAGTGCGCACCACAGGCGCTTGTATCTGGACACGCAAGCGCCTATGCCTGTGACGCGTCTCCCTTTGGTTATCTATAATAGCATAACACCCCAAAGAAAATGACCACTTTGGAAAATGCTTAACTTTTCATCTGTGTGTTTGTGAGAGTGTCTGGAAATACATTTAGTTCAGGGGTTGGTCGATAGCGACTTAGCGAACCGCCAAAGCATATGTTGTTATATGTAATAAAACAAATTATAGCATAACCAATATAGACCGGCCTATACGTCAATGTATGTATAGCGGCGCTACTTATAACTACAGAGGAGCGACGATTTTTTGTTGTTGTAATCATTGCGTCCTGAGAAGCGACGAGGAAATGCGTTGAAGGTAAACGGGAACAAACTAGACGTAGGGCTATCGCACGTCGTTTCAGCGTGGTCCACTGCGTTTTAAGCGGCGGCGGCGTGCCCATAAGGTTGATGAAGTAGGTCTAGACCAATTACAGGTAAATCCGTCCAAACCCCCTTGTCGCCAGCACCGGAGGCGCGTGGAGACACGGTGTTATGTCCTCCCTATTTCTCCCAGCACACCCACCCCCTCACTCCCACCCTGTCCCCTCCCCCACCCCCCCAGCTCTTCTGACGCGATTTTTCTTTCTTCCTTTTTCTATTCCGGCCTATTCTGAACATTTCTATATACTCTACCTGTAGGACGTGTCATATTAAAGTGTGCTTGTCGAATGTGCTTGTGTGTGAGACAGCCTTATTTGAACCATCCCCGCTATCTCACCTCCCCTACTCAATCCGCCACCCCTCCCCCCACCCCACCAACCCCCCTCTCTCTCTCTCTCTCTCTCTCTCTCTCTCTCTCTCTCTCTCTCTCTCTCTCTCTCTCTTTCTCTCCTACCTCACACCTTTGAACATGCCCAAACATTTTTATATTGAATAGTTTGGTTTGCGTGCTGGTGTTTTTTAATTGCAAAAAAGCTGGTAAGGGATAGACGGAAGGGGTGGGGAGAGGGGGGGGGGTTGAAGGGGAATTTAAATTCCTGTACGTTAAGCCCTCTGCTTTCAATCCATGTCACTTCTCACAATGATATAAAAACTGTCAGTGTTAATTAATATGAACACGTTTTTACTCCAACGTCTAGTCACCCCGCAAAGCTATCTAACACGAAGAACATTATGAAAACTATCGAATGAATCCTTTTCCCTCTCCTTATTAAAATATGTGCAGTTTTAATTAATATTTTATTGCGCAAACGTTTGGGTTTTTGGTTTTTTTTAAAAATCTCGGCACATGCCAGTATGTATGGTAGCATTACAAAATATTTTTGTGTGTTCAATAGTGATTAAGCTTACCATACTCCAGGATCTTCCTACATTATCTGCCCGAACAATAGCCTACATTTAATTGATTTATTTTTTTCCTTCAATACTTTCTCTGTCTCTGTTTTTTTATTCCCCCCCCCCCTCTTTCTCTCTCTCTCTCTCTCTCTCTCTCTCTCTCTCTCTCTCTCTCTCTCTCTCTCTCTCTCTCTCTCTCTCTCTCTCTCTCTCTCTCTCTCTCTCTCCATGGTTTCATCTATTTTTGTAGTCCGACTTGTTTTGATAGTGGCATCAAAATAACAAACAAAAAAAGTTTTCGCCGCCTCTTTCGCATGTCTTCTTGGATCGAACACACAAAAACAAAAGAGTTCGTCCGCAATCTAGTAGGTCTACTTGCAGTCTTAGCTGGACTACAGGAGCTGCTGTTTGCCAATCACGGATTCAGCTGATTTGGTTCGGTTATGTAATCTACCACACAATATGGTGTTGATGATCCTGATCCGATCTACCTATTGTTCTGGATTCTTTCTGTAGACTAGTCGTTTTAAGAAGCGTGATGTTTCTGCTGATATTTCTGAACTGAACTTGCATCTGATTGCGTATTGGAATATCGTATCGGAAGAAAAGGTTACTAAAGTGTTCGTGCTCATCATAAAATATAACATCCCCCTTCCCGCCCCCCCCCCTCGCCCCCCCCCCCCCCCCCCCCCCCCGCCCTCCCGGGGCGCTCTGAACAGATTTGTGTTAGAACTCGGCGTGCCAATCACCTTTGAGTTGTGGTTGTTTTGTTGTTGTTTTTGTTGTTGTTAATAATAATAATAATCACGCGCTTTTTTCTTCAATCGAGCTCAAAGATCTGCAGAGATCGCTATTGCAGAAGTCGGAATAGAAATTCAATTTTTATTTTGGAAAGTTTAGATTGCATCCATTACCAAAGAAAGGAAGGATACCGGAGCACTCGGAGAAAACCCTCGGTATCCTGAAAAGTCTCGTAGCTTACCTAAGTCACGTAAGTTCGTCCCACGCGTCGACCATTTAAACCAGTTTCTTTTCTTGTGACGTGGGTAAATTGGTGTTGTATTGTATTGTATTGTATTGTATTGTATTTCCAGCAAGGACAATAAAGGTCTCTGTATTCTATAATAATAATAATAATAATAATAATAATAATAATAATAATAATAATAATAATAATAGGCTAATAATAATAATAATAATAATAATAATAATAATAATAATAATAATAATAATAATAATAGGATAATAATAATAATAATAATAATAATAATAATAATAATAATAATAATAATAATAATAATTAGTAGTAGTAGTAGTAGTAGTATGCAACAATTTATATCGTATATTATCATGCAACATGGCGATTTTTGGCGTCTAATTGTATTGTGTTGTATTGTAGTATAGTCATTATATTGTATTGTAATTTACAGCAGTCTAGTTGTTGATTGGGTACTGCTGGCCAAATGGTTATGAATGCTGAGGAGTTGTTTTGCACGTGTGCCGCCTTGAGCTGTATAGAAGAGCAGCAGACTTCACCGTACGTGTCCTGGGCCCAATGCCGTGAGCCTGTGAGATCTGTTCCCTCTGTATGGTTTTGGGTAGTGCAGCATTGTCGCCAAGCTGGAACCCTATCTAGAGTTCCCAGTGTTAGCCTGAAAAGACGTCTATCTAGGAAGCTTCTACCCCAGCGCTGGCAGGAGGGCGTTAAGCAGGGTGTAGAGAACGGGATTTTCCCGGTATTTTTTTAATTAAAATTAATTAATGATTTTTGATTGGCTAAAAGCCTTGAGCCAATGAATGAAGAGATAGTTTGAATTAGAGGGGAAATTAGTCAGTCGAATTGTTGGTGTCGAGCTATAAGGTCGAGTGTGTGTGTAGGCCAAGGATAGAAAAAAGGTTGAAAGAAAAGAAAAGAAAGTTAACTGAAAGAGGAAGAAAGCATTGAAACTAATCGAGGTGTATTGGTTTATGGTCATTTCTCTCTGGAAGTGGATTGTTATTTTGTGCTGTAAAAATTACAGGTATTTATAGTGTTTTACATGATTGTAAAATGGCGGATAAGTATATTTTTGTATTGAAAGGTAGTTAGCTGTTGTCCACTGAGATGGAATATTGAATTTTCATTGATGTAATAATATTATTAATTACGTGGGGCGATAGTTGTAGAGTAGTAGATAATGAAATATGAATGGAATGCGTGAGCTTGGTTAATAGTAATTTTCATTCATGAAGTGATTACCTGGATATGAATGATAGTGGTGGAGGAAGGAAAGTGGTGATCGTATACGAAACGGAATGGAACAAAGCGAGGAACGAAGGGAGGTGAGAAAGGGTGAAACTAAAGAAGAATAGATACATTAGCCGAGTCAGAGAATTGACGTTTCTATATGTATGTTGAAATAGCGGCCAACTGGAGACTGCTTGGGACTACTGGCCTACTGGGAGCAGAATTGGCTCTGTCCTGTCCGAGGCGAGGACAAAGTGATTTCCGAGGCATCGGAGGGGAATCGACTCTGTTTCCACACTTGATCAAGACAACGTTTTCTCCGAGCGGACTGGGGCAGGAAGCTAGTCCCTCCGCTCGCCGACACTCATAGCTCGTCAACATTCATCGCTCGACGACATTCGTCACTTGTCGACGTATCTCTGGCATCGTGTGCCAGATAGTGTGAAACCGTGATCCTCGGAGATAATAAGGTACTGTGAACCTTGTATATTTGTTGTGTTGGCCAGGACAAGAAATTGCCGGTCTCGATTATCCGTCCCGAGTGTTCAGGCTCGTCGACGTCATGTTTCTATGAAACATTGGGATAAGCCCAACTGTGTTAGATTAACTGCATGAAAGAATTGGAGTGAAAGTGTGATATAAAATTGTTGATTATTTATATAAATTTTGAGAACGTGGAACGGATATCTGGTGTTGGTGTTTGTCTGTGTTGGGAAGAGTCCGTACGTTTGTGGGTGTGTCAGTAAACAGAGAACGTGCACGCACGCATAATTCGCTTTAGGAGTCATATATATATTTTGCATGCACCTACACTAAATATCCATTCGCTACACAGGGTTTGCCAATTTATTTCAACAAGAGCTTGCTCCGGGTAAGCAACATGTCATTTTTAACTTTCCCACTCACAAAATTACTTTCCCGCTTAAAAAAAAAATAATAATAATTTAAAAAAAGTACTTGTCCACAATCCTAGTGAAAGCAACAAAACTATAAAAAAAAAAAAAAAAAAAAAAAAATGGGTCATCGTATAGTGGAATGAGATAAAAGGCGCGCTGTCGTTTGCGGACGTTTGAACAATTGATCAATCAAATATGCTGTGATATATTGCCCCACTATTCATAAAAGGAGCGCTGTCATTGGCTGAAGGTTGAACAATTGACCAATCAAATCCGCTGTAATATATCGGATTAGAGTGTGACGTCAAAATTCCAAACCACGCGCTCCACAGGTTACTACCCCGATCAAAGTAAACACGATTCGGTGCCGATGATCAAGTTGTGTTGTTTTACATTCACAGCTTTTAACTTACAAGTGACTTTCATGATTTGTCTTTCCAGGCACCTGTTTTTTTTTTTTTTTTTACTTGTCCCAGAATCTGGAAATGAGATTTAGCAGTCTCTTAGGCGTTGCACGCTCTGCTATAGTTGAGAAACTTGCAACCAGACCCTAACAGGCGGTCAAAAATTCCTTTCCTGTCGCCGTACTGCAGGGACCGCATTAACGTAAGCTTTAAAGGTTTTGTTCAAAGTCTTGTCGTCGTAGAGGACAAAGTCTTAGTGGCTATTTTCCTCCTCAGGACTTCGCTTCATGAGGGCGGCGACCATTTCCGGTTCCACGCTGCTTTTTATACCTCTTTTGGTTCTAAATCCTATCCTATCATATCCTATCCTATCCCGTAACTCGGAGGGTCGTAGGGGCACCACAGATGATCGTTTAACCAGCATACTCCATCTTTCTCTGTCCTCAGCAACCCTGATTGAAACAAGTGGCTCAGTGTCAAACCAGTCCATTCTCGAATGTTGTCCTCCCACCTCTTTTTCGGGATTCCTCTTCTTCTACCTCCTTGCACTGTGCCATGCAGGATAGTCTTTGCAAGACCTGATGATCTGGTGACGTGGCTATACCATCGGAGTTTCAGTTTCACCACTGTGAGCAGGTTATCGTGTTGTCCAATGGCTTGCGTGATGGTCTTTCGGACTTCGTCGTTGGTGATGTGTTGGGTATAGTAAATGCCCAGAAGTCTTCTGTAGCACCTCATCTCCGTTATCTGCAAGGGCATCTGACATGATGCGCTCTAGTTCTAAATACAGTCAGGTAACAAACCATGTGTGTGTGTATGTGCGTGTGTGTTTGTGTGTCACAGAAGGTTAGTTGGACCCAGCACTAAGGCTTCACGCCTCAAATAGTTCATCCTGCTGTAGCCTTTGTAACTTAAAGTCGCTGCATAGCAGACGACAGAAGTCAGGCTGTGCTAGGCATGTGTAAGCTAACTCTTGCTAAGGTAGGCAGTGAACCCCCCCGCTAGGGACCGCTACAGGTATCACGAGATTTCGCGGGCTTTGGCTGGCCACAAGGTTAGGTAGTCATTCTTTGATTAAATCTCAACCAGGAACCACGCACGCTGAAATCTCTCACAGTAGACTATGAAGGTGACGGGTGAAATTCCTTCATCGCAGTGTAGCCAAAGCTTGACATTGTCGGAAAGGTAAATGATCAATCTTTTGTTTCACCGCGATTTATTGATAATATTGTTAGATTATGTTTGTGAAGTCTTGCCATGTTTTATCATTGTGAATGTTAGTCAAACTTTTCTTGACCACGTGGCTGACCTGCGACCGGTCTTCGAAACCACGAGGTAGCCTCTACTGTCCAACTGTTGTTTCTCCTATGTGTATTATTGCAGACCAGTGGCTGTACCGGAGAATGTGTATTGTATTAAGTACTTCCCCATGTGTTTAGTTTAGCCATGACGTATGTATAGGAAGTATGTTGGAGATTCCAGTGGACCACGGACTTAGAAGAATGATCGTCTATTGTTTGTATAAGTGGACGCTATCACTGAGGGCTGCCATTAGTGAGGCTCTGCACACCCTTAGTAAACAAGGCGTTGCAGAAACTCGTCTTATGTTTTGCAGATGAGCAGGCTTGTTGGTCCGATGCAGGAGATAGACCACTGAGAGTCAACCCTGACATTCAGCCTGCAGTGGAACATCGAGCACTGAGCTCCAATAGCCCAATAGTCAACACACAAGGAGGAGACACCATCATCACACCTCAATGAATCAGCTAAGTGCTCGTGAGAAAATGCACCAACACTGATCTAGAAGGACTGTGCGGTAGTCCACTCTCCTGAAACGAACTTTAGGCAAACCAGAACAAATAGCCCAATGATGAGACAGTAGCAAATATCAAGAACAGTAGCAGCATAGACCCATCAAGGAGCGAGCTGTTCGAAGTGAATTTGGACATTTAAGTTAATAGAGTGTTTAGAGAATTATGTATAGAGTAGAGGAAATAAATGTGTGATATTTACTGTTAACAAGTGGCTGGACTACCTATGTTTCATAGCCATGCGAGAGCTAGTGTGTCAGTGAATCTTTTACCATTGTCTCCCTACCTCTATAACCCTATCCGCGCACAGATCGGGCTAAACATATAAATGTATTAAGATTAGTCGCAGGGTGATTATACTAGCCGATCCCCGCAGACGAAAGATGAGTGGGAAATAGCAATCCATTGTGCAGAGCCCAGCAACAATAGACCCACCGTCACAGTGTGTTTCGTTGGAAGGTGATAGCATACATTCGTATTATAAGCGTTTTTTTTTTTAATTATTATTATTTTGTTTTGTGTATTTAGAGTACAGATAGAAGCAAGAAATGGTTATGTCTGAGAACGAGGACTGAAAATAACGTACAGTTCTTGCTGACAGTCCCTATAGTAAATTTGTACGAACTTGTCAATGCCTCAAACTTAGATGCAACATGGCCACGGCCACAACACTAATAGTGGAATTCCTTTGAAATCCGCCCAGTCTCCCAAGTCCGTACATCCAATTTTGACAAGAAGAGGGTAAACGCCTGCAGTTATAATGTTAACCGTACTGGTACCCGTGACGTGAATGAAGTTTCACTATTTACCTCTCAAAAAGCATTTACTTTGCTTGTGCTGTTTGTTGTCTGACGGGGCGTGGGAGGGGATGGGGGGGGGGGGGGAGGCGGTTCGGAAACAGGAGCTGTGCAAGAGTTCACCAGGTCCTTGATTGACGACCTGGCGACAGCCGATAGGGCCTGACAGCGTCTCCAGATAATGCCCGTCGTCTGCAGAACGCGCCAGCCCCAACCCAACAGGGCACAAATCTGGTCCCATTCACGACCAACTTTGTAACTTTTGCGATAAGTACGGCGCTTTGATGATTTACTGGTTGTATATGTATGGTTCTGTCGCGCTTATTGTGCACGTGTTCTTTTATAAATGTACGTAATTGGCATTGCCCATCTCTGATTTTAACTGCATTATACGTTATCAGGTTTGTTTTCTTCGTTAAATGACCAAGATTTTGATAATTAGTTTGCGAGGCTGGCACGTTTAAAACGCGTTGTGGAAGAAGCTTCCCGCTGTTAAGACATTACATTATAATTATCAGAAGCAGATAGCGCATCTAGAGCAGCACTAACACTGATAGCTTGAATTACAACATCATTGCCAACAACAGTACTGGTGACAAATGTAATTGGGATGACATCATCGACATCAACATTGACAACAGCAAGTCGCACCATCATGATCACTGTGATCATCAATAACAAACGACAGCATCAGCAACATCAAATACATCAAAATTCGTATTATTGTAAATATTTCGAATCAGCAGACGACAGAAACACGGCAAACAGCATGAACACGCCTTTTTCAAATTTTCTGGAGGAAAGGAGAAGAATAGAAGAGGCATCCCTGAGACAAAATGTATGTAACATGACAGAAGAATGAACAGAGACCTGGCAGACCAAAGCACCGCTTGACAGTTCAGACAAGCGAAGACAGCAAAGGAGTGCAAAGAAATGCGTTACAGCTATGTTTTCCCAGAAGGAATGACACGCATCTTGCGAAGAGTGCATATTTAAACCTAAACATATACAGGTATTGCAGCAATGTAGATCTATCAATGTACATCTAAATGCACGAAAGAATCCTTTCAACAGATATCTTTTTGCATGTGAAAACAGCCAAGAAGTAGGCTTACAAAAAATGCCCCACGGCGATGTCGACCAACAACGGACGACGTGGGCTACTACCAGCTAGGACAGTGCGTTTAAAATATTGATACAGAGACATAGACTACGACAGATCGGGATAGTCAGGCAAATATATCCACAGGTGGTTTCTTTTTCTTCTATTCTCAATGGCCAAGTAGTTGTGTGCCAAGTAGTTGTGTGCCAAGGAGGGGTATCGGATAGTGCAGTGGTTGGAGCACTCGCTACTGTGTCGAAAGTGAAGCACCGTCCGGTGCGGTTAGCACTTGGATGGGTGACCGCTAAGGTGTGAAGCGACAAACAACAACGCCCCCCAGTTGACTCAACTGTGATTAGTACCTACTCTCTTGAGGGTGGGGAAGGTAAAGCAGCGAGGGAGAGAGTTGGGCATCACCCTCATTACGCTGGCCCAAGATAAGTGTGATCTCCAACATCACGCTCCCCTACGGCCACAAGGCTATGGGACTACCTTTACCTTTTTTTTTTTACCAAGTAGTTGTGAATAAAACTGATATTACACGGTATTTGACCAATCACAGATTGCCATGTTTCTACTAATCGTGGAATATGAAAGTCGTAGGAATACACTAGGAACTACTTTTAAACCTAGTTTATGAATTGCAGTCTGCTATGCAACATTGATACAGAGACACAGACTACGACAGATCGGGACAGTCAGAGAAGTATATCCACAGGTGGTTTCTTTTTCTTCTATTCTCAATGGCCAAGTAGCGTGTGAATAAAACTGATATTTCACAGCGTGTATGCTGGGCAGTTCGTCCGTTGTGTAGATAAATGTCCCCGGACACTTTTGCATATAGGTTACGGATCTGCGCTGGGCAAGAGCAGTGAAGTGAATTTATAGGTCGTGGTCTTGTATGTAAATGTAATGTTTTCCCTCGATAGTTTATTGTACATACAATTATACATATATGCCTTGCGTTGTCTTTGTTTTTTTACTTCGAATTAATTTATTAGTTTGTAAATGTGATGATGTTACCCACGTCTGTCGCTTTTTTGGAATAAAGAATTGTAGACTTGATTTGACTTTACAACAATAACATACAAACCGGCTTGGCTGGCTAGGCAACAGTTAGCGATAGTTAAGGATTGAGATCGCTTCTAGTGATGAAAAAGTTCTTTTGTCATTGTTTTTGTCTTAATGAACGGCATCCGAAGCCTTCGACCTAACGGCAAGTACTGAAAACAATGATTTAGGGGTTGGGAGGTGTCGCATATTATGCGATTTTATATTTCCTAGCGCCTGCGATGTACAGTTCACTCAACTGTTTTTGTTGGATGCCAGTTATTTTGCTCGCCATATTCCCCCGTTGGGGTGCCGGGGGTTTCAGTATAAATAGTATCCCCACTTTCTGGAAATTTAGTGCTTTAAATTCCCACTGTCGCTGTCTTTCTCATTTGCTCTTTCTCATTCCTGCTCTGTTCTATCAATCTGCTATACTATCGTCTTCTTCGCTAGACCAGTCTCCTACCTTTTTTCTTGAAAACTCTTCCGGGACAAGACTCCTTATTTGTGTATGAGGTCTGTTGGATCAGCTTGGGAATATTGGACGCTTTCTGCCAGGTGGTCACTAGGGCTTCCTATGATGTTATTATTTAGCGATGTAGGCATTTTATATGTATGTGTTTTGTTGATAATTTATAATGATGTTTGTATTCTATTTTGTTTTGGTAAACGGGAGTTCGATAAGTTGGGGTGAAGCCTCAGCCGTCCCCTGCGTGGGATGTCTTTATTGTAAAGTGACTGGCTGGTGGAGAGCTTTCGGTTTTACAACTAGGGCTGTTTCGGCAGATCTTTTATGCGGATCGGGGGTTGTCCGGTCCTGATTTGGCTCGGAAGAGTCAGCTGGACCTAAAACAATAATAATGTAATGTAATGTAATACTCGCCATATTCAATATCCTATTCAAGCGTGATTTCTCCCTAACGGTGAGTAGACCAAACCACATTATGACGTTGAAAGTGAGAATGCTTTCTACCAGGCTGCCGTACTCCAACCCAAAGACAGACTACTGATACCAAAGGCCCTGCATTGTCTAAGCAAATATGTACGCTGGTGGGCTTTTTACAGACCGCATCTGCGTTATCCTGGAATGATAATTTATTATCAATAACAGTGCCAAGATATTTACAATTGTTGACCTGTTTTAGCGCCTCATTATCAATAACGATATAGGTGTGTTGCATGGGGTTGTCCTATTGTCCAAAATAATTTCTTTTGTTTTTTGAAATGATGAGACGGAGAAAGCTATCTTTATACGTGTATCCATATATACAGTAATGCAGAATGAATCTGGCGTTGTTTTCAAGCTAGAGTTGCCTGTATAGTATTTTTCAATATATCAAAGAATGGAAATCGTGTTTGTAAACACGAGTTTGGAGTATTTCCGATTCTGGGTATGTGTCCACGCGCGTGCGCGCGATTGTGTGTGTGCGTGTGCGCGATTGTGTGTGTGTGTGTGTGTGTGTGTGTGCACGCAATTGTGTGTGTGTGGTGACAAGTCGCTGTTCCCGAAGACTACCAGACTACCTAGGGCGAGCGGTAGTTAGATCCCGCTGCGGTTCCTGTGGTTACGTTATTACCGAGAGAGCAGGAGAAAGAACAAACAAACCCTCATCCACCACTATTCTCATTCACCCACTCCCAAACCCCATTGGGGTCATGAGCAATCTTGCCACTGTAGATTGTTCTAACCTATAAAGGGAAAAGTGAAAGCCCCAGTTGAAAACCTGTCTTGCCTTTGTAGGCATGACTGATTCACTGCGGCAACAGTACCCCCGTTGGAGTGCCGGGGGTTTCAGTATAAATAGTATCCCCACTTTCTGGAAATTTAGTGCTTTAAATTCCCACTGTCGCTGTCTTCCTCATTTGCTCTTTCCCATTCCTGCTCTGTCCTATCACTCTGCTATACTATCTTCTTCTTCGCAAGATCAATGACCTACCTTTTTTCTTGAAAACTCTTGGTTTAAACAATGTTTTATTCAGTTAAATTTCTGATCTGACAAATACATAAATACAGTAACAGGAATACACAAAAGGCAAAGCTTAAGTGAGTGCATACCTGTATAAGTTACAATAATCTGTTTCAATTTAGGCGGAATAATTACATCATTGAGATACAAATACATTGCCATCAACACAAGAACAATAACAATAATAAGGAAAGCATAATCATTACATTACATTACAAATGAATTAAAAAAGATATACACAAATATAATAACAAATAAAAACTCTTCCTGGACAAGACTCCTTGTTTGTGTATGAGGTCTGTTGGATCAGCTTGGGAGTGTTGGACGCTTTCTGCCGGGTGTTCACTAGCGCTTCCTATGATGTTATTATTTAGCACTATAGGCATTTTATATGTATGTGTTTTGTTGATGATTTATAATGATGTTTGTATTCTATTTTGTTTTTGTAACCGGGGGTTCGAGTAGTTGGGGTAAAGCCTCAGCCGTCCCCTGCATGGGATGTCTTTATTGTAAAGTGACTGGCCGGTGGAGGGCATTCAATTTTCCCACTAGGGTTGTTTCGGCAGATCTTTTATACGGATTGGGGGTTGTCCGGTCATGATTTGGCTCGGAGAGAGTCCGCTGGACCTAAAGCAACAATCAATCAATCAATCAACCCACTCCCATAGATGGTCCAATCATCTTTCCTTCTCGCCTAACAGCCCTCATTTCACCACCACCCCACCATTCACCCACTGGCATTCCTCCCACTGAACAGATCACAATCATTCCCTTCCACGGGTTCCTCTCCCCCTGCCCACCCAAGCCCACTACCACCCCTCTCACTTTCACAGCCTCTTAATTTCTCTTCAGTTTACAATTTCGGGCCTCATGGTATTTGCTTCCCCATTGTCTTAGGCGTCATTACCCAGGAGGGTGTGGGCAAAAATAATACCCCCATTCCTCTCCGGAACAATCCTCAACCTTTCCGTCACTTTTCTTGTGCTTCTTTCAACTACTCATCCTTCATCTTACCCTTTTTATTCATTATTATCAACCTCTCTCCCGGTTACTTTTTGGCCCTTCACCCTCACCCCCGCCTCACTATATACCCTACCCCGCCTTTAACTTATCCGTTTAATATCTTTTGGCATCCTCGTAATCTTGCCTCCCCCTTCTCCCTCCCCCAATTTGTTTGCACTATTATGTTTGAGCATTGTGTTCCCAGCGAATGTTTTGTTGAGTACAACTTCAATTCTCATACAGGTCTCAGTCATTTCGTTTCTGTCAAACTCCATCATGCATTTCTTCCTTTTCTCTTCCTCCTTCTCTACTCTTCGTCTTCAATCTAGTCTTTTTCAGCACTGGACTAAACTTTCCTTAACCTACTATACATATTATATTTGGCTGAATCCCGACATCAGTAGGTAAATATGTCTATACAATGTGGAATAGTTTATGCATCTTTGACAATCGGCAAAGTAAATAACGAAAATAGTTTAAGATAGGTGCTGTTGTCGTTCGCTTACACAAATGTCGTTACAACTAACTGTGATTGAAATTAAAATGTTGCTTTGACTCTTTGTATGCTGTATGATACATAATTACATTTTGAAAATGTGCAAATACTAAGAGGTATCGGTGCAGCTAACTGCCAGTAATTATGACTGTCTATAATATTCAGCGCATGTTCATGGGTCCTGCTTGGCCGCTGTATAATTACGATCCCTGTAAGACGTTTGTTTGTTGTTTGTTTGTATTTAGATTATAGTCACACGACACTTTCGCATATAGGTGACTACTGGACCGATTTATACTGACACCAGCGGGCCAGTTGTTGGTAAAGGGGAAAATAATATGATCACACGTTGACCAATCCGGGATTCGAACCAGCGACCTTTCGGTTACTAGCAAGACGCTCTTACCAACTGAGCTACCCGGCCCCACTCCCCTGTAAGACCCTTATTTCACCCTTTTTAAAAGTCTCGGGTATCGCGGTCAGGCATTGACGTGTTGTCGGATCGGGTGATAACGGTTCGGTGGCAGCAGCGACGAGTGCGGTAGTCGGGTATCAGCCGCGCCAAGCTACCCGGGGTAGGTGTGAAATGCTGGCCACGCGATAGGAGGCCCAGACATCTCGGGACGCCCCCGGCGCCTACAGCAGATACCCGCTTTACTGTACAGGCATACACCACGTTGACTACGTAGTAGTAATGCCTATGAATGATTCATAGTTGTGTACGTATTTGGTCTCTTTCGTGTTAAGACCGCATAATTATAATAGGTGAAGGGATAAACTGATCTACCTATCACACATGTGGGTAGGTGGAGAGAGAGTGAGAGTTTATCAATGTGTTTGTATGCATCTCTGAGGGAAAACAACGAACAAACTGGGGTATTCACAGGGCCGGATCAAGGTAAGTGGAAGGGGGGGGGGGGGGTTTCCAAGTGATGGTATTGGGCCGGACGGAAGGTGGGAAAATTTTGCCATGTTCGTAAATTGCATCATTCATCACACATTCCGGTTGGTTGGTTGGTTTTTGAGTTTAATGTCCCATATTGGCTGGTCATCTAATAAATAAACTAATTAAGAGCTTAAAAAAACTACATATATATTTTTTTTTTCTTTCTGAGGTACATCGGATGGCCAGGGGAGGGGTTCCGGAACCCAGGAACCCCCCCCCCCCCCGCCCCCAGATCCGGCCCTGATTCAATGTGTGAGTGAATGACTGAATAGTGTGTTTGGGTATGTGTTTGTGTGCTTTTCGAACTGTTCAAGTCGGTTCCACAACTTGTTTTTCTTAGTAACAACTGGGTTTATTTGCAAGGAACCCACTTGTTTTGAGGAACCCACTTGTTTCTAAACACACGGGAGTGCTCTTTTAGTGCATGGGAGTGCAGTTACAGTGCACGGGAGCTATTCAAGTACAGAGGAGTGCTCTATCCGGGACAGAAAATTTACTGTGAATTTTCGAAAAACTTTTGAAGAAAGTTCGACCTATTTCGTCGCCTCTAGAAGACGAGGTAGGTCAACTTTTGAGACGGAAAGAGCCAATTTTGACTTAGATTCTTACATTTTTAGAAGAAATTTGCGTTCTTTCCGTCAAAAAAGTGCTTTCCGATTCCTACATTCTTAAATAAACCCATTTGTGATGTTCTGAACGCATGTGTGTGTATGTGTGTGTGTTTGTGTGTGTGTGTGTGTACTTGTATAACTGCACGACTGGGGATTTTGTCCATATAAACTTGGTAACAAACGGAGTAGTTGAAAAAAAATGGGGAAGTACAAATCTTCCCCATTTTTGAAAACCACATTTTTGAAAACAGTATAGCACAGCTCTAAATATCGGAAAATCGCATCTTCCCCATTTGTCGAAAATGGGGTAGACATGTGTGTGAATTATACACACCTGTGTAGTAAGCTGCACTACGAACAAAGTCAAGTTTGCAAAGCAGATTACCCATCAATCCTGTACGTCATTCATAAATCTACTTAATTCTATCAAATACAACATTTGATTTGCAAATATCACTGAGAAAAAGACCATTCCTCAATTGTGCCCTGTTTTGCTAACATTCCGATGGATCGGCAGATACACGTATGTTTGTGTGTGTGTGTTTGTGTGTTCGATCAGTCAATTTTGGCGTGATGTTCTTGGTTTAATGCTTTGCTGAATACTGTGACGAGGCGGACAATTGCACCCCTGAGGCCCGGCTGCAACCATTCGACCACCCCGCACAGCCAGCGACGATCGCTTCAAACCAGCCATCATTCCTCTTGACCAGCCATCACTACCTAGCCGGCTCGCACAGTCTCTTAAGCCCCGCCCCCAGGATCGCCTTAAAGTCTGCTACTGACCAAGGCTTAGTGTCAGATGCTAACTTCCCTGCCCCGAAGTCACAACCTGTTCGAATCCACGCCGCCATCACCGAGCGACCTCTGAGTTTCGTCAGTATCCTTGTGCTTCCACCCGTCTTAAACCAAGGTAAGAGAGGGAATTTACTCGTTGTCATATAGCAACCCCATCACCTGTCGTTCGCCATCATGTTCGTGCGTCCTGTCAGTATGTATGTCCATGTTTATAATTTTGCTTTGATGTATTGCTATGACTTGTGTTTTCTCCCTTGCACATACTTTCTACCTTGTACATCATTCATGACGTGTTTGAATTTATGCTTGTATATTCCGTTGCCCCATGTATAAATATCCCATGCCATGCTACCCCCTCCATATAGATTAGAATCCCAAGTACGGCCCAGACCTACAACCCATTTGTCCTGTACCCCTATTATTGCTGTCCCCCGTGCCTCCCGATGTATAAATATTTGCCCTGTTGCCATCCCCATCCTAAATGCGCCGAATGTACTTTTACTAGTGGCTGCCAGTAACCTCCACTTTGGCCCAGTAAATCTAGTAGCATTGTTTGACTGTTGGTATGTGCACTGATTCAACTCTTGACCGGTCACACCAATTTGAATTCTGAGAAGGGTGACTGTACAACAGGCCCGGAATTCGCATTATCCCTATCCCCAGCTGATACAGCGTCTGTACACGTTGCAGACGGGTTCCTGTACCGGACGCATCGCCCCGGACTGGTATCATCTCCCAATCGCTGACCCGCTGCAGGCCCCCGACAACCCGGGAGGTCAATGAGACGCGTGATTTGGGACTTCGCAATTTCTGAACCGACTAGCCACGTAAGCCGAGTTCAACGCCTGTACCACAACACAACAACACCACTAGCACTCGTGATTCGTGAGTCATCCCCGCGTGACCACTGACCTGCATCTTTCCAACCACGCTTGCACCATCACTGGCAAGCCATCCAGAGGATCCTGGACAAATCGCCGCACCGCAGTCCACAGCTAAGTGCCTAAGCCTGAGAGACCCCCCACTCGCCAGATTATCACAGAAACTCTGGCCCCCATACAGATACTCTCTCACCCTGTGATGTGATCAGTCTACGATAGCTCTAGTACCCATAAGATTGACTTTCCCGAATATCACCGGACTACTCAGTACTAGAGACGCCACGCCAATGAATCACTATAGAACAATTTGACCTAGACTCTCCCTTTTCAAATTATTAAAAGTAGATAGTTACAGAAATCGCAATTTCCTTGACTGGCCTTTGACTGTGAATTTCTTAACTAGTACATTAACTTTTCCTTCTCGTCTTTACTCGGTTTATCACTTATTAGTTTGGCCTTGCTTTAATCTCTGGAATGTCATCGCACGTTAGTCTATCAAAGGAGATAACACAGCGCTAGAGATTAAGAGCTTACCCCCTTCCCCCAAATCCCTTTCTTCGTGACAAATACACATCTTTTTTAACATTGTTTATTTGGGCTGGCACTGAATGGTTTTCAAGTAGTTTTTAGTTAAATGTTACCAAGTTTTATCAAATAAATTCCTATGGATGTATGTTTTTTTTTTTATATATTGGATTTACTACTGTCACATTACTAAAAAAAATTGTTTCGTGTCATCATGTGCTACTTTTTCCTCAGAGCTTTTTTTTTTCATAGCTTCATCATTTATTCTTGATGTTATCTTCATTTATGTGGTGTGTGTGAGTGTGCGTGTTTGTGTGTGTATAAATAATTATCATTAAAAGTGCGTTTTTTAAAACTTAGATGTGATGTTGGTTTTTTTTATTATTTCTTACGATCCCTAACGTGTTTTATCTCATAATATTGTATTGTATTGTTTAAATATTTTTCCTTGTGAGTGAATGTGTGGGTGTATGCATGCGAGCGCTTAGAGCAAGCTTAAAGCTTCGTGTTTATGTGTGTGTATACATACATGTTAGTTGTTGCTCACTCTGTTTAATTATTTATTGATTACTACCCATTGTTATTGCTCACCATCGGCAATCGACCATCCAGCCTACGTCACAAATAAAATATTCTACGCCTCCTTTTACGCGGGCCAACTATAGAGCGCAAAGCTGACGTTTGCATGCAAGATTCGTATCAGACTGGTACACGGTGTTTAACTTCAGGGTGCATGCACCTTGCTTGTAGTCTTTCCACAAGCACGATCCCTACTTCTTATGCTGTGACACGGGGTGGAGACCATAACTGGGAAAATGTGTAGTTGCCTGTACCCGATGACAACAGACCAACACAAGCAAAGAAAGGAATAGCAAAGAAACACCCAAAAAAATTGAAAGGAAGAAAGAAGTAGAAAATGTAACAGCAGGAATATTGACGACAAACATGTAGTAAATTAGCTTAGCGAAACAGAGATACCATCGAACGAAACTGGACGGTAATACAACAGTTAGCTAACAAGCAGCCCACACATGGCAAATTAATTTCCTTGAGACAGTCACACCGCCAATAGCTACCGATACCATCAACAGGCTTGGCGACCAAGAATTCTAACTAGCATACTTTAGTCAAAAACTAACCATAGCGTTGTCTTCGATTAACTAACTTACTGCACCATGAGACACTAAGTAGCTCACTCCAGCCAAAAGTTACCAAGATGATGTCACCCGTATTGGGCAGGCACCGCTTATCGTTATGGCATCTGTTCTTCACTCTATCCCTGATACTCCACTTGAAAAGTGATTATGCGTGTCCAGTGACGAGAGAGAAGGGGAGGAACTATTCAAATTAGAACCATAATTCTGTAGAGGCGAGATTATCGAAAACAAGAGCTAAAAACGATTGGTCAGAAGACTATTGGGAACTTTTGCATACCTTTGGGGACCAAATCTCAACTGATCAGTCGCAAAAGAACTGTTAGGCTGTGAGGGTCGACCAAAGGAACAAACTGCAGTGTTCGTCTATCTCCATCTCATCAAGAGGGTGCTAGAGACGTAAAAGACGATTTCACGAGTCCCAGAGTCTACAAGTAAGATAACACTAATAGTTTTGATATGTGTATGTTTATTGTATATTGATTGCCATGTATAAATAATATGTTCTTGATATATAGTTACAGAAACAGATTATTGTTTCTGAGACAGTATGCATGTGGTTTGATGTACCTTAGCCTTAAGATTCGAATTGAATTGTGCATATGGGAACCCTGCAGGTGTCTGATGCTATAGACACTTTGCAGAGGGGACCGCACACTTATAGCTAACGAGAATACTGTAGCCAGGGCTCCGACTTTTACAGGTCGGACCTGGGATCATCACGTTTGTGGAGACGAACGCCTGACCGTCGCTCCCGTGGAACCAAGGAGAACTACCACGATTCTACCTGACCACGTCCAAACCCCACAGCTTCAAGGGCGACCCGACTTACCTTAGCTAAGTCACCCACAACAACTGAGTCATACCCTCGAGAAACTAGAACCTTTGAAACTTACGAAGAGTGAAAATCGTAACCGCAGGTAGCAAATGACGAGAGAAACCTGTTAAGACATTTTCCCAGCACTTGGAACTATATTACTTATTAATTTACCGATTAATGTAGAAATGTTAAAGTTTGTGTTGAATATATAAAAAGTGAAATTACATACATACGACTGGTGTCATTCTATTTGTATTGTTGTGTAGTTAGTAGTTTTCTTCTCTTGAGACATAATAATCTAGTCTTTTGATTAGTCATCACCGGTTCTCAAGTTGAGCCAAATGATACTAAAATTCCCGAGAACAAATATAAATTTTATGTGACCTAAGTGCCGTGATCTGTCTCTCACACAACTTACGGAATTCTGGTAAAAGAACGATCGATAGTGGTAGCACATCGCCCATCTGTCAATAAGTCTTACCCCCTAGTAAGATAAACGTATCTTCCCCAGAATATCATCACATATGGGGGCTCGTCCGGGATAATAAATTTTTGTATCTATATCTTGAGTAACTAAAGATAATATCGAATAGAAAACATTATCTCACTTAGATTCGTAACAGTGGTCTAGTACAAAATCCGAGAGTTGACTCAGTTACATTGGGGAAAAATTTTTTCTTGATTTTTTGAATTGCATGATTGAATTGATTGTTGTATGCACATGTATGTATTGATTGATGTAAGATAATTGTGTCTTATGCATTGATTGAAAATTGTTGTGGATTGCTGGTAACATCTCACATAGGGATATTGATTGTACTTGTGTTAATCTAGATTGACTAATAGTATTTAGGTTATCTTGCTTTTGGACTCTGGAGATCTAGAAATCTATCATGGCCGACTTCATAAAAGTACGCCGTGAATTAAGGGAGGAGGGAATAGCACTAGGTCTAGCAGGGCAAGATTTAATCACGTATGTAACCTCAGAATGGGATAAATTGGAAAAAACCCGTGCTGAAGAAAGAGATCGTGCGGACAAGGCTGCTGAAAAGTTAAGACTCCTTGAGTTGGAAGAGGCAGAGAGAGCACGCTCGGCAGCAGAAAAGTTAAAAGGCATGGAATTAGATATGGCAGAACGTCTAAAAAAGTTGGACATTGAAGCCAGGGAAAAAGAAAGGGACCAGTTGATAGCAGCTCGGGCAACTGACCCGAATATTAGCCTACTGTCAAACTCATCCGACAACCCTCCCCAACCTCCGTCCATCACTCCAGGCATGAATTTTTTTCTAAGTCCATTTGACGAGAAAGTTGATAGGATAGATGCATATCTTGATCGGTTTGAGCGCTTAGCACAGGAATTCGAACTTGACTATAACAAATGGAACATAACATTAGCTCAAGGATTGAGAGGTACAGCGTATGACGTGTATGCGAAATTGCCCACAGGACAAAGTAACGATTACGCAGCGCTAAAGAAAGCACTTTTGATATGGTTCGAGTTGACCTCCGAAACCTACCGGAAAAAATTGCGCAACTCGCGAAGAGAAAAAGGTGAAACTCACAGTCAGTTTGTAGACAGATTGGAAACCTACTTGCGTAAATGGTTAGCCTTATCCAACCTAGAAGAATCATTCGCAGATCTTGCTGAACTAATCCTTAGCGAACAGTTACGCGATGCAATGACGCCAGAAACTAGGATGTTCACCGCGGAACAAGGTGCCGAGAACTTAGCTGATCTAATCAAACTAGCGGACCGGTACACCACCGCGCATGAAAATGAAGCTAAACGCAAGGTAACAGATAAACCCAGCAGAGATGGAAACAACCAGAAACTCCACCCACAACAAACACAGCAGTCTAATCAGAATCAGCAGAATTCGGATAACAAGAAAACCCAAAACTCGGTAAAACCGCCCGGTCAAGGTCAAAACCCCCGGAAATATTGTTCTAACTGCAAAAGAACTAACCATAACACCGTTGATTGCCGTAGAACAGCGAATCAAACGCACACAGTGGCTGTAAGTCAAACTAGTACCGTTGAACTGGAGACTTCAGATAAGTCCCGACCCCCAGTCAGTGAAACAGTTGTAGTGAACGGAAAAACCGCGTCATGTCTATACGACACCGGATTATCGTACGATGCAATCGTCAGTCGAACTCTTGTAGCGGCTGAGGACATCACCGACGAGACCGTCACTTTGCAAGGCCCTGATCGATCCATACCCGCTTCCACCTTACCGATCGCGATGGTCCATGTAGACTCCCGATATGTGTCAGGAAAGGTAAAAGCGGCAGTAATGGATGCACCTTTGTATGACATCATACTAGGGTGCAAATATGTGTATTTAGGGACGCCAATTGCGCCGGCATCGGTTGCATCAGTCCAAACTAGAGCACAGATAAGACAGGACGCTGCAGATAATCTCCCTGCTAATCCGGCACCAGCCGAGATGAGGGCAGATCAACTAGCTGACCCCACATTAGCTAAATGCTACAAAAAACTCCCTCAGGCGCATAACCCACCTAAGAAAGGAGAGTTCTTTGAGAAAAACGGACTACTGTACAGACAAACAGACCACGACCACTCTCAATTAGTTGTCCCTGCCAAAAATAGACCACAGGTACTAGAGGTAGGACACGCCATTGCATTTAGCGGGCACATGGGCGTGAGTGCAACCATTCAGAGAATTACCGCTCACTATCATTGGCCGGGAATAACAGGAGACATTAAGCGCTTTGTCCACTCCTGTCCCCAGTGCCAGAAGGTAGACCAACCAGAGATAGGAGTCCCAGTAACGCTAGGCGAAACGCCCGTAACCGGTACCCCATCCCACAGAGTAGCAGTAGAGATCGTAGGCCCACTGCCACTCACAGAAAAGCGCAAACACCTACGCGACGCCGCAACATCCACCGATCATTTAATGGCTTTGTCAATAGCAGAAGAAGTCGAAGCAACAGAGGATCTAGCTATCGAGTATCCGCTTAAAAGTAGCGAGACGTACAGAGACGTAGCTATCAACCCAAAACTATCGACAGACAGACAAAGACAGATAATGGAGATAGTTGCACAACACCAAGCAGTATTGACGGACATACCTGGACAGACACCGTTAGTTGAAGTGACAATGACCTTGACTGACACTACCCCTGTCCGAGTAAAACCGTACCCTATCCCTCTTGCCAAACAAACCGCTGTCAAGCAGGAGATAGCCACCCTATTAGAGGCTGGAATAATTTCCCCCTCAACCTCCCCATACAGCGCTGGAATAGTCCTATTACGCAAACCAAGCGGAGAACATCGCTTATGCATTGACTACCGCCGATTAAATGCCGTGACGGAATTCCAAGCCGAACCGCTACCAGACACAGCACAACTGTTCGCGAAATTGCATAACGCAAAATACTTCTCGCGAATAGACCTAAGCAAAGGGTACTATCAGATACCGGTGCCAGAGCACCTAAGACCGTATCTAGCCTTCAGTACAGCTGATGGCCACTATGAGTTCAATGTCTTACCGTTTGGACTGAACAACGCACCAAGCATTTTCTCACGCATGATGAAACAACTTCTCGCGCCCATTCAAGAAGAAGAACTCCATCACTTTATGGATGATATCTTAATCGCGACCCACACCTGGGATGACCACTTAAGACTTCTCTCTACCGTTCTTCAGCGACTTAGGGAAACCGGACTAACAGCCCGACCGACAAAGTGCCTGCTAGGATACGAAGAGATAGAGTTTCTCGGTCACACACTCAGACACGGCAGTCTTCTTCCGGAAGACAAGAACATCGCGAAAATGAACAAGGCACCGCGCCCGATAAACAAAAAAGATGTGCAATCGTTTCTAGGCCTATGTGGCTACTACCAGAAATTCGTTGCCAACTTCAACTCCATCGCCGCGCCATTGTCTGATCTAACCAAGAAGAAAGCGCCCGAGAAAGTAGAATGGAATGCCGAGTGCGAAGATGCGTTCCAAACCCTGAAAGCTAGACTCACCTCACAACCCATCCTGAAGTTGCCCGATGCAACCCAACCATTCGTGCTACGCACAGATGCGAGCAATCAAGGTTTAGGAGCAACCCTACTACAATCTGACCCCAATGACCCCACACTTCTCCTGCCAGTCGCGTATGCCAGCCGGAAATTAAACAAAGCTGAACACAATTACGCAACAGTAGAAAAAGAATGTTTGGCATTGGTCTGGGCCATCCAGAAATTCCAGATGTATTTGTATGGCGCTCATTTCAAGGTGCAGTGCGATCACCAACCCTTAACCTTCCTTGCGTCATCGCAGAAACTCAACGCCAGACTCATGCGTTGGTCACTCTTGCTACAGCCCTACTCATTTCATGTAGAATACATACCCGGAAAGAGTAACCACGGAGCTGACTACC
Organism: Oncomelania hupensis; assembly: GCA_036898135.1. Classification (NCBI taxonomy): domain Eukaryota; kingdom Metazoa; phylum Mollusca; class Gastropoda; order Littorinimorpha; family Pomatiopsidae; genus Oncomelania; species Oncomelania hupensis. The sequence continues at coordinate 23,861,091 of CM072512.1, read as the reverse complement.
TCAGCAGATACCCCGTGCCCACTGTAGACAAACCTAACCTTGCTTCCAACCCCTCACAGTTGCGGGTGGATGCACCCAGCTTTGTACCCCAGTGACCTCTTCCCCAGTACTCTATGTAAATAATGCATGTACATATTTGCGCCACCATTTCTGTACCAATTCTTACCCACGTGTAAGAATAGTTTTTTGGGGGGGCCCATGTAACAGCAGGAATATTGACGACAAACATGTAGTAAATTAGCTTAGTGAAACAGAGATACCATCGAACGAAACTGGACGGTAATACAACAGTTAGCTAACAAGCAGCCCACACATGGCAAATTAATTTCCTTGAGACAGTCACACCGCCAATAGCTACCGATACCATCAACAGGCTTGGCGACCAAGAATTCTAACTAGCATACTTTAGTCAAAAACTAACCATAGCGTTGTCTTCGATTAACTAACTTACTGCACCATGAGACACTAAGTAGCTCACTCCAGCCAAAAGTTACCAAGATGATGTCACCCGTATTGGGCAGGCACCGCTTATCGTTATGGCATCTGTTCTTCACTCTATCCCTGATACTCCACTTGAAAAGTGATTATGCGTGTCCAGTGACGAGAGAGAAGGGGAGGAACTATTCAAATTAGAACCATAATTCTGTAGAGGCGAGATTATCGAAAACAAGAGCTAAAAACGATTGGTCAGAAGACTATTGGGAACTTTTGCATACCTTTGGGGACCAAATCTCAACTGATCAGTCGCAAAAGAACTGTTAGGCTGTGAGGGTCGACCAAAGGAACAAACTGCAGTGTTCGTCTATCTCCATCTCATCAAGAGGGTGCTAGAGACGTAAAAGACGATTTCACGAGTCCCAGAGTCTACAAGTAAGATAACACTAATAGTTTTGATATGTGTATGTTTATTGTATATTGATTGCCATGTATAAATAATATGTTCTTGATATATAGTTACAGAAACAGATTATTGTTTCTGAGACAGTATGCATGTGGTTTGATGTACCTTAGCCTTAAGATTCGAATTGAATTGTGCATATGGGAACCCTGCAGGTGTCTGATGCTATAGACACTTTGCAGAGGGGACCGCACACTTATAGCTAACGAGAATACTGTAGCCAGGGCTCCGACTTTTACAGGTCGGACCTGGGATCATCACGTTTGTGGAGACGAACGCCTGACCGTCGCTCCCGTGGAACCAAGGAGAACTACCACGATTCTACCTGACCACGTCCAAACCCCACAGCTTCAAGGGCGACCCGACTTACCTTAGCTAAGTCACCCACAACAACTGAGTCATACCCTCGAGAAACTAGAACCTTTGAAACTTACGAAGAGTGAAAATCGTAACCGCAGGTAGCAAATGACGAGAGAAACCTGTTAAGACATTTTCCCAGCACTTGGAACTATATTACTTATTAATTTACCGATTAATGTAGAAATGTTAAAGTTTGTGTTGAATATATAAAAAGTGAAATTACATACATACGACTGGTGTCATTCTATTTGTATTGTTGTGTAGTTAGTAGTTTTCTTCTCTTGAGACATAATAATCTAGTCTTTTGATTAGTCATCACCGGTTCTCAAGTTGAGCCAAATGATACTAAAATTCCCGAGAACAAATATAAATTTTATGTGACCTAAGTGCCGTGATCTGTCTCTCACACAACTTACGGAATTCTGGTAAAAGAACGATCGATAGTGGTAGCACATCGCCCATCTGTCAATAAGTCTTACCCCCTAGTAAGATAAACGTATCTTCCCCAGAATATCATCACAGAAAAGAAAGAAGAAATTAAAAAACAAAGGGGAAAAAACAGAAAATAAAGAACGACAAGTCTTTGAACACTTTTAAACTATGGGTATATATTTTTTTTTCAGTTTTTATCAGCGTTGTTTGTCATCTGAAGAAGATAATTCAAAAAGTTAAAAATCTGTTCATTTTTACTTCGCCCTACCCTGAATCCTGCTTGTTCTTCAGATATGATTTGTTCAGCTTGGGGTTTCAACCTGTTGATTATTATTTTCAGGAGGACCTTGCTGGGATGGCTGATGAGGCTGACGGTGGGGTAATTTTCACATTCCTGAAGGTTACCTTTTTTGGGAAGAGTGATGACAAGCGACTGGGTCCATGGTGTAGGCCACTCCCCACTCTGCCAGATTTTGTTACAGATAATGGTGAGTGTGTCAATCATCGCTTCTCCTCCTGCTTGGAGCAGTTCCGCGGGTATGTTGTCCACTCCTGCTGACTTCATAGGCCGTCTCCTATATGCTACAGTGTCCGGAGACGTTAATCTAACCAACTGAACTCAACAAACTTCATAGGCATACCCGCGAACTGCTTCAAGCCCTAGCCATAGAAATAGAAATTTGCCACATGTTCAACAGTCGAAAAAAACAAACAAATTTCCCTTCCATTCATCCATCTTCTGCTTATATGCTATTTCTAGAAAGAAACGTGTTCGATTAGGAGAGAAAGGTGGTGGAGCGATTTACTGAAGACGAATTTTGACAAATGTTATAGAATTCAAAATCATTTCTACGCACTATCGCAGACCTTCATTTTTTAAGAAGGAAAAGCAGCAGCATTGGTGCGATTCTGAAAAAGAATGTTGATATTCACTGTTGAAATCTCTTTTGTTCTTTTGTCTATATACTATCTCGCACCTGCGTTGTCTTGAAGTTGCGGACGTGTCCAAACACACAGTCGTATTTCCGTCAGCACTAAACAAGGCTATGTAAACTTGGCGCTTTTTAGTCTTGGGTAATAAAGGAAAGTGGCTACGGACCCCTTGGGGCTCCACATGTACCTGTTTTAAGCGAGATAGACCGATCTCTCTCTCTCTCTCTCTCTCTCTCTCTCTCTCTCTCTCTCTCTCTCTCTCTCTCCCTCTCTCTCTCTCTCTCTCTCTCTCTCTCTCTCTCTCTCTCCCTCTCTCTGGACCTCGATCTTGCTTACGCGGACTAGTCTGTTTCGCATGTTGCTAATACTATTGCCGCTACTAGTCTACTACTACTACTACTACTACTACTACTACTACTACTACTACTACTACTACTACTACTACTACTACTACTACTAATAATAATAATACATTGATTTATAACGCGCACATCTCTTGTCATTACAGCGAATCGGATGTCCAAAAGTATTACCAGTATCTACTTGTGATTCTTAACATGGCATTACGGTATTTTTGTTATGTGATCTGCTCATCTGACGACTGATATTTAACACGGAAAACCTTTGCATGGATTTAATATCATAGAACTGTGTCCTTAGGGAGGGAGTCAGCTACTGAGGTAATGAAAGTATAACAAAATTCTCTTTCAAGGAGTTAGATTCCCTCCCATTACTGTTGCCTACTAGCCAAATTGCGAGCACTGTTCTTTTGGCGGGAATTTTTTTTTTATGACGCCTTCATGCAGACTTCTTCTTATGCTTTGGAAAATCAGTCAATTGATTTTCAGCAAGCCCAGCTGATATACTGACAAGATGAGAACACCGTGAAATAGCCATCTGAATTTATGGCATAAATCCACAAATTCACAACATAATTATAATGATGACGTATTGATGATGGTGATGGCGACGACGACGACGACTATGATGAATGCCTAGCTGGGTTGTTTTATTAGGGAGCAGACAAGGCAATGCGTCGAATATAGAAAGACCAATTACTGTTTCTGTGTGAAGGGATGTGCTTTGAAATACAGTGGACCATCCCACTTTTAGCTCTGGCTGATAGAGTGATAGTGATGGGCAGAACAATTGTGACAAGCAGCAGATCAGGGAAGGAAAATGGTAGTAAAAAGGAATCTCACTTTCAATGTGATGTGGTCTCTAACACCTCCATGCTATATGGCTAAGCTGCAATCAGAAAGACCAGTACGACAATGGGTTGATTAATATATTATATCCGATGTGGTGTTTGATATCTACAGAACACTGTGATAAGGGGTGAACAAAACAAACAGCAACACTCAAGTTGAGGTCCGAGGCAATATTTCGATTTTTATTCAAATCTTTATCAAGCCATGTATTAAAAACATCACATCAAGTCTTTATATAACCTATTCAGTTAAACTAAAGTTTACTGATGAGAGCAGTTCAAATAACAGGACCTAGCACAATAATAATCAATATGTGTCTAAAAGGTTAAAAACCCAAAGATTTAAGCTCAAGAACACTGCACTGTGATAGTGGTCAGAAATCCCAGGATGAAAACATTGAGACGTATCATATCCCATAAGTGAGTCCAGCGTAGTTTCTGATTCACACAAAGCTGATGTACATCATAAGAAAAGCGGCAAAGGCAGGGAAAATTAACCCACTGTGAGACATGCATGTTTTTTTTTTTTTTTGTCTCCCTCACACAAAAGATGCCGGTGGAGTCAGACAGATACAGCAAGAACATGGATGCTGAACTGTGCATGTGGGAAGGATGCTACACTGAGCTTGAAAGTTATGATGAGGAATCACAAAAAGCAGCAAAGGCTGGGGGAAGAAAATCTCACATTGAATCCTCTCCGTCTCTCAAACATGACAGCAGAAAAACTGCGACGGGTGTCGAACATTATCACCCAGCTGGCTTCCTCCCGCCACCCCAAGAGATTAGGCCCAGCTTAAGCCCCAGTCCCTCCCTAAAGCCAGTGCTTTGTGCGCCGCTTGACCTCCTGGTCAATGAGGGGGTACCGGTCAGTCTCGGGCTGACCAACACCGCTTAATTGCCCGGCGCGGCCAGGGGGAGCGCGATAAGGTGCTGACCACTCGAATATGCACACGCACCATTACCTGTCAAGCTTTGAATGTAGAGGGGAAATTAGTGTTGATGAGTTCTACTTGGCGAGAACGTTTTCTGTGTCCTCTTTTAACACAGCTATCCCCCCCCCTCCATGCCGTCCAAATAAATTAAATCATGTTCAAAGCAAATACCTAAAGACTACCCTTTCACATACATTGTTAGATAGATGCAAAAAAATTTAAGGCAGTTGTTTAACATTTTCTTTTGATTTCTTTTCATTAAAATAAAGTAAATTCTTGACGACCAACCTAACGTGCACTGTTATTTAAAATTTTTAAGGTTCTTCTTGAACAGTCGGTAAGTTGTTTGCAATCAGTATTCATAGTTGATGAAGAATGCAGCAATATTTTTATGCATTATTTTGGTTGATAAAAAATGTAACATATTGCATAGGCGGTATTCTTTTGGCAACATCCAAAGCGCAACAATCAAGAGACTTCGACAATAAGAAAATTTGGAAATGTAATTTTCTTCTGTCCTTAGAGCGGGTGTGCAGACGCCTTTGTCACGGGGTTGTGTGTTTGCGCTAGAAAAAGATCTTTCCTCTCTGCCAAGCTAAATCCCTGAGCCTAAGAAGAGAGCACACATAGGGAAGGAGCCAAAGCTGGGAGTCCCCTCAAAGAGTCGGCAGCGACAAACAAGGTGGGCCTTTACTGTCAGGCCTTTTCAAACTCTCCATTGACATCAAGTATGATTGAAGGCCCTACAAAGCTGGCCTAGCCACCCCCGGTCCGCGCCGTGTGGGGTAAGGGAGGACAAGCTCTGGAGAAGCCGCCGCTACCCGGCGACCGAGACAGTTACCCTTTAAAAAAAAGCCGTGTACCCGGGTACCCGCACCCGGAGAGCGCCAAAGACCCCTTTACGGTTGGCGCTCCGCGGCGATACCATAACGCGAAGAATGTCACCCCGCGTAAAGACAGGTAGAGAAGAGGAATAGAATATTAAAGCGTTTGACAACGCTGGCACACCTGAGTACCCAGCTACGTCGGAGGACAAGGGAGCCGAGGAAACACGAGAGGCTCCGGGTGGTTAGGCCAAAAGTGATATTGAGGGTGGAAAAGCTGGATGGGGTTGGGAGAGAAAATAAAGGTGAAATGGAAAGAGAATGATCTTTATGTGAGGAAAGGGTTTTAGAGAAGGTCGTCCAGTCAACCAGGAAAAAGTTGGCTGCTGATTTCAGCTGACTTGATTAGGGGTATGGAGTATAGAATTGCAAGGAGGATATAAGGGGAGGAGGGGTGGGGGTGGGAGGAAAGGAGAAGGGAAAGTTGGAGGTGCGCGTGTACGGTGACAAGAAAAATAGCGCCCACGAAGTAACAACGGATTAAACGAGGCGAGCGCGAGAATACAATCGTTCACTAGAAATGATTGAAGAAAATATAAGAGGTCAGTTGTATGTGGTGATGGTGATGGTGGGTCCGTAGTAGTATTTTAATGGAGGAAATATCCATGCCTCCCTCTCTCAACTCCCTCCCTCTTTCTCTCTCTCTCTCTCTCCTCTCCTCCCATCTCTTCTCTCTCTCTCCTCTCCTCTCTTCTCTCGCTCTCTTTCTCTCTCTCCCTCTCGTCAACTGTTTTCATCTACAAGTCTTCGGGCCTGAAGACAAGTTTCTTTGATTGCTGATTCCTCCTCTAGCCTTCTACCCTCCCCCCTCCCCCCTCCCCCTTCGTCCTCCTCCTCTCTCAGCGGTGCACTAAATTCCCTATTCTTATCCCCACCTTCCCAATTTTTCCTCTCCTCATTATCTTTATCTGTATCTCCTCCTCAATATTGCTCACTAAGCATACTTCTAGCATGCATGATGTTGCGCCTTTCATCATCATCATCATCATCATCATCATCACCATCATCATCATCATCATCATCATCATCATCATCTTCTTCTTCTTCTTCTTCTTCTTCTTCTTCATCATCATCATCATCATCATCATCATCATCATCATCATCATCATCATCATCATCATCATCATCATCATCATCATCATCTTCTTCTTCTTCTTCTTCTTCTTCTTCTTCTTCTTCATCTTCATCTTCATCATCATCATCATCTTCATCATCGTTAGAGCTTTCTTCTTCCAATACACTCCGGCGAATCTCATTTTTCAGATGAGCCGTTGTGTCTGGTGGCGCCTTTGTCCATATTGTCATTTTAGAATGTGACAACAACGCAGTTTCTCAAAGTACACCCAGTGCCCATGTGGCTTTTAGAATGAAACTATCAAACGTTCACTGTCCCCTCTATACTAATACCAAAATAACTACTATCGCTAAACGCAGGCAAGAACAAGTAACGTTAAATAACAAATTGTAGGGAAATCAAACCTTTTCTCTACTGGATAATCAGCTTCTCTTCAGCACCGCTCAAGAGTTTATCAAACAGTCAAAGTGTGTTTTCGTTAAGTGAAAATTCTCCGCTTCATTTCACAAGCGTCCGGGTGTTTAGCTCAAACCCTCTTTCTTTCTCACTCCCGTCCCCCTTCCCTCTCTCTCTCTCTCTCTCTCTCTCTCTGTGTGTCTCTCTCTCTCTCTCTCTCTCTCTCTCTCTCTGTCTCTCTCTCTCATATCTCCTTCCCAATTACTGGTCTAAGAATTTCCATTCCATCTACATATTTTATTTTCAGATAAATACTTGATTCCTTTGTTTCTGTCATTTGTAATTTATTGTTACCTGTTATTCTGTATATTCCATATAATTATTTATTACATTTAAAAAAACATATTTTAACTCCTCTTTATTTATATATAATTATTAGTTGCCTGTCACGTAATTAGCATGTTGAATGTTATTCACACAGGGTGGGGTTATATAAGCTCGCTTGTTGCCTATCCTGTAAAGTATTGTTTGTTCGTCATTATGCGCTTTCTTTGAATAAACTTTGTTTAAACCAAAGTAAACCCAGGATCTAGAAGAAGACAAGTCAAGGGTTTGAAGGAGATAATACAACACACCAAACTAGAGAAAGATTCTTTATACATATATTTCGCTAAGGCCATTCTTCAGGAGTTACAGGCCAACTCATTATCACAACAGCAACGCAAAACAAAACAAAAAGATCCTGGACACCCTATCACTTCAAGGTGGTGTTTTTTTCTTCTCTACATTCTGTTTTCTGAAGTTTAGCGAGCTTTCATTTGACACAAAACACACGTGAACGCTGAGTGGCTTTATCAAATAGCTTCATTTAAACTCTTTCGTTCTTTTATGTACTGTACATTATTGTGGTGCTTTCTACCAATGTCCATCAACAGATTCCTGTAAGTTGTCTGCAGTTTGACACGTGCATCCCCGAACTGTCCAAGTAATTCCGTTCGTGAGATGAGCTGAAACACAACTGAATAGGTTCTAACATCACGCGTTCAGCCGCCAGAAGAAGAGAGAAGAAGATCAACAACAACAACTGCTACTACTACTACTACTACTACTACTACTACTACTACTACTACTACTACTACTACTACTACTACCACTACTACTACTACCACCACCACCACCACCTCCACTACTACTACTACTACTACTACTACTACTACTACTACTACTAATACTATTACTATTGCTACTACTACTACTACTACATGATTCGTTCATCTGCAAGAACAACAACAACAACAACAACATCAAAAAGAGAACAATAACAAGAAGAACAAAAGCTAAAACAACAAAAACAACTTCAAAAAGAGAACATTATTAACAAGAAACGAAGAACTACAATAACAACGGGGAGGCTTGAATTAGATCCCATTTCGACCAGCGCCTTGAGCAGCTTTAGAGCTGGTAAATCACTAGTCAAGAACAACCACTATAATAATAATAATAATAATAATAATAATAATAATAATAATAATAATAATAATAATAATAACAACAACGGAAGAAACATGCATCAGCTTTGTTTCGTCATAATAATTCAAAAACTGTGCAAACACATACACACACACACACACACGCATACGCACCATTGCTACTGATACACATCTGTGAATTTGTACAAACACACACACACACACGCACAAACGCACGCGCACATTAGCACGCGCAATAAAGAAAACGGAGTAACATAATATTTAGTTAAACCAGAATATCACGACCTGATACGTCTTTGCTAAAGGCGGGTGAACAATGAGAATGAAGTCATAATTTACAAAGGGGTTGGAGTGTGGAGAATCCAGGGCTGGCGTGCATGAACGAACTTAAAAGCCGACTTAGACTTAAGTAGCATGTTTTAGTGAAGCGTTAAGTCAAAGTCGGCTTTTAAGTTCGTTCATGCACGCCAGCCCTGTATTTCAGCTACATTTTGGCCTAACCTTGGACCAAGGAGATGGTTTATTTCGTAAGGTAGGGGACAATTATTTTGAAAGTGAGTGCAGTGTGCAAAACCACGCTCTGTATGGGCGGGAAGGTGAGGATTTGTGGTGCGGGGAGAAAGCAGAACCTATCCTATCCTATCCTATCCTATCCTATCCTATCCTATCCTATCCTATCCCGTAACTCGGAGGTCGTTTAACCAGCATACTCCATCTGTCCCTGTCCTCAGCAGCCCTGATGTTTTCGCTCAGTGTCTAACCAGTCCATTCTCGAATGTTGTCCTCCCACCTCTTTTTCTTTCTCCCTCTTCTACTACCTCCTTGCACTGTGCCTTGCAAGATGGTCTTTGCAAGACCTGATGATCTGGTGACGTGGCCATACCATCGGAGTTTCCGTTTTTTCACCATTGTGAGCAGGTCATAGTGTTGTCCAATGGCTTGTGTGATGGTCTTTCGGACTTCGTCGTTGGTGATGTGCTGGGTATAGGAAATGCCCAGAAGTCTTCTGTAGCACCTCATCACCATGCTTTGTATTCTTCGTTGTAGATCTGCTGTGAGGGTCCATGTTTAGCAAGCGTATAGGAAGATGGAGATGACAAGGGAGCGCAGCAGTCGTACCTTAGAATGTAGACTGATGGTCCTGTCTTTCCAAATTGGCTTCAACCTCGCAGAGCGGAACTTTTGGGTTTCGAGATCATTTTTGTCTGGGTTCACGGAGGTGGTTAGCAACGTAGGAGAAGGGGAATGAAAATTATATTTGGTTCAGCGGTTAAAAGGAGTCGGGAATGTTCGGGAAAGTGTGTGTTGTGGGGAACCGGGGAGGTGGTGGAGGCAGGAGGACGGGGTCGCGAGGGGAGAGGAATGGGGGAGTTATTTGGGACAGGGAGATGGGACTAGGATTTCAGGATCATTTTGGCCTAGTCTTAAGGATCATGGAGGTGGTGAGTAACGTAAAGGGTACTTGCTGTCAGGCTGCAGCGCGGCAGGTGACCGCCTAATCCCACAGACTGATCCCACTTGCCGCCGCCCCCCTGTACTAACTCAAACCATCCCACAACCACGGAAGAGGTTAGAAGCAATACAGACACAAGGGAAAAGGAGAGGGGGGGGGGGGGAGGAAGAATGGATGGAAGTGAGTGAGAGGTAGGTGTCACAAAGTGACGATTTCAAATTAAGAAGTTATAATTGTTATTTCTAATGCCTGTACTTGTAGTTTGTATAATTTTGACGTCAGGGTTTTAAGTTTCGTCATGGATGACGAAAACTTTTGGATATGTTGTTTTAGTTCGTTGTTGGCAGTGACTGAGTCGTGTGTTACTGTTGCTGTTTGTCCTACCGTCAATTGTTTTATTATAGTCGCAAAATAGGATAAACAATGTTGGTTGACTTCTACTTCACCCTGCCAGAAGGGACAAAAGTGTTTTGACATCGGCAGGGTGTGCGACGCTGGTTTCCCAAACTCCACCAATCTATGTACATTGGACACCAAACAGTCGTTCAGCACCCGGACTCAGGACCTGCCGTCCCGAACTCACATGCAATCCAAGAAACAAAAAGTGTTATTACAAAGCACGGCAGCTTTACAAGAGGACAGATGGACTGTGCAAGGACGGTTTGATCTGTGACCCCGGCACGCAATATATATGTTACTGGCAACTCTTGAAAGAAGGACTCTGTTTGCGCCTAACATTATTAACTGATTTTCTGACCCACGTATGCTGCTTTTGGTTGGCCTGCTCTACAGGAATGTGAAGACATCGTTTCCATTGGTCTTCTGTACGACTAACAGTTTCGTTTCGACGATGGACGCTTGACCAGTGTGTAATAATCAGATAAAAATAACATTTCATTTTGATTATACAGGACTATAACCTTTAAAATAATACTTATTGTATTTTCTGAAAAGTCATTGTTGTCAATGTTTGTGTGTGTATAGAAAGAATGAATATACAAACTAACATTTTATCACTTAGTTTCGTTAAGGATCATATGAATGCGTGCACGTGAATGTTTAGAACACCATCTTTGACATTGGCGAGCCTGCATAAAAAAAATTAAGATGTGTGTTTGTAATATTGTTGTAAGTTGAGATATGTTGAGAAAGCTAGTGAGTAATTGAATTTTGATCAGAGAAAGATTAATTGTAAAGCTTAATTTATGTGAAGGAATTTGCTGTAGAATGTTTTGAAGTATTTGATATGTTTTAAAGTACATTTTTTTTAACATCTCATAAGTACAGCATGGCTGATCCCGATGTTGATCCGTTCGCACAGTACAAGCTTGAGGCGAATTCGTTAGGACTAGTGGGCAAGAAAGAGATTGCGAAATATTGCCAAGAAAGGTCAAAGGAAGAGCGACGGTTGGAAGCAGAAGAACGCGATAAGCTGAGGAAATTTGAAATTGAAAAAGATAAATTAGCGGCAGAAACACAGCGAATCGCGGCCGAAAAAAAGTCGGAGTTTGAAGCTTTGCGATTAAAACATGATCATGCACTGGAATTGGAACGACTCCGAGCAGAACTCGGCGTTACACAAAGCGGTACTTCGTTATCCGGTTTCGGTGATCACAATAGCAGAAACATGCCAAAACTTCCGCCATTTGATGAGAAGACGGACGATTTGGACAGTTACTTGTATCGCTTTGAACAGCATGCGATTGCGGTGAAATGGCCGGAAAATGAGTGGCTCATATACCTGGTGAGTCGGCTCACAGGAAGAGTTCTGACGGCGTACCACGAGTTGGGCCGACGGGGACCGTTGTCATATGCAGACCTGAAGCAAGAATTACTAAAAAGATTTCAGTGCACAGAGGAAGGATTCAGGAAGTTATTTCGGTCAGCTCAACCTGAAAAAGACATACCTATGTCGACTTTCTTAGGCAGAATTCGACATTACTTGGAAAGGTGGGTTGATCTGGCTGAAATACAAAAGTCATTTGACGGATTGTTGGATCTAGTATTGAGAGAACAGATTTTGAAAGTTTGCAGTCCCAGTTTAGGTACATTTTTGCGAGAGCGAACATGCAAAACAGCAGAAGAAATGATAGATGCAGCTGAGCGTTACAGGGAAGCACACCCTGGCCAGTGTGTTGCAGCAAAGGTGAATCCTGATTCTGTAGCATTTACAGGGGTCATTAATGGTCAGTCTGGGGGTCAAGTAACGAGAGGTGGAATTCGTGGAGCATTCCGAGGGGGGCGTCAGTACAATGGCCGAGGCAGTAATAATGTTGGACTAAAGGGGCCATTCAGTCAAACAAATGAAAGTGCTATTCAACGCAATATGCGCGATCATGGTCAAATTGTTTGTTACTACTGCAGAAAAGATGGTCACACACGTAGAACGTGTCCTGAGTTACATGTTTCCGAAACGTCAAATGTTTGTCAAGCTATGTCCCGATGTTCTGTATGTGACATATCCTTTACTATTGCTAAACCTTGCGGACATCCTTTTGATGATGCTGGTGCATTTCTTGAGAACAATGGAAATTCGATTAATAGAAATTTGGTGATGTGTGAAGGCAAACTGGATGGTAAACCTGTCCAAGTTATGTTGGATTCGGGATGCACAACCGTTGGCGTTAGGAGGTCGCTGGTGGATTCTGAAGCATACACGGGCGAAGTGATACATTGCAAACTTTTCTCAGGTCATGTATTCTCTTTCCCTGTAGCAGTGATTCATTTGCAATGTCCAAGTTTTACAGGGGAGGTAAGAGCATGTGTTGTCGATGACCCAATATCTGATGTCGTACTGGGCCGCATACCGGGATCGAAGTTTGGCATTGCAGAATGTGATGAGATTCAAGGTACAGCAAATGCAAATATTGTGCAACGGGAAGCTGATGTCGATCAGTCTGCGGACGATGATGTTGTCGATCAGCCTGTGGAAGCTGATGTCGATCAGTCTGCGGACGATGATGTTGTCGATCAGCCTGCGGAAGATGATGTTGTTGATCAGCCTGTGGAAGCTGATGTGTTTGGTCAGCCTGTTGAAGCTGATGTTTTTGATCAGCCTGTGGAAGCTGATGTTGTTGATCAACCTGTGGAACGTGATCAGCTTGTGGAGGCTGATGTTGTCGATCAGCCAGTGGAAGCTGATGTTGTCGATCAGTCTGTTGAAGCTGATGTTGTCGATCAGCCTGTGGAAGCTGATGTTGTTGATCAGTCTGCGGACGATGATGTTGTCGATCAGCCTGTGGAAGCTGATGTTGTCGATCAGCCTGTGGAAGCTGATGTTGTCGATCAGCCTGTGGAAGCTGATGTGTTTGGTCAGCCTGTTGAAGCTGATGTTTTTGATCAGCCTGTGGAAGCTGATGTTGTTGATCAACCTGTGGAAGGTGATGTAAGTTGCGTAACAGTTGATGTTGGGAAAGCTGGCAAAATAGTTGGTGATTTAGAAAATGCAGCTGTAGCCCAAACAAGACATCAAAGTAAAGTAGGAAACAAACCTTTTCAACCTCTTATCACAGCCCAAACACCTACATTGGATGTAGGGCCAAAAGAGATTGCATGCATGCAAAAGGAAGATATAAGTCTAGCAAGCTTATTTTCAAAAGCTCAAACTGGAAAAGAGTATGTTGATAATCACAATGTGATAACATTTGTCATCAATGATAATCTGATGTACAGGAGCGTTTTCAACCAAGAGAAACAACAAACGACACTTCAGCTAGTTGTTCCAACAGTTCTTCGGAAGGCTGTTTTGATTGCCGCTCACGACAGCATTTACAGTGGACACATGGCTGTTGCGAGTACTTTAAAACGCATTTCCCCTTTCTTTTTCTGGCCTGGGTATCGCCAAGATGTACAAACATACTGCAAGTCATGTGACTTGTGTCAAAAGACATTTCCGAAAGGGAAAATTCAAACTGCTCCTTTGCAACAAACACCAGTCATTGACATTCCATTTCAAAGGGTGGGTATTGACATCATTGGTCCCATTACACCATGTTCAGGGCGAGGGCATCGGTACATACTGACATACATAGATTTTGCTACACGATATCCGGAAGCAGTTCCTCTCAAAAGCGTGGATACAGAAACAGTAGCGGAAGCATTGGTTTCCATTTTTTCACGACTTGGTGTACCTGATGAAATTTTGTCTGATAGGGGGGCGCAGTTTACATCAGACCTCATGAAGGAAGTGATGAAGTTATTGTCTGTGTCACAGGTTCACAGCAGTCCTTATCATCCTCAAACAAACGGGATCGTAGAAAGGTTTAATGGAACTTTGAAATCTATGTTGCATCGCCTTATGGCGGACAAACCTGTCGACTGGGATAGGTATTTAGCTCCAGCTCTCTTTGCATACAGGGAGATCCCGCATACCAGTACTGGATTTTCACCATTCGAATTGCTGTTTGGACGAACACCAAAGGGTCCTTCACAGTTGCTGCATGATGCTTGGACCGGAGAAAAGAAGCAGGAAGAGGTTATGACAACCTACCAGTATGTTTTTGAGTTGCGGAACACTCTGGAGGAAACTTGCAAACTGGCGCAGGAAGCTGTACAGACAGCAAATAAGCGATACAGACAGTTTCATGATCGGAAATCAAAACTTCGCAAGTTTTTTCCTGGAACTGAAGTTTTGGTTTTATTACCATCTGATAAAAACAAACTGTTGCTGAAATGGCAAGGGCCTTTCAAAGTCATCAAACAGGTGAAAACGTGTGACTATGTAGTGAACATGAGAGGCAAAGAAAAACTGTTTCATGTCAACCTACTCAAAGAATATGTTCGGAGAAAAATGGAGTTCGGGAGAACTGATGAAACATCCGTTCCAGTGGCTTCTTCAGTGTTTGTTTCTGCTGGTGTTGCTGTGATCACAGGCCGGAGAGGGTTGTCTTTCAGATTATGACATCCAGGATGTAGAAATCAAGACAATTCTAACAAAGCAAACAGAATCATACAAAGATGTTAACATCAATCCTGAGCTATCCATAAAAGAAAAAGCAGAAGCAATTGCGATATGTAAAAAACATCAAAGTCATTTAACGGATTTGCCTGGGTCCACAAAATTAGAAGAACATCACATTCCTTTGACTGAAAACAAAGTAATTAACCTGAAACCTTATCCTCTGCCTTTTCACGCACAAAAGACTGCAGAAGAAGAAGTGAAGAACATGTTGGATTTGGGAGTTATTGAAGCCTCTTCTTCACCTTTTTGTTCACCAGTAGTTTTAGTGGGCAAAAAGGACGGCAGTACACGATTCTGCATTGATTTCCGAGCATTAAATCGAATCACCCAATATGATGCCGAACCTATTCCTGATGTTGAACAACTCTTTACCCAGCTGCGAGACAAACGCTATTTCACAAAAATTGATCTGAGTAAGGGGTACTGGCAAATTTCTGTGTCAGATGAAGACCGACACCTCAAGGTCTGTTTCAGTTTAGGAAAATGCCTTTTGGGTTAGTGACTGCCCCTATGACCTTCGCAAGAATGATGAGGAGACTTCAGTTACACGAAAATAAGGCTATGAGTTTCTTTGATGACATTTTGGTAGCCACAGAGACATGGGAAAGACATTTGGTTCATGTTGATCAGGTTTTGAGCAAACTGGAAATGTATGGAAATGTATGGTTTGACAGTGAGACCCTCAAAATTTGAGTTTGGGTTCCAGGAATTGGAGTTTTTGGGTCATGTTGTTGGTAGTGGTACTATGAAACCTGTCCAGGCCAAAGTCACTCAGGTATTGGAGATTGGGATACCGAAGACAAAGAGACAGGTGCGAGCTTTGGTAGGTTTGGCGAGTTATTATCGTCGGTACATCCCAAGATTTGCTCACATTGTCGCGCCACTGACTGAACTAACGAAGAAGAATCAACCGAACAAGGTAGAGTGGTCGGAAGAGTGTCAAAGTGCGCTCGATCTCATCAAGAAAATACTGTCCTCAGAACCCATTGTCATCCTTCCGGATTTTTCCAAATCTTTTCTTCTGAGAACAGATGCTTCGAGCAAAGGCCTTGGCGCGGCACTCTTACAACAAGGAAGGGATGGCGAACTTCATCCTGTTCTTTATACCAGTCGCAAACTTCTGGATAGGGAAACTCGATATTCTACTATTGAGAGGGAGTGTTTGGCTATCGTTTGGGCCGTGGACAAATTCAGCAGATACTTGTTTGGCCGAGAATTTGCTTTGCAAACGGATCATCGACCTCTCACATATTTACACAAAAGTAAGACAACAAATGGAAGGTTAATGCGATGGGCGTTAGCACTGCAAGAATATAAATTTCACATTTTACCCATTGCGGGTGAATCAAACCTAGAAGCGGACGTTCTATCCAGGTTGTTCAAAGAATAAGTATAGCTATAATGTGATAAAACTGTATGAGACAACTTATCCACACAAATTGATAATAGTAACACTTATGAAAGTAGCATTGTTATTTGTTTTGGTTTCAACATAAAACTACGTTTTATTCTTAAGGCAAGGGGTAGATGTCACAAAGTGACGATTTCAAATTAAGAAGTTATAATTGTTATTTCTAATGCCTGTACTTGTAGTTTGTATAATTTTGACGTCAGGGTTTTAAGTTTCGTCATGGATGACGAAAACTTTTGGATATGTTGTTTTAGTTCGTTGTTGGCAGTGACTGAGTCGTGTGTTACTGTTGCTGTTTGTCCTACCGTCAATTGTTTTATTATAGTCGCAAAATAGGATAAACAATGTTGGTTGACTTCTACTTCACCCTGCCAGAAGGGACAAAAGTGTTTTGACATCGGCAGGGTGTGCGACGCTGGTTTCCCAAACTCCACCAATCTATGTACATTGGACACCAAACAGTCGTTCAGCACCCGGACTCAGGACCTGCCGTCCCGAACTCACATGCAATCCAAGAAACAAAAAGTGTTATTACAAAGCACGGCAGCTTTACAAGAGGACAGATGGACTGTGCAAGGACGGTTTGATCTGTGACCCCGGCACGCAATATATATGTTACTGGCAACTCTTGAAAGAAGGACTCTGTTTGCGCCTAACATTATTAACTGATTTTCTGACCCACGTATGCTGCTTTTGGTTGGCCTGCTCTACAGGAATGTGAAGACATCGTTTCCATTGGTCTTCTGTACGACTAACAGTTTCGTTTCGACGATGGACGCTTGACCAGTGTGTAATAATCAGATAAAAATAACATTTCATTTTGATTATACAGGACTATAACCTTTAAAATAATACTTATTGTATTTTCTGAAAAGTCATTGTTGTCAATGTTTGTGTGTGTATAGAAAGAATGAATATACAAACTAACATTTTATCACTTAGTTTCGTTAAGGATCATATGAATGCGTGCACGTGAATGTTTAGAACACCATCTTTGACAGTAGGGATGAGGCATTTCATCTAAACTTCCATCCTGCAATATTCACTTTCACCGGCACCAACTGTAGTTTTATTCTGGTTTAAAAAAAATAGGTGTGAGCTGGGAGAGGAGGTGGATTTAATAATAATAATAATAATAATAATAATAATAATAATAATAATAATAATAATAATAATAATAATAATAATAATAATGATATTTATATAGCGCTTTTCCCCAATGAACAATATCAGTTCAAAGCGCAGTAGGCTACTCACGCATTCATTCTAAACATCTGGCTTCATACAAAATAAAATCAGACACGTTGCTAACGAATAGCTAATAGTCTCCCTTGTAAAATTCACATTCATAATCATAGAGAACAATGGGCAGACGAAACGCGCGGAATCCCAATAGGCCTGTCTACTTTGGTGGCTTTCACTCTCCCCCACTGCCCTCCTCCCCTACACTCTCGTATGCCTAAACAAGCATCTGGGACTTCATGTAGGCAGTAGGTTTGATGAATGTTAGCATGGCTTGACTAGTATTTCAGTTTGTGGGGTGGGTTGATGTGACCTTACTGCTGATGGCTGCTTTGACTGCCATAGTCAGCACAGCCAATGGGGCCGTGTAGTTGGTGGGTGGGTGGTAAGAGACTGTTGGTAACGGTTGTAAGCAACTGCACTGCTGTGACTGAACTACCTTGTTGACTGCCTAGGTTGCTTTGACTGCTATCGTCAGCACAGCGACTGGGGGAGGGGGCCAAGCCCACTCCAGGGCGATTTACTTCGGCGCTTTCGGTCCCTCCTGCTTCCCTGACGTGTGCCTGGGGCGCCCTGATCAGCTCTCCGCAGATTGGGTTTCCGACACTCTTGCGGACAGCCACAATCTCTTTCTTTGCCTTTCGTTGCAGCAATACGGCAGTTATAGTGTGTTTATGTTTTTCTGTTGCAGGTTTTATAAATTCTTCAACATTTTAGTTCACATGAGTCGCATTGCCAAATAACAAAAATTTTTACATTTGATTGATTGATTGTTGCTTTAGGTCCAGCGGACTCTTCCGAGCCAAATCAGGACCGGACAACCCCCGATCCGCATAAAAGATCTGCTGAAACAACCCTAGTGAGAAAATTGAATGCCCTCCACCGGCCAGTCACTTTACAATAAAGACATCCCACGCAGGGGACGGCTGAGGCTTTACCCCAACTACTCGAACCCCCGGTTACAAAAACAAAATAGAATACAAACATCATTATAAATTATCAACAAAACATATACATATAAAATGCCTATATTGCTAAATAATAACATCATAGGAAGCCCTAGTGACCACCCGGCAGAAAGCGTCCAACACTCCCAAGCTGATCCAACAGACCTCATACACAAACAAGGAGTCTTGTACAGGAAGAGTTTTCAAGAAAAAAGGTAGGTCATTGATCTAGCGAAGAAGAAGATAGTATAGCAGAGTGATAGGACAGAGCAGGAATGGGAAAGAGTACATGAGGAAGACAGCGCCAGTGGGAATTTAAAGCACTAAATTTCCAGAAAGTGGGGATACTATTTATACTGAAACCCCCGGCACCCCAACGGGGGTACTGTTGCCGCAGTGAATCGGTCATGCCTACAAAGTCAAGACAGGTTTTCAACTGGGGCTTTCACTTTTCCCTTTATAGGTTAGAACAATCTACAGTGGCAAGATTGCTCATGACCCCAAGGGGTGAATTTTACATTTAAGAATAAGTATGGTCCAATAGCAATCTCCAATCTTCGTTTTGCGGATGATATTGATGGATTGGCTGGAGAGGAACAAGAACTTGAACAGCTTGTACAGAGGCTTGACACCACCTCCAGAGCTTATGGAATGGAAATAAGTGAAGAGAAGACCAAAATGATGACCAACAACACCAATGGCATCAACACGGACATCAAAGTACAAGGCCAATCCCTCAACACAGTGCACAGCTTCAAATATTTAGGAGCCATTGTGTCAGACAATGGGTCTCGACAGGAAGTCCTCTCCAGGATCGCACAAACAACTGCTGCCCTGACAAGGTTGAAGCCCATTTGGAAAGACAGAACCATCAGTCTACATTCCAAAGTAAGACTGCTGCGCTCTCTGGTCATCTCCATCTTCCTATATGCTTGCGAAGCATGGACCCTCACAGCAGATCTCCAACGAAGAATACAAAGCATGGAGATGAGGTGCTACAGAAAACTTCGGTGCATTTCCTATACCCAACACATCACCAACGACGAAGTCCGACAGACCATCACACAAGCCATTGGACAACACGATGACTTGCTCACAGTGGTGAAGAAACGGAAACTCCGATGGTATGGCCACGTCACCAGATCATCAGGCCTTGCAAAGACCATTCTGCAAGGCACAGTGCAAGGAGGTAGAAGAAGGGGGAGACCGAAAAAGAGGTGGGAGGACAACATTCGAGAATGGACTGGTTTGACACTGAGCGAAGCCATGAGGGCTGCTGAGGACAGAGAAAGATGGAGTATGCTGGTTAAACGATCATCTGTGGTGCCCCTACGACCTTCGGGTTATGGGACAGGATAGGATAGGATAGGATAGGATGGTACAATAGATGGCAACAATTACCCAGTTGTTTCTTATCATATTCCTCTTTTTCTACTTCTTCCTAAAATGCCTTTTCCATGGAGTCTTAGTATTCCTCTGGTATCTTCATGTATTCGTCGCTGCTTGTATTTGCATGACCTTAAGGCTCGGAGATCCAATGCACGGTTTGCCTCTGTATAAGTGTCAAAAGAAGACCATTAGTATGTTTAAGAAGATAGCAGTCTCTTCCTTTCATAATTTATCACATTCAACAGAAGCAATTGCCTTTGGTTCATATCCTACCCTGAACTGAAGCCAACTCAATCGCTCCCACACAAACACTGGTACAAAATTCATACAGCTATTACATAGGCGGTGGCTGGACCCATTGAGATATTTCCTAAGACTATATTATATGTAGTGTGGACCTCTTAGTCCAGTGTAAAGGCTTTATCTGAGTAAGTCTATTGACAGACATTTAAACCTGACCGTTCGACTTTATCGTTGGTAATCTGTGGAGCCCTTGTATCGACTCTCTTGGGACTTAGTCCTTAGCGGCTTTTCTGAAGATCTTCCTAATTTCCTTTTCACTGGAGGTTACTTCACACTGCATGTCAAATTCACAGCCGCCAGTACACTTTACCGCACTGAGCATGTTGCGGTAGCAAGGATATTGGTGGCTTGTAAGTTAATATTACATAAATCAATCAGTCAGTCCTTGTTTTACTTCGCACCCTCTGCATGGTCACTGAGGGAAAGCTCTGGATGGCCTCGTGGCTCAGTGGATTAGTCGCCGGTTTCCTAGGCCGAAGGTCGCGGCTTCGCTCAGTGTCAAGCCATGTTGTCCTCCCACCTCTTTTTGTGTCTCCCTTTTCTTCTTCCTCCTTGCACCGTGCCTCTCAAGGTAGTCTTTGCAAGGCCTGATGCTCTGGTGACGTGACCATACCATCGGAGTTTCCTTTTCTTCCCCACTGTGAGAATGTCACCGTGTTGTCCAATGGCTTGTGTGATGGTCTGTCGGACTTCGTCGTTAATGATATGCTGGGTATAGCATCCAATATTGTTATTTTTTAAAGTATTATGTACGCGTTCTGAGATCCAGTTGAGGATAAAGCTGTCCCTGGTATGAAAAAATAAAGAGAGGGACCGGAGGCGGTGGTGAAGGTGTCCAAAACAAGGAACATGCTATCCTCAATGATTTGGTAACTAATTTCAAACCTCCAAACACATCCTTCTATTAATTGTATCTCCTACACGTGTAATCCACGGAATGGTCCTTCAACTTGGAACTCTCTTTCTCTCTTTCTTCGCAGCTTTCAGAACATAGCCACTTTCAAGTCCAACTTGAAATCTCACCTCTTCCTTAAAAATGTCTGCTCTCGTCTCCCATCATCTTCATTCCTTCTTTTCAGATTCAGACCATTGCCGTCACAACGCACGCCCCCCGCCCCCTCCCCTCACTCTTTAGCTGCTCTCCTCCTCCTCCTCCTCCTCCCTCGTCAATTAAATTTTACTGGTAAACATTATTTTTCATGTCTTGGTATAAATTATTAGTTTGTGTTTCCTTATTTCTTTTCATATGTATTTCGATTTTATTTTGTTAAGAATGAATGCGCTTTGAGCTGATGTCATTAGTAAAAAGCGCTATTTAAGCATCCTCTTATTATTATTATTATTATTATTATTATTATTATTATTATTATTATTATTATTATTATTATTATTATTATTATTATTATTATCATTATTATTATTATTATTATTATTATTATTATTATTATTATTATTATTATCATTATTATTATTATTATTATTATTATTATTATTATTATTATTATTATTATCATTATCATTATTATTATTATTATTTTTTTATCCACGGCTCTATTTAGATTCAAACTGGAAGTGAATGTGTGTTCTTCAAAAGAAAATGACGACGACTAGGCTATCACTTAAATCCTCGAATCACACAGATATTTTCTTTTACAGTTAATCTTAAGGGCTGATTATTGTCAGTCTGCCAACTCGCAGGTGATAAATCGAATAGTTAATGCATAACAGTAGGAGACCTCACAGTAAGATTATCATAATAATTAACAATAGTGTGTGGGAACCTCTTGTCACCATGAGTAATAAAGAATTAATGATAAGTTATAAAATGGTAAAATTAACGGGATATCTATCTAATACCTCAGATTGTCGGGCCTTTGGGGAAACATGAGGAATGTTGTCACGGAGAAGTTTCGCCGCTTCAGCCTGTCTGTTGCTGTGATCAGGAGGCGTGACAGGTCCAGCGCCGTCCATGTTTTGACATCGTTTGTCCAGTTCTTTCTTTGCCTTCCTCTGCTCCTGCGCCCTTCTGCTGTTCCTTGCATAATGTTGTTCTTTGTTTTTAAAATGTTGTCCCGTTACGTGATCAAACCACACCAACTTCCTAAATTAACGGTAAAGATCTCTCCTCGTCACCCAAATCTACCTTCCCACCCAGACAAATTAGTACTGTTTCCACTGCATCTGTGAAGTTTAACGTTAATGAAATGAAACAGCTGAGGCTGCAGAATGTTCAAGCTGCAGGTGTGAGGTAATTATGCATGTCAACAGTGCATTCCAAACTCAGTATCAGATAGCACCACTACTGTGCCAGACTTGAATTTTAGAGTTTAAACTCGTCTCTGCTCATGCACAATTTGGAATCCATCAAGGCAAAGGTTAGAAGATTAGGCACTCGTCTCAAATATGCCTAGTTTGGTGTATTAAATAAATATTAACTATACTATATATTATATTGTAGTGTAGTGTTATATTTGGTAATAAATAAGTCACATTTCTGGTTTTTATCGGGCGATAAAGCTGAATTGTAGTGTAGTGAAGTGTAGTGTAGCGTAGCGAAGGTAAGTATAGCGTAGTGTAGTGTGGTGTAGTGTAGTGTAGTGTAGTGTAGTGTAATGTAGTGTAGTGTAGTGTAGTGTAGTGTAGTGTAGTGTATATAGTGAATAAATATTATGCAGGCTTTACGTTTGTACTTCTTGGAGTAAAATTAAATTGAAATAAATAAATCACTAAACAAATACAACATATACATAAATAAATAAATGCGATTTATTCCTCTGAATATATTTTCCAAAGGATCAGTGTAAGAATCTGGTCGAATTCTGGAGATGATTTCATTGGATTCTCCTCCTTTTGAAGTTCTATATATGTAGCCGAGCGGAGACATTAACTCCCGTCTCTCGGCCACCAACCGTTGGTAACATTGCTCCACCCGAGCTGTCATTTTCATGTAGTCCCTCAAAAGAAGGGCATACAAATATTTGCCTTGCAAGGCGGTGGAGCGTGGTTGGGAGTACCAGGCTGCCGGCTACTAGTGCCACGCACTCTAACTGCAAGGCCGCTGCCACCGACCTGCATAAAATGCCTGCCGACAATGTGGTCCCGCTCGACACCAGACGCAGCAGGCGAATGGTCAGCCGGGGAGAACAAATGTCGTGTCGCCTTGTCCTGCTAACCCAATGGCATCCCCAAAGGATTCTGCAAAGCAGGAGCCACCCAAGGCCAGTCTAACCACGAAAACTCAAGGTAGACAATTTCTCTCCCAAGCCTCAACCAGTCGCCTCCCTTTCCGCTACATATAAATAACCTAGCGTGCCCACCTGCTATATATTGCTTTTTGTGCGCAGCGTCACACGCCTTAGACTTTAGCGCAACTTTAACTAGCAAAAAAAGACAGTCTCAAGAGTCAACTTTGGTCTGTGGTCTACATAAACGAGTAAAATTTGTCTTTCTCGCAGATTCTCCGGAAACTAGAACGTTTTATCGTTGCTGTTGTTGTTATTGATGTTTTATTGGACTTTCCGCCTTCTATGTAGATAGCTTATCGAGCTGTAACTGTGGCCATTTGGCTCTTATCAACGTGCACTTTCCCACAAAAAAGCACGCCTGCCGCAGCTGGCATGCAGCCTTACCCCAAGGAGACTAAGGGTATCTGCAAGCGTATCAGCGATCGGGTGTTGAAAGCGAGGAGCAGTGATGAACCTTGAGGATCAGCCTCTTTGACGCACTTGAAGCTTGCTGTGTGACTACGGAACGCTCATCTAATTGAGGGCACCGTTGAACAAGGTGATATCCGCTGGTCTTCCAACGATCAAGAACGCGTGTATTTAGGTATTCATTTTAACGTGTTTCACTCATTGTGATGCTGTATCTTCAGGTTGATGATGGTGATGATGGTTGTGGTGGTGGTGTATTGTTCTGGTTGATGATGGCGGCGGCTAAAGGCTTGTTGAAGGTGATGATGATGCCCCCGTTGGGGTGCCGGGGGTTTCAGTATAAATAGTATCCCCACTTTCTGGAAATTTAGTGCTTTAAATTCCCACTGTCGCTGTCTTTCTCATTTGCTCTTTCTCATTCCTGCTCTGTTCTTTCAATCTGCTATACTATCTTCTTCTTCGCTAGACCAGTCATCTACCTTTTTTCTTGAAAACTCTTCCAGGACAAGACTCCTTATTTGTGTGTGAGGTCTGTTGGATCAGCTTGGGAATATTGGACGCTTTCTGTCAGGTGGTCACTAGGGCTTCCTATTACATTATTACTTAGCAATGTAGGCATTTTATATGTATGTGTTTTGTTGATAATTTATAATGATGTTTGTATTCTATTTTGTTTTTGTAAACGGGGGTTCGATAAATTAGAGTACAGCCTCAGCGTCCCCTGCGTGGGATGTCTTTATTGTAACGTGACTGGCTGGTAGAGAGCTTTCAGTTTTACCACTAGGGTTGTTTCAGCAGATCTTTTATGCGGATCAGGGGTTTTCCGGTCCTGATTTGACTCGGAAGAGTCCGCTGGGCCTAAAGCAATAATCTTGTAATGTAATGTAATGATGATGATAGTGTGGTGTTTGGTTTGACGATGAATGTTTTGTTGCTATTTTCGAAACGTTTACTTCTGAAGTCATGTAGCTGCTGCGTCTATTGTACTTGTGGGCTGACCACTAAAGATGAAGACTGCATAGTAGGCTCATTTTATCAGAAACTTGAAAATGGCACGGTTTGCACCTTTCTCCACTTTTACAATAATAATAATTATTATTATCATTATGTCAAGATTATTTATTTCTGTAGTATGCCTATTTGTACAAGGTAAAAAGAAATCATACATGCCCATTGGTACCGGTAGCCTCTGAAGGAAAGATGCGCAGGGTTGATGAAGGAAATGGTGATTGGGTGGAAAGCTACAGCACAGATTTGTTAAAATGTTTGATGTAGCACAGACATAGAAAGCATATAAAAAGTCTGTGCTACAAAGTCTGCTGATGCAAAGTAAGGCATGGCAAGCAGCCACGTCAAGGCTTATCCTATTAATCTCATCAGCCAGAAAGCTCAGCTCCAACGACCATGCATGACAGATGCAGGCAGGCTTGGCATAAAACGCTATCAGGATCGCGACTTTCAGACAAACCGCGGTCTGGCCTCGCGGTTCCTTTTCCTGATAACTTCTTAGACGAACGTGGTGAATGTTGTCCAGATAGATAGGGCCAGCATCTTTGTGGAGATGCTGTTTAGATTTAGATGTATCATCGCGCAGCTGCTGGCTAGTTTGGTGTACAGTACAGTGCATAATTTATTGTCTGGTTTGCAGTATTATGTACTTTCAGTGGGACAACAATCACTGCGAATTTGCAAAGCATCTGCGGCGATAAAAGTGCGAAAGTGAACAGCTTTAAGTTTGCTCATAGCACATACTTACTGTCTAACACTACTACCTCTGTACTATGCAGAATGATCGATATTCAGCGTGTCACTTCGTGATTATAAGGTTAAAACCAACCCAGTTGGTACTAGCATGTGATGTCATCAGTGGTGGCATTTCTGCAGTAAAGGTGTCTGCTTAAAGTGAATCTTGAAACGGTCGATAATTCCTTCTACATTATGCTAAAGGGCCAATAAAAGACTCAGACACATACTTGAGAATCAAGCTGACGATTCACCGGTATAATGACATAGGTCATTAGAGGCAGTGGTTTAAATCATCCCGTACAGATACCACGCCCCTTGATTGCTTCGTTTGCTAGTTTGAACCGAGACGAAGTTTTAACACATTCATTACGGCTTTCTCAATGGCTATAAAAGTCAATCCATTCTGAAAATTACAAAAATCAGATCATAACTGAATTAAATGCTGTGCTTGACCATGCTCGATTAAAAAATATATATATGATTCATGGTTTTCAGTTCCGTCAAATCATCAGTTTCAGCGTATTTGTGGAATTAATCGAAATGGTGTTTTCAACATAGAAAAATTAGTTAAGTTTCACTTATATCATACTGAAGTTGTCACGATGACTGCTTGCCTTAACTTATTTTGAACTGACTCCTTGCTTTTAACCATAGCTGCAGTCTACTTAGTAAGACATGGGAGTTAAATGCCCTTATTATCCATACCACTCTAATGTACGCTGTGCGGTGCATTGTGTACAGTACTTCCTTTTGGGCATATTTATCTGAGTATCGACCGGTGACATACGGCGTTTCAAACACGTTTCAAGGCTTTTTTCTACGAAGCGGGGACACCGCAATAAATCGATGCTGGAGCTTTCAACACAGCGCGGGTTCAATGCGTTACGTCCTATATGGCTTTGGTAACGTTAAGGACACATGGTCTGGTGGGTGTTCAATTCAACAATGTTGCCTGTTGGTGTAGGTCCTGCGGCCAGGCTAGCCGGTCATAAAATGACCATCTGCCGACTAGGGATCGGCCAGCCCTAGTCGATAATCAGCAGGATGGCGGCGGGCCGGCAGCCGTAAAATTGACACGGGAACGTGACCATTCATCCACTAGTGGACATAAAACTTTGAACGGCCCTAGCAGGAGTATCTCGGGCTACAAGGACTTCAACGTTGCTTCGGATATCCTCATCAAGTGTCTAGTAGTCTGTGTTGACGGAGGAGGCTGTTGAGCGTAATTAGGTGCCTCGCCTCTATGCCTTCATTACGCAGCCTCAGCATGCCTTCCCACAAAGGGAAGAGAGGGGTGGAGGGGGGGGGGGAAGCAGGAAGTGGAGTAGAATAGTGGGGAGCGATAAGAAGGGGAGAAATTGATTGGAGGTGGAAATTTAAAAAAAGGTTGTGTGTGACCTACTCTTCGATATCTGTGCTCAGTTTTGACTACGAGTTCTTTTACTCAGCCCAGTATAAATGATTAAATGTTTACTAAAGAGCAGTATCCTATCCTTTTTTTAATTTGATTGGGTAGATTAACGTCCCGGACACATGGAGCGTATAGGGGACACCAATATCCTATCCTATCCTATCCTATATAAATGTCCATTATTATTATCCCATCCCACCACCGCGTTCAGTTTTGCCTGGTTATGCGCAATTTGTTTGCCTGGCCGTTATCATGTTGATGCTTGCTTTTATGTTCGGCTCAGTATCCAATTTAAATTATATACCTTGTTTGGCGGTGGCTTTTGTTACTGCATGTTTTTTATCTCTTATTTTATCATATTTTATCGTGTTGTGTATATTGGTTAATTAGTTTATCGGTGTACATGGTTCATGTATACCACCCATGGTTGATTTGTCCATTTGGGTTTTTAAAATCTTTTTATCATGTGTGGTGGTCGGTGTAGTGATGTTGGGCTATAGTAGCTCTCATCTGGAGTAAATTATCGCTCTTACTATAGGTTTTAAATTTCTATACCTTATGGCATGTGGTTTTTGGATCACCTTGCCTTGTATTTGTACGCCGTATGCGTATTTATTTGGTTGATTAAAAGTTGTTATAAGGTATTGGTTTTATTCCCTTAACAGGGTGTGGGCCCTTCGAGCCTCCTCCAAATTCTTGCGTATGTACTATAAACACGTTGGTCTTAGGACCTCCTTTTATTATCCTACTCACATATGGAGTAATTTAAACCGTGATTTTTATCGCTCTTTTAATGTTTTAATCATGCTTATTAGGGATTTCTGTGGCTCCTGCCATTTTTCCCTTGTATCTATATGCATTATAAGCGTTTTAACGTCCTTTTTGCCATATAAGCGTTTTAGATATATATGTTTCCTGTTGTTGTATGAATGATGTATGTAAGCCATGTTTTAACAAATTTAACTTGCATTTTTAGTCAGGTCCCATATATGCGCAAGTGTCCGGGGACTATAATCTAATAAACGAAACGAAACGTATTTGTTTGTTTTTGTAGATTATAGTCACACGACACTTTCGCATATAGGTGACTACTGGACCGATTTATACTGACACCAGCGGGCCAGTTGTTGGTAAAGGGGGAAATAATATGATCACACGCTGACCAATCCGGGATTCGAACCAGCGACCTTTCGGTTACTAGCAAGACGCTCTTACCAACTGAGCTACCCGGCCCCTCATACGTATCCCATCCCGTAAGTCGAAGGTCTTTGGGGCACCATGGATGATCGTCCAACCAGCGCACTCCATCCCTCTCTGTCCTCAGCAACCCTCATGGCCTCGCTCAGTGTCAAGCCAGTCCATTCTCGAATGTTGTCCTCCCATCTCTCTCTATCTCCCTCTTCTTGTGCCTCCTCGCACCGTGCCTTGCAGGATGGTCTTTGCAAGGCCTGATGCTCTGGTGACGTGGCCATACCTTCGGAGTTTTCGTTACTTCACCACTGTGAGCATGTCATCGTGTTGTCCAATGCCTTGTGTGAGAGTAGTATTGGATGCAGTAAATCTAACTTTCAAAACAAATCAAAAACGATCTTTTTTTTCCCGCCAATAGTAATGATTTTATTATATCGCCGCGTGTTTTTGAGTTCGATTGAAGAAAACCGCGTGATAGCGAATGAACAATGAAGTTAAACGTCTACCCCCAGATTGCAGTGGTCAAGGCGCACCCTTTTGTACGTGCATCATGGGCGACATGGGTTCGAATCCTGGCTTCAGCTAATTGCTGTGCATCCCTGGATATTATGGATCAGCGCTTTGAGAAGCTCTCTGATCTTGTAAGTGCTCTATATAAGAACAATCCCTTTTTTTTCTTTCACCCACCTTTGGCCACATGACAGACAGGGGATAACCATCCCATTGAAGTCTGGCGGACGAAAAGGCTCATTCACTCGATGCAAAGACACGATGCAATACATCGTGTCTTTTGCCCAAATAAGGTAAAAGTATCGATATTTTCTAAAAGTATCGATTCTTTTCCATGGAGCAGTTTCAACGAGCATTTTAATTGAAGCGGATGGAAAGGGTCATTCACTCGATGCAAATACTCGATGCTTTTGCCCAAATAAGGTTCGAGCAGTTTGAACGCGCACTTCTGAGCAATCCTGAAGTGGTGGTGGCAAAACGTGGAACGGAAAAAATGCATGAGCACAAAACCTTACAGGGGAAAAAGTCATGAACACAAAACCTTAAATTAGATTTGTTGACATTTACGTTTAGCAAGGCCTTGTATTAGAGGTCCTTCCATCTCCCTCCGTCTCTCATCGATACTTAGCATTGTCTGCTCAGCCATTTTCGATCTCTGTGAAAATTCATATTCCACTTTTTGTACGACTTCCAGTCACAGTTGTGGGCTAAAGTCGGAAGTGCGCGTTGAAACTGCTCGTTGAAACTGCACGATCCTTTCGGAAAGTATCGAGACTTTTACTTTTGGGGGGCAAAAGACACGATTCTTTGCATTGTGTTTTTGCATAGAGTGAATGACCCTATCCGTCCGCCATATTTCCCTGGAATGGTTATCCCCTTGTATCCTATCCTATCCTATCCCATAACTCGGAGGTCGTAGGGGCACCACAGATGATCGTTGAAACTACTCGGTGCGAAAGTATCGATACTTTCGGAAAGCGTCGATATTTTTAGCTTATTTGGGCAAAAGACACAATGTTTTGTATCGTGTCTTTGTATCAAACGAAGAAGCCTTTCCGTCCGCCATAGAAAAAATAAGTAAGGATCTAAATAAACACTGCACCACCAGTGCAATCATACTTATAAGGTGGGCAGTGAAAAATTTGCAATTTTTTTTTTATCTTGCCCACCCTCGGTCATCGGTGTGACAGCGTAAATATTATTATAATTTATTATTATTATCGTTAAAAAAATATCTAGGTTCTTTCATTCACATTATCAAACAACAAGCTCATATTTTCTCACAGAGATACAGACATACAGACAGACAGCAGACAGATAGACAGACAGACTTACAGCTAGAGTTTTCCTTTAATCAGGTACAGTATTATCAGTGAACTAACTTGGACTATGGCTGGCGCGAGAAACACCCGCCGCCCTACCAATCACTAAAACTTCACAGACTGTTACAGCAGAAAGAAGATTGTATAACACCAATGCGCGGTGCGCAAACATAAGCTTTGTTAACAAATCACGCTAGTCTGGATTACTTAGACTTTGAAAGCCCAAAAGCCTTTATGGGACAAAGTCGGATGTTGTTCGCCAAACCTAGTAAAAGATACTTGTTTCTTGGGTGGTAAATGCGCGGGTATATCTTTGGACTTTAATAATATTTTATGCATTTGAAAGATCGATCTTCTCTGTCTATATAATTTTGTCATTTTGCTTCCGGTAAGCTACAGTTTCTTAGTTTGCGTAGGCTGTTAACACGACTGATTGTTTACGTCCCCGTTGGGGTGCCGGGGGTTTATGTATAAATAGTATCCTCACTTTCTGGAAATTTAGTGCTTTAAATTCCCACTGTCGCTGTCTTTCTCATTTGCTCTTTCTCATTCCTGTTCTGTTCTGTCAATGTGCTATACTATCGTCTTTTTCGCTAGACCAGTCTCCTACCTTTTTTTTTTTAAAACTCTTCCGGGACAAGACTCCTTGTTTGTGTATGAGGTCTGTTGGATCAGCTTGGGAATATTGGACGCTTTCTGCCAGGTGGTCACTAGGGCTTCCTATGATGTTATTATTTAGCAATGTAGGCATTTTATATGTATGTGTTTTGTGGATAATTTATAATGATGTTTGTATTCTATTTTGTTTTTGTAAACGGGGGTTCGATAAGTTGGTGTGAAGCCTCAGCCGTCCCCTGCGTGGGATGTCTTTATTGTAAAGGGACTGGCTGGTGGAGAGCATTTTGGTTTTATCACTAGGATTGTTTCATCAGATCTTTTATGCGGATCGGGGGTTGTCCGGTCCTGATTTGGCTCGGATGAGTCCGCTGGACCTAAAGCAATAATAATGTAATGTAATGTAATGATTGTTTACGTATGCCTACGGTACGTGGTCATACGCGCAAAGAGGATGACAAACGGCAAGACAGCTTAGACAGCAGTGGGTCAAGTGTTAGATCAAGGTCTGTTGCGCGGTGAAGTGAAAAAGATGGGATTTGGTTTTGGATCTGGATTATTTTCGTCAACCATGCGATTGAAATTCGTCCTGCTTTCTCAGCGAAAGCGGTCATACAATCGGTTTTGGAAATTCCAACCGCTGTCGGCGTGTTTGCCTACTTTCTCTCTGACGTCACTTTTCACTCAGCGGTTGTTTCGTACTGCCACTCATTCCACCAGACTACCACGGCCGAGAGAAGTTTAGAAGGCTGATTTTGGTGAACTCTAGCAGATACTCAGGGTGACGTTCGCTGCCTCGCCAACTGCCTCTTATCAACTGCTTATCTGAAGCGACAGCCTTGCAAATGAAAGCAGTTAAACAATGTCGTCACGGCTCTTTAGCTCTCTCGTGTCCACAGAAACCAGATATCAGCCCAAGATTAGTGATGCTGTAAACAAAAGGATGCACAGCAGACGTCACACACGTGTTGCATTTGACACCCTGTGTACAGTACCAGGTACACGAGTTAAAAAACAAGCCACCAGAAACAAGAAGCAAGAAGAGTGTATGCATACTTCCTATAATGTTATTATTGGGCAATGCAGGCATTTTATATGTATGTGTTTTGTTGATGTTTTATTATGATGTTCATATTCTATTTTGTTTTCGTAAACGGGGGTTCGATAAATTAGAGTATAGCCTCAGCGTCCCCTGCGTGGGATGTCTTTATGGTAAAGTGACCGGCTGGTGGAGTGCCTTCAGTGTTACCACTATTGTTATTTCGGCAGATCTTTTATGCGGATCAGGGGCGAGTGCTCTTTCAGCGAAGTTGTGGTCTTGATTTTGTGGTCCTGATTCGGCTATACAGGTCCTAATTTGGCTCGGAAGAGTCCGCTGGACCTAAAGCAATAATCATGAATGTAATGTAATCCTACCGGCTTTAGTAGATCCTATTTTCAGTGGCTAGCGGTTGCAATTATTAGGCACCACATCCACGGAATTTATTGATTATAACTATGCTTTCGAAAGAGTTCTTTGCTGAATTTAGCTTTTTTTTTCAGTGGGCAACACTCACTTTGAATGTTAAAGGGGTCTGTCGAGGGGCCGGGATCAAAGTGGGTAATTTTAGGGGCATCGTGGAGGACGGAAAGATGTTGATAATAGATTAAACGGTTTAAGACCTCTATCTGTACCTAATTCAGTAACATTAACAGTGATAGAAACAACAAACCAGTGTATATGCATGGTTACTGATTTTTACACCTCTGACTGAATCCAAGTCTAAACTATGTATGCATGTTACGCCGAAACAGTCAAAACGAAAACGGAAATAAAACAATAGTAAAAA
Organism: Oncomelania hupensis; assembly: GCA_036898135.1. Lineage (NCBI taxonomy): Eukaryota > Metazoa > Mollusca > Gastropoda > Littorinimorpha > Pomatiopsidae > Oncomelania > Oncomelania hupensis. The sequence continues at coordinate 23,828,499 of CM072512.1, read as the reverse complement.
CGTAGATGCCGGTTGTTCGCGTTTATCTAGTAGTGGTCTGTATAATTCTGTGACATGGTTATGTTTGCGACTTATTGATAGTACACTGAACCATGAGTTTATTTTATCCGAGCCTCAAAGATATGATCCTGGGGAACCCGAATTACGATGAGATTTTTGTTTGATTCCAAGACAATAAACTTAAAAGCACACAAGAAGACTGCTCAAAGAGAACAAAGGGCATTTCTTGACCGTTCCAATGTGATAACCGATGACAATTGCTTTCGTAACATAATATTGACAGGATTAGTGTAGTGGGTAGCTGGTTTGTTTGCTGGACATTGCACAGCCGAAAGGTAAAGGTCAATAGGTTTTCGCATCACTGGAAACAATGCCTGTAACATATCGCAACACTGCTGTATGAAATTGAAAAGAGACAGAAACAGGCAGAGACAGACATACAGAGACAAACTGACAGAGACAGACAGAGGGGTTAACACTGAATTGAATATTTAAAGTTACTGAGTTTGAATGATTCAATGATACATTATTTTTACTTAAATCATGAGTTTGCCAGGGGATTTTTTTGTTATTGCTGTCACACTGAAAGATCATTAAACCGCCCGCCCACAGGGGCATTAACCAACAAGAAAGGACCTTCGGCAAGAATTTTGTGGATCCCCGATAGCGGGTGGGTAGCGGGGATCCTATCCTATCCTATCCTATCCTGTCCCATAACCCGAAGGTCGTAGGGGCACCACAGATGATCGTTTAACCAGCATACTCCATCTTTCTCTGTCCTCAGCAGCCCTCATGGCTTCGCTCAGTGTCAAACCAGTCCATTCTCGAATGTTGTCCTCCCACCTCTTTTTCGGTCTCCCCCTTCTTCTACCTCCTTGCACTGTGCCTTGCAGAATGGTCTTTGCAAGGCCTGATGATCTGGTGACGTGGCCATACCATCGGAGTTTCCGTTTCTTCACCACTGTGAGCAGGTCATCGTGTTGTCCAATGGCTTGTGTGATGGTCTGTCGGACTTCAACGTTGGTGATGTGTTGGGTATAGGAAATGCACAGAAGTCTTCTGTAGCACCTCATCTCCATGCTTTGTATTCTTCGTTGGAGATCTGCTGTGAGGGTCCATGCTTCGCAAGCATATAGGAAGATGGAGATGACCAGAGATCGCAGCAGTCTTACTTTGGAATGTAGACTGATGGTTCTGTCTTTCCAAATGGGCTTCAACCTTGTCAGGGCAGCAGTTGTTTGTGCGATCCTGGAGAGGACTTCCTGTCGAGACCCATTGTCTGACACAATGGCTCCTAAATATTTGAAGCTGTGCACTGTGTTGAGGGATTGGCCTTGTACTTTGATGTCCGTGTTGATGCCATTGGTGTTGTTGGTCATCATTTTGGTCTTCTCTGCACTTATTTCCATTCCATAAGCTCTGGAGGTGGTGTCAAGCCTCTGTACAAGCTGTTCAAGTTCTTGTTCCTCTCCAGCCAATCCATCAATATCATCCGCAAAACGAAGATTGGAGATTGCTCTGCCCCCTATGCTGACTGTGCCTTCGTGATCTGCAAGAGCATCTGACATGATGCGCTCTAGGAAGATGTTGAAGAGTGTTGGAGAGAGTAGGCATCCTTGACGCACACCGATTGTTGTTCTGAACCAGTTCCCGATGACGCTGTTATGGAGGACTGCACTGGTAGCCTTGTCATACAGGCTTTTGATGACTTCTATGATTTTAGGGCTGATGTTGTACACTTTCATGGTTGCCCATAGAGCTGCATGCCAGACTCGGTCAAATGCCTTCTTGAAGTCTATGAACACATGATATAGATGTTGTTGGTGCTGTAGGTATTTCTCACAGATTATTCTGAGGTTGAAAATCTGTTCAGTGGTACTTCGCCCTGCCATGAATCCTGCTTGTTCTTCAGCTATGATTTGTTCAGCTTGTGGTATCAACCTGTTGAGTATTATTTTCAGGAGGACCTTGCTGGGATGGCTGATGAGGCTGATGGTGCGGTAATTTTCACACTCCTGAAGGTTACCTTTTTTAGGAAGAGTGATGACAAGCGACTGGGTCCATGGTGTAGGCCATTCCCCACTCTGCCAGATCTTGTTACAGATAGTGGTGAGAGCATCAGTCATCGCTTCTCGCGGGGATCCACAAAATTCTTTCCGAGGATCAATTCTTCTTGGTCAATGCGCCTGTGGACCGCTTAGCTTGAAAGTTTCTTGTTTTCCCCCATGGTAGGTAAACAAACAACTGTGCTGCCACTGTATATTTAGCATCAGCCTAGATGCTATTAATAGACACAATAGTAACTTTAAGTAGGCACATTTTTCTGTAACTACACTACGCCTGCGAACAAACTCTTACTGTTGTCTTAAATGAATATCGGCTGAGGCTGTCCGCAGGAGTGCGGGCCAGACAGGCTATCAGAACCGCGGAAACGCCGCCCTCCAGGGAAGCAACCGTAATGAGCAGAGGTGACGCCTGGCCGCCCCCTGCCAATGCTCTCCCCTGGCGTGAGCATGCGCAGCGCGCTACTCTCTACTTCCGGCCTGTTATTACCAAAATGGCGTCATTACTATGGTAATCTTCGGCGAGGTTGTTTACGAGGAGTATATCACAGGTTGCGGGAGGCTGTCGTTCCTTTGAAAGTATCCTTGCCTCTCTTTCAGAGACTGGGTACAAAATAGGTTTTAACCCCGTAACTGTTCTAGTGGGTGTAGGAGGAGTTATTAACTTGAATTTGTGACTGAATACATAGAAATAATAAGCACCAAGATTAGCTCTGATCGCAAACAAACCAGTACCACCAGAAGCAGACTAGTGAAGCACAGAAACACCGTTTGCATTTCTCGAGTGAACGTAAAGTTACAGACAAATTGATAATTATTATTTTTCAATACAAACTATATAATATTAAAATCATCATTCTCAAACACACACAAAATACTCGGAGACGGCACGAATTTAAAGCTAAGTAAAGTGTTCCAAAACCTTTTCCCCTTCAATCCGCTGAGACTTGGATGGGCTGTTATTCGCCGTGCTAAGAAGTGTCACCTCTCCAAAGCTTCAAACACAGGTGGGGAGCTCGTGTTTGAAGAGCACTGTTTTTATGACACTAGTCGTCTTGAGGGAGTGTATGGCATACATGTTTTTGTTTAACGCTCTGCTCTTCTTCACCCGTAATTTCTTCACTGCAGTGTTGTAATCCGTCGCCCGATTTTCTGCAATAACATTATTTGCAAGTATTTCGACTCGATTCAATTCAGCATTTTCATTTCACGTCTGTCCACAACAATGTTATTTAAGACCACAAAAAACGAATGAAACTGAAGTTTAATTATTTAAGTAAGTAAGTGTTTCGACTAATACTGCACTAGTATACCATTTTGTTTTCCGAGTTGCGACTGAACACACACATTTCTTATCACAACGTAATTTGCCGAGATTTTACTAGTATTAGACAATACCTGTATATAGGATTGCTTTGGGTTTTTTTCAGTGCTACGAACCCTGGATTTTTTATAATATATATTTGTATGCATAGTCTCCATTAACGAATGTGTATTGTTAAATAAGTGGTCTTGTGATATTTGCACCATTACGTTTAAAAAACATGTTAGCCTAACTAATATCTTCATCCTGGCACCATTAAGCATTCTTTACTATTTTAGGTATCGTAACTGTCTTCTTGTTCCTGTTGTTAGGGTTCCGTCCCCTCAAAGAATTAATAAATAAGTACATGAGCACTATAATTATAGAAGAAGAAAAAAAAGGTTCTTAAAATGTCTTTATTTATTATTCTGTTTTTCTCGTTCCTTCTCTTCAGCTGCAACTCTGCAGTGTTATCTTTCGTTCCATCTTTCTTGTAATCAATGCACGTTCATGATTTGTTTTTTACCCCTTCTTACCGGATTTCTTTTCTCTCTTGCCTACATGAATGCTCTCACAAACCTAGCCGCCACCCAGAGGTCTTATGCGACTTTCCTAATACCGCATACAGAGGGAAAATTGAAAACAGCCAGGCAACACACCGTCTCACACCAACAAATTCCTAGGCTAACACGCACCAACGCCGCCAACAAAACAGGCTACTGTGGAATCCCTCAGTATTATCCTCCCTGTATCCCTTCCTCATGCCTTAACCCTCCTCACACTCATGCACACACACACACCTACACACACACCCACTCACGTACACAAAACACCAAAACTGGGTTTTACTAAGAATGTAAGAATCGGAAAGTGATTTTAGACAGAAAAGGGTTAGGGCAAGGGTTAGTTGTAGCGCTGCAACTAGCCCTTACCCTAACCCTTTTCTAGAAAGTTGACCTATTTCGTCTCCTATGGGCGACGAAATAGGTCGAATTTTGTTCAAAAATTCTTCGGAAATTCACTGTATTTTCTCCGTCCCGGATAGAGCACTCCTGTGTACTAAAAACACTCTCATGCACTACAACTGCACTCCCATGCACTAAAAGAGCACTCCCGCGCACTTAGAAAAAAGTGGGTGGCTGGAACACTCTGGGTAACTGATACACTCACCCATTTTCTGCATAAAAAGCAAGGTCAGTCACCCATTTCAAGGCTTATGTGTACGCACCCTTCGCACACACAAACGCAGAACTATACACATACATATACACACAAACACTCGCTGACAATATCTTTCTTCTGTGTTTTATACAGTATCATTCAATATATCCCTTCTCCCTCTACAAAACTCTTTCTCTCTTTTTTTCTCTCGTTATTATACTAATACCATCTCCACATTCCTCTCCATACACCCGATTTCTGCTATAAGACCTACGTATCGTGTGCACCTCCCGCCAATCCACCCCAATCTATTCCATTCTCATGTGCGTATTATTTTCATCTCTTCCTCTCTTTCCCCCCCCCTCTCTCTCTCTCTCTTTCTCTTTCTCTCCTCCCACCCTCCTCCATTTATGTACATTCATCATAATTTTTTTTTCTCACTACATATCTTCCCATCATCATCTCCTCCCTTCTCTCCTGTTTTATCATGTACATCATTTCTAAACCCTCTTCTTCTTCTTCTTCTTCTTCTTCTTCTTCTTCTTCTTCTTCTTCTTCTTCTTCTTCTTCTTCTTCTTCTTCTTCTTCTTCTTAATACTGTGGACATTCCGTCTGGGCGAAGAAACAACTCCACAACCTTCACATTCATATGCGCTCACACTTTATAAGCCCCTTGCTAAGATTGTCACCGTCACCCTCTTCATCCCATTCCAGCATCTAGATATACATTCGTCATTTCCTTATGTTCTCAGTCTTTTTCATCCATTTCCTGTACATGCGTGCACCATCTATCACATATGTATGATTAATGCAAGCAACCACCAACGCTCTGACACGTACATCGGAAGGCGTATTTGTGCACAGGTGTGTGCGTAAGGGTGTGTAAATATAGTGTGTGTGGGTGTGTGGGTGTGTCTGTATGTGTATATGCGTGTATGGGTGTGTGTATGTGCATGTGTGTATGCACTTGTGTGTGTATTTGTCTGTATGTATATGCGTGTGTGTTTATATGTGTGTGTGCGCGTGTCTGTTTGCATGTGTGACATACCGAGGAACAGACGTAGCATCACACATAACGTAAGTCGTGTGAACGAACACGCATTGCAATGACACAATTGCAAACTACCTTCACAGACTAAGAAAGGCTTCACAATAATGAATAATAATACGCCAAAAAAAAAGCTAGAATTATTCGTTGTTTGAATGTTGCAAATATATAGGGTCAGTATGCATGTTGTCTTCTGGATAGTATGGTTGGTTGTAAATGTACTGTATTGTTTAGCTGCTGATGTAACTAGTTTTAGTACAACTGATAACCTCCCTGTGTGAAATATAGAAAAAACGTTCTTGAATCGGAAACTAGGATTTTGTCTTTATCATGCGTTTTTGTTGATTGAGCAGGCGAAAACCCTAACGTCAGCCTATCAGGAATACCAACAATATAATCTGCCTCAGCGCACTGATATGGTATTTCATCTATGGAAGATAATAAATAAAATAAATACAAAAAATAAGTTGGAATATATACTATAGCCTTAGCAAGAGATCATAGTTTGCGGACTGAGCTGTAGACAGAAGAAAAGTATCGACAGACCGTTAGCACAGCAGTCCAAAGCAGGCGGGCCTGTTGGCGGATTGCTCCTTCCCAATGGCGCCAGAAACCCCTGCGGATATGCTACAAAAGTCGTACGCGGTGCTAAAGCCCACTCACGCATATTCTCCTGGCGCACAGAGCGAGAGACGGAGAAGAGATTGACTAGAAGAAGTTTAAAAAACAAAACAAAAAAAAACTAACCGCTGCCAGCCTGGCCAGCTGCTGCTATGTCTGGCACAAGACAAGGAACGTTAGAGGTGAAGAGAGAGGGGAAATTTAGTTTTTTTAGTATTGACAGCGTTGGTTGTTGGTTTTGTCTTCACAGAAGTTGCCTGGCCCTAGACAAGTAATACGGACGGTCCCGTTGAGCTGTCGTGCGAAGAAACGAAAGCTCGTTCTAGCCTTCAATGTTCAAGACGAGATGGTTCGTGAGTTTGAAAAACACGGCACTTGACCACGTTAGAAGCTGAATATACTTCCAGCTTGAGAAAACTGGAAGTTGGTTAATGAGATATTGTGACTAGTGAAGGGAACTGCTTTGTGTTACGTACAGTCGAGTGACCACAGACAACTTACTATATATTAAATGTATAGTAAGTTTTCTGGTGACCCTGAGGTCAGACTGAGGTCAAACTAAATGTAGGCAATGATATGAGTCAGTTATTCGATAACAAATACAAGTATAGACGGATAAGTCAGTTACAAAATACAAGTCATTGAGATTTAAGTAGGTAAGCAGTTAAAAGTTGACACAAGTCGAAAAGCAAGAGAAACTCTCCAAAATCTGAATCCTCATAATGATAGTACATTTTCACAGCACATACCTTTTGAAACTGCGTTTTTAAATGAATGTATCCTATACCATACGATTAGACCTAATTGGACCTTTCTTTCTTACTTTTTAAAGGGACATAGCTTGACCACACACCCTTCGACAAATCTGCTTAACATTCACATTGAATGTTGCCCCCACTGAAAATAATTACCTCGCAGCAACAACGATCACAAAACTCCTTCCAAGGTATAGTTATTTTTTTAAATCAATAAATTCCGTAGTTTTTATGCCTAGTAATAATAACCTATCTAGCACTAAAAAAATATCAACTAGTAGATCTTATAGCACATTGTTGTACCGTTAAACAAGGGAACCACTCCCTGTCTGGACACAGGACATAAATTAAATAAGCGGTTGGTTTAAGAAACGAAAGGGAAATTTGTTTTTAAAAATTGTAATATTTTTCTAAAAACAATGCAAATTAAAGATAAACCAGTATATATATATAGATTGCTCCAACAGACCAGCAGAATTGTAGTTTTGTGTTAAGTCGGTACTAAATAGAACAAGGTTACATGTTCGAAGTAGTACAGAGAGAAGAGAGAGGTACAGAGAGCAAATATAAAAAATTTCTTGCGTGCTTCAAAAAGTTACTTATGAAGAATGATTGTGGACTAGATTTCATATACGATAGTGCTTGGCCAATTTTCTCTGAAAAAATTAAACTTTAACTTAAAGAGCGCAAAGTTAAAGAATGTGTGTGTGGGTGTGGGTGTGTTTGTGCGTGTGTGTTTCTATATATATATAATCATTCTTCATAAGTTAACTTTGTAGCACACGCAAGAAAATTTTCTATTTGCTCCTTACAAATCTCTCTCTCTCTCTCTCTCTCTCTCTCTCTCTCTCTCTCTCTCTCTCTCTCTCTCTCTCTCTCTCTCTCTCTCTCTTTCTCTATATTACTTCGAACCTGTAACCTTCTTCTAATTAGTACCGACTTCACACAAAACTACATTTCTTCTGGTCTGTTGGAGCAATCTGCAACTGAACCTGGTGATAATCCTACCTGATGGTGGTGCATGTAGGAAGTTTAGCCAAAGAAACCTTAAGTATTTAATATCTATTCTGCATCAAATTCACCTGCTGACATAAGCAGCATTGCACGAAGTTGCGTGTGGCTGGGTGCAGTTTGCGCGCGGTCGGGAGATCGATCACGACCGACGGTGCCCTCCGTGAAGGATCGATCAGCCGTGCCAGTTTTTGTCGCCGCGCATCTCGGGGACGCCTATGGAGGAAACCCGTTCGACAGTGTCCTTCCTCTTTACCCCCTCCGACCACTCGCCTTCCATTCCCATCACAACCTTTGACCAACCCTCATATCTACTTCTCATCTGGTAGAAATTATTTTTGCTGCATACGATGGTTTAAAAAAAAATACAGCATTGCTGAAGTCATTTAAAACGTTAAACAGATACATTTCTTGTCTTGTGAAATTATTTCGTATTTCGTTGTCAACCTCACTAATCAGCTTCTTCTCCCAGTCCATTCTAGATTTTCTCCCTCTCTTTCTCCTAAATCTTTTTCCTATTTTTTAAAGGTTTATTCTTTGTCTCCCATTTCACCCTTACACGTTTTCTTCTCCTCAGTTTTGTTTTCAGTTGTTAGTTAGTCTTCGCGTCCTAATATTAAAAGAAAACACCCCTCTTGCTCGTTTTTGTCCTCTGTATTCTACTGAAGCATGTTGTCAAGTTCAAAACTTACAGGGCCAATGAGTGAAGACCTCCCTGACGGCGGAGGGAAAATGAACGTTGTGACTGTTATGTAGCAGGCTTTGATTGTTGTTGCACGTCGCTAAATTAAAGACACGGCGCGCGGAATAAAAAAAAATAAAAAAAAAACTTTCAGTGGCGGCGAAGACACAACACTGACATTCAGGCGGCGAAGATCTAGGAGTAGGAAGGTTTCTTTAGGAAGAAGAAGAAGAAGGCTGAGGAGAAGGAGGAGGTGAAATCTGAAGAGCTGAGAGAGAGAGAGAGAGAGAGAGAGAGAGAGAGAGAGAGAGACAGAGAGAGACAGAGAGAGGTGGGAGGATGGGTGAGGTTGTGATAGTGGGAAGGGGGTGGGCACAGTCGGTAGAGATCAAGATCTATTTAAGGAGAAAAAAGAAGGAGAGGGGAAACAGTCTCCTATATGCATATGTGTCGGGGACTTTAAATTTATAAAACGAAACGAAACGAGAGGGGAAGAAAACAAGCGGTTGAAGAAGGTAAGAGGAAGAGACACACAGACTGCCACTAAGAAAGATATATGGGTTGGGGTGTGGTGGGGTGGAGAGTTCTGAGAGAGAGAGAGAGAGAGAGAGAGAGAGAGAGAGAGAGAGAGAGAGAGAGAGAGAGAGAGGTCTCTCCTGGCCTTCCTTCCTTCTCAAGACGTCCGTCGTCGTATTTTTCAAGGGCTCGCAGGTGTGAGTCCCAATTGTAACCAGTCTTTATAGCAGTAAGGGACACGGGAGAGAGGGCTTTCTATCCCACTTTTTAATATCCACCGTAAAAAAAACTATGCTGAATGATGTTTGGGGCCATAATTTCCTGCCGTATTTCCAAAACCTCTGACAGCTTGTAACTCCGCTAAAATTAGCAAGCGCGTCTGAGAGTTCTGTGTTGGTGGTTCGAGCTCATGGTTTCTTAAAGCTTAACATTAACAGCCTCTGAATTTCTTAAGACTGAAAAAAACGTTCTGTTGAATCGTGACATTGCGGTGGGTGCGTACATAAGGGCAATGAAAATTTCCTCCTTACAAACTGACTATTTCTATGTTCCTTGTTCAGCCGCGTTGCACCGAACAACTGCAGTCTAATAAAACTAAAATAAAATATTGCCCGAAGGAAAACACAATATGGATCGTTACATCACATTGAAAAACTAACCAGAAATAGTGTAAAGCCGTTGCTAACATTATCACAAAAGTTGCTTGGCAATGGCTACTCGTCAATACCGATACTGAATATTGTTTGTCCATATGTTGTTAAGATGGGACACCTTAACGAGGTAAACAGGACTGCATTTATCTTTAAAAGCGACATGCGAATGTCTGTTCGCTCTATTTAGCTAGAGCATGGCGGCCGCAGTGTAACGCCCTCCAGAACAACTCACTCATAAATGCTTATGGTGGACCAAACCATATCTCAACATTACATTACATTACATAATTGTTGCTTTAGGTCCAGCGGACTCTTCCGAGCCAAATCAGGACCGGACAACCCCCAATCCGCATAAAAGATCTGCTGAAACAACCCTAGTGGGAAAACTGAATGCCCTCCACCAGCCAGTCACTTTACAATAAAGACATCCCACGCAGGGGACGGCTGAGGCGTCACCCCAACTTATCGAACCCCCGTTTACAAAAACAAAATAGAATACAAACATCATTATAAATTATCAACACAACACATACATATAAATTTCCTACATTGCTAAATAATAACATCATAGGAAGCCCTAGTGACCACCTGGCAGTAAGCGTCCAACACTCCCAAGCTGATCCAACAGACCTCATACACAAACAATGAGTCTTGTCCCGGAAGAGTTTTCAAGAAAAAAGGTAGGAGACTGGTCTAGCGAAGAAGACGATAGTATAGCAGATTGATAGAATGAGAAAGAGCAAATGAGAAAGACAGCGACAGTGGGAATTTAAAGCACTAAATTTCCAGAAAGTGGGGATACTATTTATACTGAAACCCCCGGCACCCCAACGGGGGAACCAGATCTCAACGCATTTATAAACAGGTAACAAAAGATGTGTTAAACATGTATCCATTTCCAGAAAAAAGTAGAAAAAGCACCGTTCAGGAACACTTAATTTACGTATAAGTTGAATGTAATATCATGACTTTACTATGTCAATTAAACGCAGTTGTCCATCGTCGTTAATTCTCCACATTGCCGTTTACTCAACCCATAACAATGGTATGCCTAAAACAACGTGTTTATTCTTTATTCTCTAGAACAACTGTTGGTCGAGGAATGAACAGAAGACGACGCTGACGCTTTTGACAACGGCTACTTTCAGATCTACAGTATATATTTATTAGAACAATCACTCGCCACAGAAAGTCGGCTTTCACGCCACATTCTAAGTCAAGACTTTAGCTTCCTTTGGCTTTACAAATCAGGTATAAAGAAAGAGACTTATCTTATGAGTTAAGACCGGCCATCTTTGTTTTGGGATATTAACCTTGTTGTTACGTACCATTTACACAGTCTTAGCATCTTGCTTTGTTTAAGTGACGCGCCCTGTCACTTCAAACGACTAAAATATGGCGCCGTGTCGTTCGTTACGTGTCCCGGCTCCTTTTTAAAAAAAAAGTTTTAAATGACTGATCGGCAAACGGTACAACCAGAGAATATGCTCATCTAAACCAAGTATATCAGAGAAATTTTCGATGTCCCATCAGTACTGAAAACCTGTTAGGAAACGTGGAAATAGTGTCACGGACCAATTCTAAGTCCATCTTTAATGAACCCAGATATTAAACTGGTTGTAAGCATACGCTGGCCATCTTACTGTTCAAGGGCGGATCAGCAGGTTCACGCGGGAGGGTGCACTTTTTTTTTTTTTTTTGGGGGGGGGGGGGGGGGGGGGGGGGGGGGATAGAGAGAAGTTTTTGTATCTTACCTCAGATTCATAGCAAAGAACAGTTATTCTTTCAAAACAACAGTTTATGGGCAAAACGCCCTGACATACATGTGTTACACTTTCTTTTGTTGTTGAGTTGCTACCTAATTGTACTTAGATCAAGCTGTAGCTATAACTGCTGTAAATATACATTTTAGGAATAAACAGGATTAGAATAATATTAACAAGAATAAACGACAAATAAAATAAATTATAAATATCTTTATCTCTATCCCTATCATCATCATCAAACAAAATATGTACATACCACTTCAGTGTGAGGTAGGTCACAAAATGGTTCAGCACAATATAAAATGTCTTTTCACAAAATAGAAATACTCCTAAAAACTGGTAACTAACACTAATGCTGTGCAACAACGCTAGGCTGTTGCTTCTTTGACGTCTATCTAAATAAAGAGTGACACAATATAAAAAATGAACTCTTCTACATAGAGCTGGAATGAGAGGAGTGTAATTAAACGAAATAAGCAGAGGTATTCTCGCCCAATTTCCGGTCTTGTCATCATGCGCTAATCATTGACACTGTGCTTGTTTAGTCTACAGGCTGGACAGTCCCCGCTTCTATCAACAATGAGCCCAGCGCACAAGGAAATAAATGTTTTACATTGAAAATAAACCTCTTACATAAACGCAAAATGCAAGCGGCATATGACGTTTTAGCGGATGTTACACGTCATAATTGGCCGGCGTTCTTTGAAGTTGAGCTGTTACATGTCAACATGTGTAGGCCGATTGGTGAGAGTGAGTAAACGAAAGAAGAAAGGAGGGAGGGGGTGGGGGTAACAGGAGATTGAGGCGTGAAGAGGGCAGGGATTGATATGGGAAAGAAAATAGGAGAGAATGCATTATTATTATTATTATTATTATTATTATTATTATTATTATTATTATTATTATTATTATTATTATTATTATTATTATTTATCATTCTTATATAGCGCTTTTTCAGCATCTTTGAGGTAAATGACGATTATTATTATTATTATTATTATTATTATTATTATTATTATTATTATTATTATTATTATTATTATTATTATTATTGTATCACTTTGGTGGAAAGACTTTAAATAAATTATTATTGTATCACTTTGGTGGAAAGACTTTAAATACATTAAACAACTTCTTCTTCTTCTTCTTCTTCTTCTTCTTCTTCTTCTTCTTCTTCTTCTTCTTCTTCTTATTATTATTATTATTATTATTATTATTATTATTATTATTATTATTATTATTATTACTGTCCTTTATTATTATTATTATTATTATTGTCCTCTATTCTTCTTCTTCTTCTTCTTCTTCTTCTTCTTCTTCTTCTTCTTTTTATTATTATTAATAATATTATTATTAATATTATTATTATTATTATTATTATTATTATTATTATTATTATTATTATTATTATTATTATTATTATTATTATTATTATCATTATGCTGCTGTTGCTGCTGCTGCTGCTGATGATGATGATTAGCATGATTATTAGCATGATGATTAGGCTATTATGAATATTATGGATATTCTGAATATTCTTCTTCCTCTTCTTTTTCTCCTTCCTCTTCTTTCTTCTTCTTCTTTTCCTTCTTCTTTTTTTTTTTTTTTTGGTCGTCCGTGGGGGGTGCACGTGCACCCGGTGCACCCCCCCCCAGATCCGCCCCTGCTGTTGTTATCAGTCTGGTGATTGTTCCAGGGCGGAGAGTTAGGGGTTAGGTCAAGGTTGGTATTAGATGGGGTTGCTGGGTCCTATCCCTCCTTGCCCTCGGCGGTGCTGCGCTGGAATCTGTTTGTTTCTTTTTAGGTTGTTGTTGTTGTTGGTTTTTTTTTATGTGGTGACTCATAGAATTCAAAACCCGAAACATTCCAAATTCTTATATCGAATAGTCGTAGAAAACAAAGAAGCTTTAATCGTTAGATCATAACCTGGCTAGTGTCCCTCTATTCTCTAGCTTCCCCTTCATGCTTGAACCCATGAAATCACTTCGGTGAATAGACAATAAATGAAATAAATGAACAAACAAACAAAGAAAGAAACAAACATAAACCGGACTTTGTTATAAATACAAGAAACTGAAGAAAAAGGATTTTAAAAGCTTTGCTTGCTTGGAAGATTTTTTGATAACATTTGTTTGTAAAATGATTTAAAATTAGGTGTTAAGATTTCTCTGCCCAGACACAATAATTTGCACCAATAATACTGATACAAGGAAAACATAAACCGCTTTAACAAGGTTTTCCTGTTGTGCCTTATAAAGTTGTATTAAAAGTTTTTTTTTTTTAAAGGACTATAACAGACTTTTAATAAATAATATACCATAATTATTTTCTTTCCTAGGTTTGTATCCATTCCATAGATTTATAATCTATGTTTGTATCCATTGCATCTGTAATGTAATAGACTATGCCTGATTTTTAACAAGTAAATATGCCAAAATTAGTATCATACTACGGTCATAATAGGTTTGTATCCGTTCCATAAGTTTATAATCTAGTTTGTAACCTTTCCTTCTCTGATGTAATAAGTATAGTATTGTATTATATGGTGTCCACTTGTTTAGCACTAGTATCTGTGTGGCAAAAGACAGGCTCACCAAGCAAAACGACAAACAAACAAAAAAGCCAAAGATATGCTGACTTCTTTCTCAGAATCTGTGGTTACTGGTGCAGCGCATGACATCAAAAAAGAAAAGAGAAGGCTAAGACACAAAGAGCGAATAAACCAGGTTTGCTGCTAAGCTTCCCAGACATTAATGACTTCATATTTCAGAACAAGAGTGAGTGCGCCATCAATGAACAACTCTTCCTCTCTTTACACTACGAGGGGACAGTAATGAAGGAGATGGGACGGTACATGTTACCTTTATTTTATTTATTTATTTATTTTTGTGTGTATTTCTTTTCCATCGAAATGATAAGACAAATACCACACACACACACACACACGCACCCACCCACACACACACACACACACACACACACACACACTTACTAAAGCTACATAATAATAATGATTAGACAGTTTTCTTATTAAAAAGTTTCATTGTATAAATGTGTGTGTGAGAGTGTGTGGGTGTGTGTGTGAGAGTGTGTGTGTGTGTGAGAGAGAGAGTATGTTTGTGTTTACTACCGCTACAAAATAAGGACTTTGCCCCGTTATACACCCATAGATAAATGTCCATAGTGCATACTGTTCTTATTTATATATTTATTTGTTAATTTAGTAGTTCCCGAGCGAAGCGGGGGAAGGGCTGTTTTTAGCTCTGCCCGCACGTACGAGGGTTGTCCCACCGCCCGTAGCTCCATTGGTAGAGCGTTCGCCTGGCACACCGATGACCCAGGATCCAATCCCGTGGTGGGCGATATAAAATTTGGCCATTTTTACTGTCCATTTTAGCAGTATGATTGCTCTGGTGGTTCAGTGTTGATTCAGGTCCCTACCCCTCTTTCCCTGCGATGGTTATCCCCGTCTGCCATATCGCCAACGGTGGGTGCAGACGTTAAACCTCAATGTTCATTCACGTACGAAAGGCACTTTTGATAAGCGCTTTTTTGAAACAAAGTGATGTCAGTGTGGATGGGATGAAAGAAGTAGACATACTTATATCACGTTAAGTAAATTTACCGTTACGTCACCCATTGACAGCGAGCTATCGAAAGTCCTGACTTTAAAAAACACAATTTATCCATCTTAATGTGCATATTGCATGTTTTAATGAATTTGAATATTATGCACATACCTGCCCCAACCCACTTGACATTTAAAAAAATATATTTGGTTTATTTTAACTAACACTAGTAAGCTTTCCTCTCCCTTCATCACCCCCTCTCATCCACCACTCACCCACTCTCCAAAACCCTTGTTGGGATACTCGGGTTTTCTGTATAAATAGCATCCCCACTTTGTGAAAATTTAGTGCTTTAAATTACCAAAGTTTCTGTTGTTTGTTCTTTCTGGTTCTTAATCTGTTCAATCAATCTACTATATTCTTCGCTATCAGTACAACTTATGTTAATCTGATGAATAAAACTTGATGCAACAACAACAACTTCTTCGCTAGGCCAGTCACCTAACCTTTGTCTTGAAAACTCTTCCAAAACTCTCAGTTGTTTATGAGATCTGTTGGGTCAGCTTGGGGCTATTGGACGCTTCCTGCTAAATGGTCACTAGGGCTTTCTATGGTATTATTTAGCAATGTAGGCATTTGAAATGTATGTATTTTGTTAATATTTTATAATGATGTTTATATTCTATTTTGTTTTTGTAAACGGGGGTTCGATAAATTAGAGTACTGTCTCAGCGTCCCTGGTATGGGATGCCTTTATTGTAAAGTGACTTACCAATTGCATTGTTTTAGCAGATCTTTTATACGGATCAGGAGTGAACCCTCTTTCAACCAAGTTGTGGTCCTGATTCAGTGGTTAGCAGTCCGCTGGACCATCTAAACAATGACTAACTAACTAACTAACCCTAAAAAAAGACACAAAAAAAAAACAGCCACTATTTATTTTAACGTACTCGCACATGTACCCCAGATGAGTTTGTGTAACTCATGAAGATAAGATACAGGTCAGCATATCACGCACCGTGCATCTAAGAAACCCTCGTATCTTATCTTAACCCATCTATAGCTCCGCCTGCTTGTACAAGACAAGAAACAAGGCGGCAGTCCTCGTGTGCTACCACACAATCCTAGTGACACCGACATCTTCAGCCTTCAAACGAGCTGCTTAACCAAACGAACTTCATTAATCAAGCCTGCTACATCCATTCAATTCTATAACGTCCGCCACAACAACCAAGCAGCGTTGGAGACATTAAAACTTGTCTGCACATGTTACGGCTACTCTCTAAGTATTTTCCCAAACCAAATATAAACCAAAGTTGAATATAAATAATGTATAAAGGCTGTTTGCAACATTAACCTAATGTATCTAAAACCCAGTGCGATTTGATGGGTTTGGCCTTCATTCAAACTGTGATCATATTATTTGGGTCCATTTACTCGTACTGGTTTCTTTTGACTGTGGTTGGATTTGTGTGTGTGTGTTTTTTTTTTTTCTTTTTTGGCTGCTTGGATTTCTTTTGACTGCTTGAGTTTCTTTTGATTGATTGGGTTCCTTATTTAATTGGATTTCTTTTGAATGCTTTAGGGTTCTTGTATTTTATTTGGTTTCATTTTGACTACTTAAGTTTCTTATGATTAATTCCATTTGATTTGAGCGTGTTATGTAAACTGATTTTAATGTGTGTGTATGTATGGTGTGTGTGTGTGTGTGTGTGTGTGTGTGAGGGTGTGTGTGGGGGTGCGTGTGTGTAGGTGTGTGTGTGTGCTGAGAACCATATAAAAGATTTGTAAGTCTTGTGCAAGTTAATTTAAATGTAATACATTTCTGCAGTACTTCATCCCCACCTGATATAAAACTTTATACCGTTTGTTTACTTTGGCGAGACTCAATCGGGAACGATCGGCCGATAAATCCGTGGTGTTATGGCCACGAGTTGCGAAGGCCGGACCCCCGGGGCGACAAGGGACGAGCCTGCTGACGGTGCTTTATGCGCCCCGTGTCGTCTTTTACGGCCTCCTCGTCCCCGCTACCTGGCAGCGCCGCCACCCTACGCCGTTCATCATGGGACGGCCAGAATGCCATAGCTCTTTACCTTTCATGAACGTTGTGCTCTCTCTGTCTCTCTCTGTCTCTGTCTCTCCCTCTCTTTTCTGTCTCTCTCTCTGTCTCTCTCTCTCTGTCTCTTTCTGTCTCTCTCTCTCCCTCTCTTTTCTGTCTCTCTCTCTCTCATACTTAATAATTGTTTAGATACTAGGTACGGTTTGCTGAAGTTAACTCTCTCTCTCTCTCTTTCTCTCTCTATCTCCACCCAAACACATATGAACGAATGAATGAATGAAAACGTATGCAGCGCATAAAAATTTCCACACCCGGAGGCATGCTCACATCGCTTTTGAGGAGAGAGGGAAGTTTTTAAGAGAAAAATTTATAATAATATCGCGCGCACACACACACACATACACACACAGTGCTGTAACACCCGGCGGATGGTTGACGATAGGGCAACAATAAGAAGTAGTGTGTTTTCAAGCTAGATCTAAAAGATTCTATGGTTCGTGTCTCTTTGATGCTCTCAGGAAAGGGGTTCCATAAGGTGAGAGCGAGGTATTTGAATGCTCGCTGACCCCAACGCTTGGTCTTGGCATATTTTGGTTTAAACAGAATTTTATTATTCACGAAACAAGTAAACCAGGCATGGAGAACATAAAGGGCACACAAAAGCAAAGCTTAAAGCGAGCGTTGTGGCCAAGTGGGCTAAGGCGGGACTAACTTGCCTTGTCCACAAGCCAGAAACCAATGGCGCCTGACAGGTGTGGGTTCAAGGCCAGCATCTGGGCGTTATGTTTCTCCGAATATTATTTACTTTCGACTCGGGCAACGTCTCTGGGGTTTTCTCCGGGTACTCCGGTTTGCTCCCCCAGCAAAAATTTGAAAAATTCACAAATAATGTTAGGTAGGTAGGGTTTGGTCGCGCCACTGGCTGCGACTACGCCTTCTCCAGGGGAGGCGGCCCAGAGTTTCCCGATAGAAAGGAATAATGAACTGCAGCAAAAAAATTATTTTTTTTTAAATAAATGAGTGTTACCCTTTGACAAATTGCCATATTTTGGCCTGGGAACATCAAGAAGAAGTTTCAAAACGATCTGAGAGACCGGAAAGATGTATATAATGACAGAAGGTCTGTAAGATATGACGGTGTTTTGCATGTAATACAGCGGTAGGTGAAAGTAGTTTGTGGTGGATGCGCTCCTGGACAGGAAGCCATTGAAGCTATCTGAGGAGAGGGGAAATATGATCATACTTTCTGCGTCGTTCCACACCTCTGGATGCTGTATTCTATACGGCCTGTAATCGCTTTATCTGGGTTTGAGGTAGAGACCTGCAAGTAGACTGTTACAATAATCAAGTTTGGAAATAATGAGTGAAACAGCAACACTGTTGGCAGCTTGGCGAGTTAGGATAGCGACGGGTCTGAGAGATCTAATTTGTCAGTAGCATGTTTGCCAGTGGAGGATAAACACACACACACGTGTATTCGTATTCTCTCTCTCTCTCTCTCTCTCTCTCTCTCTCTCTCTCTCTCTCTCTCTCTCTCTCTCTCTCTCTCTCCCTCTCTCTCTCTCTCTCTCTCTCTCTCTCTCTCTCTCTCTCTCTCTCTCTCTCTCTCTCTCTCTCTCTCTCTCTCTCTCTCTCTCTCTCTCTCTCCCCCTCATATCTTGCGCCTTATCCAGATCGTGATAAGGTATGCTACGACAAATGCCTACAAGCAGTTGCTTTGAAGTGTTTCGGAGCTCTCCGACCTTCTTTAGCTAAATGATTAACGTAACCAGCGATCTTCCATCAGATTTAGTTCAGTTTATTGAAAATGGTGATTTGCAAAATAATGTAAAGCATGCACTGGGATTTCTTTCAACAACAACAACAAATGAATAGCGGCAATTTTGTATAAAAACTGCAAATTATGATGAAAGACAATTTACTGCAGTGAGTCTTTGGCTACATAACTGTGTGTAATACTTTCATATATTTTTAAAAGTTACAAGAGAGGGCGATCTGATAGTTACGTTCAGTTTATTTATACAGGAACCACAACTGCTACCGCAAACTTCACACTGTTTACTTATGCAGAATGCGCACTTGCTGCAGCTGCTTCAGATTATAGGTTTTAAGGGGTTAAAAACCCAAAGCAACAACTTCCGCCCCCCACCCCCTACTCCACCCCCCGCACACACACATTCTCTGATCAGAACTATGTAGTAAGCTTACACGCGCTCTGCCTGTTGCAACTGAAACAGATCTTAAGGCTTCCGAACAGAATTAAAGCGTCCCACGCTCAGCGTGGCGATGTTTTATGGCACGTCTCGCTTGCGCTACCTGGCAGCACGGCAATCCTGACAACTCAGCTCGGCGTCGTAACTTTTCATGGCCCACGTCCGTCTGACAAGCCTTTGCCGTGTCGCTGTCGTGCCGCTGATGGTGATGGTGTTTGTTAAATGGTAGCGGTGGAAGCGGCGATGGTGCTGGTAGTTGTGGTTGTTTTTAGTTGGTAATGGCACAGGGGCTAAAAAAAAATACTACTGACGTAGGTAGGGCGTGTGTGTATATAATATATATATAATTTATCATCCGTGCGAATAAAATTTATAAATGAAGGAAAAAGTGTCAAACAGGTAGGAAAACGTTCGGTGTGAAATCTTTATTGGGAAGAGCAAGTTTAGAGTGCCTTTTAAAATTTTATTTTATTTTTAACGAGTTCTCTTTTATGGCGCTTTTTCAGCTCAAGAACTGCTCAAGGCGCGGACCTGTACAAACTCTAAATAACTCAGGCTAACAGCGGCGCCAACGTGCTGACATAGGCACGTCGTCTGAGGCCTCAGCCAACGTTCAAATCTCAAAATCAATAGGCTAACTGTTGTGTATGTGTGGGTGTGTGTGTGTGCGTGTGTGTGTGTGTGTGTGTGGGTGGATGTGTGGGTGTGTGTGTGTGTGGGTGTGTTTTGTTGTTTGTTAACGAAAATTAGATAAGGGCAAGATGGCTTCTTTCTTCCTTTAATTTTTACCTTAGTTTCTTAAGTTTCTTTCTTTCTTTCTTTCTTTTTTAAATGGTGGAGAGGGTGGCCTCACGCGTAAGCCCAATATTTAATCAAACTAATTTTTACAGCTTTAACACGAAGAGCTTTTGTTGGTTGTGAATCGATGATGAGTACGAGAAAGACATTATTGATTATGTGTTTGTGATAATGGTTTTGCAATGACACCTAAAACCCTGATGTCTGTAGCCCGATTTTTTGGCAGATTTTGAAACTATTATTTTTGTTGTACTCTGGGTGTGCATGCTTTGGCACAAATTTCTGTGGTTTATCAGACAATAAAGTTGTATGGTATTATATAGTATTCTGTTGTATCGCATCGTTTCGTATAATATCGTATTGTATTGTATGCTTGATTGTGCATTGAATGAAAGAGTTGTAATTTCATTCTCAAAAAATACATTTCATATTATTTGTCCCACACATACTCCGGATATATTTGGATAAGCTGGTTCCGGTGATGGAGGCCTGTCCAATAGTGTCAGCAGCGACGGTCAACGGCCCAGCGTCAGTCAAACGGACATATACATCTGCTGCAATCATCACACAGGGGTGCCTGTTCTTTTGTGAGCTTCAGTGGTAGGTTGTGAAGTATGGTCAATAGTTTCTTGTAATGATTTTCTACGTATTGCCTTAAACAGCAGAAAAGGTGGTTAAAAGCTGCATCATTGTGTATAGAGCCAAATCATAGTGCCATGTTGAACAGTGAGAGATGGATGGAAATATCATTGTAACTGTAAAAAAAAAAAGACATCACTCTATCTATCTATCTATCTATCTATCTATCTATCTATCTATCTATCTATCTATCTATCTATCTATCTATCTATCTATCTATCTATCTATCTATCTATCTATCTATCTATCTATCTATCTATCTATCTATCTATCTATCTATCTATCTATCTATCTATCTATCTATCTATCTATCTATCTATCTATCTATCTATCTATCTATCTATCTATCTATCTATCTATCTATCTATCTATCTATCTATCTATCTATCTATCTATCTATCTATCTATCTATCTATCTATCTATCTATCTATCTATCTATCTATCTATCTATCTATCTATCTATCTATCTATCTATCTATCTATCTATCTATCTATCTATCTATCTATCTATCTATCTATCTATCTATCTATCTATCTATCTATCTATCTATCTATCTATCTATCTATCTATCTATCTATCTATCTATCTATCTATCTATCTATCTATCTATCTATCTATCTATCTATCTATCTATCTATCTATCTATCTATCTATCTATCTATCTATCTATCTATCTATCTATCTATCTATCTATCTATCTATCTATCTATCTATCTATCTATCTATCTATCTATCTATCTATCTATCTATCTATCTATCTATCTATCTATCTATCTGTCTGTCTGTCTGTCTGTCTTATATAATATAAAACCAATTGACCGAAACATATTATGCATGTTTGAAGTAGATGATTTTTCTCATTATGGACTTTACAATGCTGGCCACAATAGTACCTACTCCATAACTAAACTCCGAACCACGACACTCACCACTCACTACCTTGGTAATGTCCAAACACCTTTTTGCAGTCACCGCCAACAACGCTGTAACTCTTTATAACAAAACCGGAAGGAAATCCCTTTTCTCCACCCTCTTCCTATTTTCCCATCCACTCACGTCCTCGAGCCGGAAGCCGCACATATACCCTCCCTAGCAGCTCTCACACACACACACACTCCCTGAAGCCGGAAGCCACATCAGCGACCCCAAAGGCTGCTGACTGTGGTGGTGAAAGCATTCCCACCGGAACCGGCTGCAACGACCACCGCCGACATCTGTGGGTCGTGGAGGCCGCTAGACTTGACACTAGGAGCCGAGCCAACACTCCACGTCCGTTCTACCCCTACCTGGCTAGCTAGAATCTCTTTCACCTTACCCGTTTTCTCTCAAACACTGAATTGAGAAGTCTCGGTTGGCTGGTAAAAGGGTAGAAGGTTGAATTATTATAAACCTCGAGGGGAAACAGAAAAATCAGTTAAGTCACGCAGGTTCGTGTTATTATTTTACATATTCAACATAAACTGTATCACAGATCAACCGAAGATGTGCTTCGCTCTGTCGGCCACTGTGATGTGGTGTGAGATGACGTTGATAAACTTCGCATTCCCTGTGCTATACTTTGCTCGCAATTTTATAACTTTCTTGTTTTGTCCATACGTGCACTCCATTAAGAAGAAAATACATGCGTGTGTACTCTTATGCAGCATAATAATGTTTCATTGTGGCATCTATACTGGCAATACTAGTGCAATAGAGTGTAGTTTGCTTGTAGTATTGTCACTGCTTCACCGTCAAAATGTAAGTTCAAAATTGCCAATCTAAAATATATATGATCACACTGAACTCTTTCCTTTGAAGCCAGGTTTACATTCCACCTGAATTCCATGGTAATTATATAATTATGTAGGTTTAGAACTCTGTTATCTGGATCCATTGGCCTTTTCCTAGGGCACATTTATTTTTAAAGTTGAGTCACTCAAGAATCCACGTTAGCTGTTAAAATCTGACAGCGATATTTAATGAGCCGAAACGACCGAAACGAGACTTGGTCGGCAAGAGAAATGTTATCCTGAATTGAACATTAAGCATCACTCCCAACTACCCATATCTATATTTGATCTTGCGTTTGATCATACCCACTCTAAAAGTGGGGGAAAAAACTCTCTATCTTTGCAATGTTATTCAAATACACTAAGGGCGTAATGATCATTGGTTCTAATAGATAGCTATCTTCAGTATGATTATACCGAACTGCTTTTCGCGTTTAGTTTTCTTTCTTTGGCAGTGTAGGCATACTCACGGTAACGAGGCTCAATTGACCATCTACCAGTTCGACGACACTAAACTAGGCCGTAGAGATGCTTGACTTTCTCATCGTTCACAGTGATGACTGGCGATGTCAAGATTTTAAATATTGTTGTATGTAGCATTTAAAAGTGTGAAGGTAGCTTGACCAAGGATTGCAATGATTTTCCTCTCACTGCGTTCCATTTCCATTAATCCCAAACGGTATCTCAGATATGGATGTGATGAACAATGTTGTGCCTTGACAGTTGAGGTTGGGATTGGAATAATATGATGCTCAGTAAACAACGACGACAACTGTTCGATAGCTAACTTAATATCTACGTATCTCATTCATATTATTCATGATGAGGACTTAAGGTAACACACTGCCCTTGGCTATATTTTTGGGTTGATGATCATGTTTCTGTCTTTGCCTATGATCCAAAATGGATAGTAAAGTCCAGGTACTTGCTGGTATCAGTATAGTTTAACGTCTTTCATGTTAAATTCTTTGGGGTTTTGTGTGTGACTATAACGACATGTCAATATAAAAACCTGTAACCAGAATAAACAAACTTCAATCATCGGCGTCGGAATCCTAACTATCAGATGAAAGTGGATGTAATATGGCTTGCGACTAAATCGACGACGATAACAATGATAATATTGCTGGAATCAAAGATAGCGATGATAATTACGACTGCGATAATAGTGACGGCGACGATGATGACGATGACGATTATGACCACGACAACTATTATGATGATGATGACGACGACGACGAAGACGACGACCACGATGATGATGATCATGATGATGACCATGATCATGAACATTTCGGTGTCGCGTGGTATATAAAAAAAAATAATGTTGCAGTCTACGGTGTTGCGATGTAGGTCGCAAGTAACTTAAAATTCTAAGCCGGTCTGGCGTGAGTGATTTAGCGACAGTACCAAGCATTGACGTGACAGAATAATGTCGCCAACAGCTGCATGTGTAGGACACTAACGAATGAGTTGCATGTAAGTGGAGGCGAGCCCTGCTCTACGACTTGACACAAAGCTACCGTCCTCTTGAAACTTTTTATCCTACTGACTTGGTTAGGTCTATATGTAGTATACCATCACAATCCTCAGTAGTATATTCTTGCATGTTATAAGTAGAGATATTGTGGGAATGGATTGAACAAAAGTAGGTTTATTACGAAGTGCAAATATGGCGTCATTTTATTCCTGAGGATTCTCTTCCGAATCATCATCGTCATCAGCATACCACCTTGAACAATTAATAAATCAGAATAGTGCGATTCCCAATGCATTACGCGTGTATACGCATATTTGCCTGTCTGCCACGGCAGGATTCAACATAGAAAGGATTAGAGTGGGGTACGGAAGAAGACGGGATAATATATATTATTTTTAATATTAGGAGGGTTTGGATGTCAAAACATTGGGAGGAGGGATGGATGAGATGGGTTGGGGTGGGTTGATGAATAGAAGAATGGTCCTTGGGGCGAAGAAGATGGAAGCGAACAAGTTTGTCAGGCGTCGTGAAAGCTGCTTGGCCGAGGTTTTTAAAGGCGGATCAGCTTGGTGGGATGCAAGCACAGATAGGCAGCCAGTCGCGTCCTGCCCGTGACTGATAGCAGATCAGCCGCCTGCTGCCGGGCCAGATAGTCTGCGGCTCATCCTGAGTATCACAAACCTCTTGATCGGGACTGCAATGTTCTATTCCCAGTCCCCAACCTCGCACCCCAACCACTACAAAAAAGGAGTAAAAAAGAAAAGAACGAAAGTTGTGATCGGGTTTTTGGAATTTTTAAATCCATGTTTCCACCGCCCAGAGTGAATCATCTTGATTACATGGGATTGTGGGCTCTAAATGCAAATATGAGACATGGTGAGGATTTATTAAACAAATGTTATGTGTCTCTTTGTTTCTTTGTTTGTTTGTTTTAGTTACTTTGCGGGGAAAAAAAAGTAAAACTGAAGTTGATCTTAGTGGAAAACACAACTTACGTTTCCAGAAAGATTAATTTTTCCGCTAAATATAATGTAAACATAAACAACAGAGAAACCGTGCTTCGTACTTTTCTTTCATTTGTGTAGAAATATATGCTTGAAAACTGTTCCACCAAAATTTATTTGCAGCTGTGGATTATACAATTTATTTTAATTAATCAGATCTTTTCGGTCAGTCCAGTAGTTATAATTTCCACCTATTTCCATATTACAGGAAAACCTATTCTAAACTGTTATAATGATCAAACTTGAATATACCTGAAATCATCTTGAGGATGTTACAATTCGTCGAAATCTCGACAATGTTAAAATTGTTTAGTTTTTCTCGTCATGGAATCTATTCTGCGATAAACAAATTGACACTGAACTGGAATTTCGGCAAAAAGTTTGATAGAGGGTAAGAAATAATTCCAGGGAAGACAAATTCGAATAAATATAATGGATTGCTTCATTTTGACCTTTAGCGGCGTGTGAAAATTGCAGGCAGGTGTCAACCGATTATGGGCTAACGCATCAACAAAACGCTAACCTCTAAGAAATGTAGGTGGACTTTTGAATGTTCTTTTAATCCATTACGTTTTAGCTTGGAGGAGTTTTGTATGAAACGACTCGATGCGTTTATTACTTCAGTGTTTGTTGCCATCTTGAATGGATGAGTACCGATTCTTGTTAAACTCTTCTGGAAACAGAAAGGTGTAGTTAAAAAAGGAAACTTAAGCACACATTTTCTTCCATTCTTGATCACTGTCCACATTTTTGCTGTTGGTGTTTTTCCTTTCTGGCGGGAAAACAATAGTATAATGTTACAGCCCCATGTGTATTTTTACACGCGTGCATCCTCTCGAACCTTGCAATTTACATATTGATATTAATCTCCGCTCGTCTCGGGTCACAATTACTTCCATGCGCGGTCATAAACAGCAGGATCCAGGCGCGAGAAGAAAAAAACCCTGAAATAATATCACGGAAGTGGTGGTTGGTATTGCTGGTGGTAGCGGTAGTGGTGTTGATGAGTGAGGTGTGGTGGTGTTCATGGTGGTGGTAGTTGTGCTGGTGCCTTCTGATGCTGCTGCTAGTGACGGTGATGGTCATGGTGACAGCACAACTGCTACACACGCAGTATCTTTTGGTACACCAGTGGAAATACGGCAAAGCGGTGCTTCTACAACAATGAATGAACAGATGGGAACTGAAACACTTATCACACCGAAAGAAAATGGAACGATGAATCAACCAAAAAAAAAACCCACAACTCTGCGATCATAACAACAGACCATAAAAGCATATCTCGTGGCCAGTCAAAATAACAATGCCATTGTGTTCAAAGCGCTGCCACTAGATGGGGGTGAAGGAGCGGAGGTTTTGGGGGGATGTGTGAATGGGGATGGGATGGAGGTGAGGAGTAGGAAGGGGTGGGGTTGAGCGATTAGGACCGGGAGGAGAAGAGATAAACTGGAAATGTCTCTCATCCCTTCTATTGTCGCTTCTTTACAGCTCGCCGACGAGGCTTTCGTTCGCAAGGTCGGCCAAGAGACGAAAGAACAAGAGGAAGCCAAGAGTGAGGTATAAATGGGTGCAAAGATTTTAGAGGAAGAGGAGGAGAAAGAAGAGAGAGAATGCCCCAACGACCTCCGAGTTACGGGATGGGATAGGATAGGATAGGAGGAGAAAGAAGACAGAGAGGACTATACATTTCCTAATAATAGCGACCATGCATTCGAGTTAGACGATTCAATTCAATTCACCTCAATTCATTTCAATTCAACGAATCTGTATTACCCATTACAGGAACTGCATACAGTCATTTAGGTGGCAGTCAAAAACAAATACAATCCTGAGATGCAGGTCAACATTTTCATCATTTCAAATATCTTGCAAACACGTATTACACATTGCCACGTCACATCCACTGCCCTAACAGTGGGTTGGGTACACAAGTGTGTTCTCACCACACGAGAAACAACCACCCCAAAACTAACCCATAAAACATGAGAGGGAACAACTACAACATTTTTTATTAACACAAAAACAAACTAATCTATATATTTATATAACTAAAACCTCCTTCGCTCCCTGTATACCCGCAATTACACTTAACTATGATGAAAACAAACTGGTAAACAAACAATAATAATAAAATTAATTAAATGATACTTTTCTTTAAAGTCTTTCTTGCTACAGCCTATACTGAACTAATGATTTGTACAGGATCTTATTATACACAAAGGTTATATATATATATATATATATATATATATATATATATATATATATATATATATATATATATATATATATATATATATATATATATATATATATATATATATATATATATATATATATATATATTCCATAGGCTCTGGAGGTGGTGTCAAGCCTCTGTACCAGCTGTTCAAATTCATGTTCCTCTCCAGCCAATCCATCAATGTCATCCGCAAAAGGGAGGTTGGAGTTTGTTCTGCCCCCTATGCTGACTGTGCCTTTGTGATCTGCAAGGGCATATGACACGATGCGCTCCATGAAGATGTTGAAGAGTGTTGGAGAGAGTAGGGATCCTTGACGCAAGCCGATATTTTTTCCCGATGGCGCTGTTGTGGAAGACTACATTGTCGTACAGCATTTGATGACTTCAATAATGTTAGAGCTGATGTTGTACACTCTCATGGTTGCCCACAGAGCTACACGCCAGATTCGTTCAAACGCTTTCTTTAAGTCTACAAATACAGAATATAGATGTTGTTGGTGTTGTAAGTATTTCTCGCAGATTATTCTGAGGTGGAAAATCTGCTCAGTGGTACTTCGCTCTGCTATGAATCCTGCATGTTCCTCAGGTATGATTTGTCCAGCTTGGAGTTTCAACCTGTTGAGTATTATTTTCATGAGGACTTTGCCGGAATGGCTGATGAGGCTGATGGTCCCTGTAGTTCTCACGCTCCTGAAGGTTACCCTTTTTGGGAAGACTGATGACAAGCGACTGGGTCAATGGTGTACGCCAATCCACGCTATTCCAGATCTTGTTACAGATAATGGTTAGGGCGTCAATCATCGCTTCTCCTCCTGCTTGATGCAATTCTGCAGTTGTTTTGTCCACTCCCGCCGACTTCCCCTTCTTCAGCGATTGCACTGCTGTCTCATCTTCTTCTCGGAGAATTGGGAGGATTCATTTGTCTTCTCTGGTGTGTGATTGTAAAGGTCAGAGCAGCACTCTGTCCATCTATCCAAGACTTCTTGTTCTTCATTCAGTAAGGCACATGCCAGACTTGCTTTGGATCGTGGAGACCTGTGACTGTTTAACACTTGTCAGCCGCTTCACAATCTGGTAAGCCTTCTTGCTGTTGTTCTTGTTCAGACTGTTCTCTATTTCATGGCATTGATCTTCTATCCAGTTCTCCTTTGCTGCGTGCATGCCTTTTCGGATGTCATTGTTGATTTTTCGATAGGCATCAGCTCCCTGTGAGGTGTTCCTTTTCTTTTTTATCTCTCTTCGTTTGTCACCCAGGTCCTAAAGTTCAGGTGTGATCCACGGTTTCTTCTTTGGGCGGTGCTTGCCTTATTCATTCAAACCAAACTTATGGAAATCGAGTAAGGTAATCATGATGACGACACCTTTGATTATTTTTTTTATTTTTTTAATTATTTTTTTGTTTGTTTGTTTAACATTTCCTTTAAATTTGAGCAGCTTTTGAGCTGAAAGAAGCGCTATATAAAAATGATAAAATAAATAATCTGTGCATGTAATGGAAGTATACAGATGTGTTGAACCTTATTCAAAACTTACGTATATCGCGTGACGACTCCGTGGTGACGTAATATTTAACTTTTAAATTATTAATTTTGCGCACTTTTCTGTAAAACTATTGAACGGGTTTTTGTGAAACTTAGTATTTTGGGGGGGGCATGTAGTGTGTGTGTGTGTGTAGGAGAGAGAGAGAGAGAGAGAGAGAGAGAGAGAGAGAGAGAGAGAGAGAGAGAGAGAGAGAGAGAGAGAGAGTGCACGAGGGAATTCTGCAACCTTTAGGATCCGGTACTTTTTTTCTTTTTTTCATGGGGGCATCAGTCATATTCGACGGAGTAAAATGTGTTTGCAACGTGGCAGGCAAGGCGGACAGTACATTTTCTTTGACTCTGGTAGGTTGTTGTTGTTTGTAGATTATAGTCACACGACACTTTCGCATATAGGTGACTACTGGACCGATTTATACTGACACCAGCGGGCCAGTTGTTGGTAAAGGGGAAAATAATATGACACGTTGACCAATCCGGGATTCGAACCAGCGACCTTTCGGTTACTAGCAAGACGCTCTTACCAACTGAGCTACCCGGCCCCTGGTAGGTGCTTGGCTGTCCAGAGTATATTATCAGACACACACTGCGTAGATGATACTGACCGCCGCTTACGTTTTCCTCTCCACTAGTGGGAGGTACTCGGTGAGTCTCAGTTGCGCTGTGTGCACACTCGCCGTGCAATGGATGGATGAATCGCGGATACTCTGTATGCACCGGATGAATCGTAACGTGGCACTTGAGTATTCAGCGGACCAAACTGCGTAGCACGGACGACCGGCCATGGTGGATAGGCGACGTAATCCTAGGCCATCTCTGCTACGCAGTGTGTTAGCGGACACGAGGGGAAGAGAGGTCTGGCCATCGAACGAGAACGCAGCTGTGAAAAATTAGCCCGAAATCGAAGCGGGCCTAAATTACTGATCGCTTACACTGCGTCAGCTGGCATGGGGACTAGGCTCCGGGAATAAGAACCTTGCGGATGTAAGGGTCCATTCTCTCTACAAATACCCCACGCAGCCCTGACCCCACCTCCCCCACACTTAATACCCAAACCCATCAGCTCTCTCTCTCTCTCTCTCTCTCTCTCTCTCTTTATTTCTTTCTTTCTTTCTCTCGCTTATTACCCTGTATCCCCCACACTAATCACGCCTATTAATTATCCATCAGTATATTCTTCGCCCCTTCAATATGAAACACTCTTCTCACTAAAACATCCAGCTTCCTCCCCAATGAAACAATCCATCTATTGCTCATTGTCGATGTCTATCTACTTATGTTAAAGTACTTTTGCTTCACATTAATTTACGTACCATTTACAGCAGAAATCACATTAATTTTTAATAAAAGGAGCAATTCAGAACTTTCTTTCTTTTTTTAATTTATTTATTTTTATTACGGTCGAGGCAACAATTTTCCGTCACAAACCACAATTATTTCTGAACGTGATACGTTGACAATGCAGTTCCATTTCAAATGAAGATGCAATTGAGTCGTTCTCGAGTTTAGGCCAATTTACGTTTGTCTGTCATTTGGTTTGTCACTTTCAACATTTCTGTGTAGCCTGAGACCACAATAAAGTGTTCTCGTGTTGTTGTTTTTCTTCCATGTTTCTTCGGCTCTCCCTTCCGTTACGCACAAATGCAAGTGCACGCTTGCCTACCACCCCACCCCACCCCGCCTCCCTCTTCCACCATCCCACCCCAAACCCTTAACACCCCCTAAGCCTTTCTTTGGAAATCCCTCAGCAGCACATACGCCCGCATTATAAACACAATGTCACACACACCCACACAACTACACACCCACCAGCCCTCCCACACTAAAATACACCAACACACACACACACACACACAATTTCCCGCACTATTCCAGCATTATTCTTAGTAATGACTTTTAAAAAAAAATAAACTTTTTTTTGTATGTATAGTGTTTTATAATTCTGTGTGTGTGTGCGTGGGAGAGAGAGAGAGAGAGAGAGAGAGAGAGAGAGAGAGAGAGAGAGAGAGAGAGAGAAAGAAAGAGAGAGAGAGAGAGAGAGAGAGAGAGAGTTAGTATTGTATGTCTAAAATCAAGAATGGACTTTTAATAAAAGAATTGAACTGAACAATCCCGCACATGCACATTGACACACTTTCTGGTTCGTATAAGTATCTAATGAGTAAGGCATCCATACCATAAACAGACATTGATTGCATCCTCATTTTTTCATCCCCTCACACATTCTGACATATATGCTAATTGCACAAAACACATTCACACACGGATACACTTTCTGACTCCAACACATTTATTTGTAAACACTCTTGCTCTCTTTAACACTCCAGCCAATTCCACATTCTGTTTTAAAGTTTCTCCATCTCGCTTCAACCCACCTATCCTATATTGCAAACTGAGGGTCAAAGGTATATTAAGAATTTTACCTGGAGAAGTTGGGCGAGATGTGTTGGACGATATCTATGTGGCGGAATGGGAGGCGACTGGTGCAAGCTTGGAAGAGAGGTTGTCTACCTTGAATTTCTTGGTTATTCACACTTTTCTGCTATCCTATGCACCAACGGGAATCCCCTCAATGAAACATACTTCCGTTTTTTTTCTCCGCGTGTTTTAGTGAGTTTGTTTTCCAAATATTCAAGAATAATAACATGTGTCACTGGCCACCAGTATAGTACCCTCACATATTTTTATTTTTTTTGCTGCAGTTTATTATCCCTTTCTATCGCCAGTGGCGCGCCTAAACCCTACCTACCTAACATTATTAGTGAATTTTTGAAAAATATTCGGAAAAACATAACGCCCCGATGCTGGCTCGAACCCACACCTGTCAGGCGCCATTGGTTTCTGGCTTGTGGACAAGGCAAGTTAGTCCCGCCTTAGCCCACATGGCCACAACGCTCTCCTAACATAGTCAGTTACTTCGTGTTTTGTGAAGGTTGCGACGGCGAAGCTATGGAAAACTACAAGAGTCTTCAGGTCCTGTTTCACTTTCTGTCGATGATCGACGCACCTCCGAAGTCGCCACAAATACAGGCCTCTACGATTGTTTTTTGCATCCTTTCACTGAGCATGTACTTCCTCCACCGTTTTTATACTTATCCCACTCGTTTTCTGGCTCTAACAATCGTCGTTTTCGGCAATTTGCCACATTTAAAAGTCACGCATCAAGCTTTGATAAAAGCAAAACAAGCTAGACCGGAACTTGGTTTCATGCTAACCTCGTTTTAATTTATAATGGCGATACCCACGAGTTTTTATGAGAGGTGCCGGAAAGTTGTGAATACTAGCCTTGGGTGGCTCCTGCTGTGCAGGATTCTTTGGTGTTGCCATTGGGTTATGCAAGACAAGGCGATCCGACATTTATTCTCCACGGCTGACCATCCGTCTTCTGCTTTTGGAGGTGAGCAGGACTACATTGTCGGCAGGCATTTTATGCAAGTCAGTGGCAGTGACTTTGCAGAGAGTGTGTGGCACTAGTAGCCGGCATCCCGGTTTACTTTCAAAACGCTCTACCCCCTAGAGTGGCAAATATTTTTATGTCCCTCTTATGTGGGATAAATATAGTAACAGCTTGGGTTGGGCTGTGTTTTCAAGGTGGTGGCCGAGAGACGGGAGTCAAATACTCCGCTCGGCTACATCTATAAGGTGCAAATGAAGTCGATATTTGTGTATTTGTTATAGATATATATTTTAAAACCGTGATCATGACTATGTCTGTTGTAATTCTTTTTGAGGTAACAAGGATGTGTTGTACTTTACTTTCTATCGTATTTTGAGTGTGTGGAGTTTTAATGATTCTTTAAAACTAGCGAGTTTACAAAGTTCATGAGCTTTTTATACGAAATGATTCAGTCCATCTATAATAGCTCTTATACTCCGAGCAGCTAACACAGCTAGGCTACAGCCGTAGTGCGCGCTCTGCTCTGGTGATGATAAACAAGATGCACAGACTGTACTTTTTTTTTTCACCGTTCCCTTCGCTGCAGCAGCTGCCGCCCCGACGTCAATGCCTGAAGGCCTTGGTCGTTGTTGACGGCGGCGATGGCGATGGCATCGATAGAA
Source organism: Oncomelania hupensis (assembly GCA_036898135.1). NCBI lineage: Eukaryota > Metazoa > Mollusca > Gastropoda > Littorinimorpha > Pomatiopsidae > Oncomelania > Oncomelania hupensis. The sequence continues at coordinate 23,795,548 of CM072512.1, read as the reverse complement.
GAGGAAGTTGGAGCTGAGCCCTGGAGGATTTACGTTGCTGATGGAAAGCAGCAAAGAAGGAGGGAGGGAAGGTGAAGCAGGAGGTGGAAGGAGATGGTTGCCTATGGGAAGAAGAGGTGAGGAGGACGGGGAAAGAGAAGGTAAGAGTCAGATGAACAATCGAAAGGGCATATAAGGGAAATTTGGAGATTAAAAAAACACAAATAGGGGGCGAGGAGGTGGAGGCAGCGAGGGAAGAGAAATGGTGGGACACAATAAGGTGAACACTATCACTGGCAAGTGGAAAAAAGAAGTAGGCCTAAACAGAAACAATGCTGAAGGAAGAAGAAGAAGAAGAAGGAAAGCATAATGATGGTTATGATGATAATGATGATGATGATGATGATGATGATGATGATGATGATGATGATGATGATGATGATGATGATGATGACGGCAACGGGGGCAACGGCGATGATAATGATGACCATGACCAAGATGATGGTGATAACCATGATGATGATGATGATGATGGTGATAACCATGATGATGGAGGTAATACACATTGCTGCGATCAGTAGAAAGTATCGCCAGAACTCCCGCTAGCAGCAGGTGAAAGTATTCCCTCCATCCCTTCAAAGTATACTTTGGGCTCGCTGCTAGCCGCGGATGCCTACCGCAGTACTGTTTAAAAGTGATGGGAAAAGCGGAATATTGCTACAAGGGTTCGGGTAAGGGTTAGTTGCAGGTCTATCCCTAGCCCTTGCCCTAACTCTTTTCTCTACAGAAATGCTCTTTTTCCGTCCCAAAATCCCATTTGGCTTCTTGGATTCATAAATTGTATGAAACCAAGTGAGGACACTGTCCGGCGTCAATAAACGGTTCGAAAATATTCTCAAACGGTTCGTAAAAGACAGTTGACCTAGAAACAAATACAGCGTGACCTAATTCGTCGCCTAGAGGAGACGAAACTTACTTTTCCGTTTCTAGTCTTTCACCGACACTGTAACTGAGCAGGCTGCTAACCTCGCCAAAGAATCCCTTCAAGGAACAAGGGACATACTTTGGCCTGCTGCGCAAATTGTAGGAAAAAAAAGTCACAGGAAAAAAAGTCACGGAAAAAAGGTCACAAAATTTAGTAGGAAAAAAAGTCACAGGAAAAAAGTCACAATCGGTTAAATCCAGTTCAAGTCAACAACTATTTATTTACTTTGTATTACTTAAGAAGGTTTTTTTTAAAGTATGTTTAAAATTATTACTGTAATATTAAATAAGGCATTTAAATCACAAACATGCATTTAACACAGTTTACAAGATTTAAATGAAAGTCAGTTTTTGCTTTCTTTTTAAGACATGGACAGTAAATTAATATTTAAATCTGTATATGATATTCATACTACGACAAACAATAGGATTTTTAACAGGTAAAAGTGAAAAATCAATATTTTCTTTATAAAAAATGGAAATTTAATCAAACTAACAACAATAAATAAAAATAAATAAATAAAATACAAGTCAATGTCATAGATTCCAGACAATTAGTACAAGATTTGTTTTTCAACTGAGCAGGATAACAGCCCCAAAAACAAAATGCCAATGAGAGAGAGAGAGAGAGAGACAGAGACAGAGACAGAGAGAGACAGAGAGAGAGAGAGAGAGAACTGTGAGTTTGTGTTCTGCTTGATAACATTTCTACACCCATAACACGAGAGAGTGGGAGAGAGGGAGCTCTTTTATTCCGTGACTTTTTCTCCTGTGACATTTTTTCCAATTACCGCTGCGCAGCGTGTGCCTGGAGTATACTTTCTGTCGATCGTAGCTATGTGCAATTCACACTTTTCTGCTATCCTATGCACCAACGGGAATCCCCTCTATGAAAAATACTTCCGGTTTTTTTTCTCCGCGTGTTTTAGTGAGTTATTTCCAAATATTCAAGAATAATAACATGTGTCACTGGCCACCTGTATCGTACCCTCACATATTTTTATTTTTTTTGCTGCAGTTTATTATCCCTTTCTATCGCCAGTGGCGCGCCTAAACCCTACCTACCTAACATTATTTGTGAATTTTTGAAAAATATTCGGAAAAAACATAACGCCCAGATGCTGGCTCGAACCCACACCTGTCAGGCGCCATTGGTTTCTGGCTTGTGGACAAGGCATGTTAGTCCCGCCTTAGCCCACTTGGCCACAACGCTAGCCTAACATATTCAGTTACTTTGTGTTTTGTGAAGGTTGCGACGGCGAAGCTATGGAAAATTACAAGAGTTTTCAGGTCCCGTTTCACTTTCTGTCGATGATCGACGCACCTCCGAAATCGCCACAAATACAGGCCTCTACGATTGTTTTTTGCATTCTTTCACTGAGCATGTACTTCCTCCACCGTTTTTATACTTATCCCACTCGTTTTCTGGCTCTAACAATCGTCGTTTTCGGCAATTTGCCATATTTAAAAGTCACGCATCAAGCTTTGATAAAAGCAAAACAAGCAAAACCGGAACTTGGTTTCATATAACCTCGTTTTAATTTATAATGGCGATACCCACGAGTTTTTATGAGAGGTGCCGGAAAGTTGTGAATGGGTGGATGATGATAGTGATGATGATGATGATGATGATGATGATGATGATGATGATGATGATGATGATGATGATGATGATGATGATGATGATGGTGGTGGTGGTGGTGGTGTGATAGTGGTTGATTTGGGGAGAGGGAGTGGGAATGGGAATAATGAAGAAATGTGAAGTTGGTTGTGTTGTTCGATGATAATGATGAGGATAGAAAAATGGAAGATTAGGAAGCAGGGGTGAAAATTATGTTGATAAGGGTATGGCGACGAGGAAGAGAGGAACAAGGATGAAGACGCCGATGACAATGTCGATGGTAATAGTATTACAACGAGGATGACGACGTTCAAGATGATAATAAAACTAGAGATAATGATGTAGATGCCGCAACTGCTACAGTTATCTGTTGACGATTACTTCAGTGCAATGGTGATAACGATGGCGACGACGACGTCGATGATGCTGATGATGGTGATGATGATGAGGATGATGATGAGGATAATAATGAGGAGGTGATTGTAAGGGTAACGATGATTATAATAGGGGCTGAGACGGCGTGCAAAGCAGCCGGCGCCACACGTCGTTGGTGCTAAACCCCATGTGGGTCATCACCCAACAGCACCAGCAGCAGCAGTGCCCTGTGTCTGTCAGAAAGTCAGTGCGCCATGTTTTGGGATTTACACCTTCTCCACTTCCCCCTTCGAAAACCCCTTCCCCAAACCCCATACTTCTCGCTTTCTGTCTGTCCCACAGAACTCTATCCTCTTTTCTATCATCCTCTTCCATTCTCATCCTTTTGTACATAATATACACTGTTGATAGCGTGGCAGTAAATATAATAAACATTTATAGTCTATTCCTGCCGTCTACGGTCAACGCAGAAGTCTGAACTATTCAGAGTATAAGGCATTGAAAGGACCAAAAAAAACACAATATTCTTGGTATTCCGCAAATTATATGTCCCTATATCCGGGCAAATAATAGCGGACTACATACTTTGATCTAATACATTTTGTCCCAGCTAGAAGGAACCAGAGTGAGGAAGATTTTGGATTAAAATTGGGATAATACTAAATTGTTAAGTAAAAGAAAGATGTCTGTTTACAGTAACATAGAGAACAAATATGGTCGTTATCTCGGCTTCTTTATTTTATTTTTTTTTAACCTTTTCCACTGGGTGCGATATTTTTTTTTTCAATTTCTTTTCCAGACGATCCCAAAAAACGTTCAGGATTGGCCCCAAAAATTAGGGTCGGTCGGGATACCGTAAACTGAGATGTATACATGTTTTTTGGTCCCCGGACACAGAGCATGTAGCTAGGGGACCGAGTTGTAACAAAGCCTTGACCAATAAATAGCCGATATGTTGCAGGGGCATGTATAGGCTTGAGATAAACCTGAGATCACCAAGCCTGTTTTATTCATAAATATTATGAAACCATGAGATTTGTGAAGCACACCACCATAGTTTCTATTCTATAATTGCAAAGGCGAATCTTTTTTTAGTATAAAAACAACACAGAACCGACTCTTTGCAGAAGAACTTTGCCGATGAGAAAGAAAAAAAAGGAAAAGAAACACGGCAAAATTGTTGATTCTGTAATAAACGTTCGCTTTGAAGAAAGCATGGAGGCAGTTTTGAAACCATCACAGTTCTAATAGGCCCAAAGTGGCAATGTTTAAAAATTAAAAAAAATAAATAAAAAAAAAGGAGAGGAGGGCCCTTTTTTGAAACCGATAGACACACCCTTGGAAAATAAGGGGAGGCTCCGTAAAGTAGCCTCCGTTTTGCTAAACAAATCGACTCGCTGCGAAAGATAGGCGCGATAGCATGCCACCGAATCTCGAAGGAATCTCGCGCCGCCCGTAGTCTCGCGAACTGCGAGAGACGGCGAGATGATAGATCGGGATGACGCCAACGACTATTTTACGAGTGGAACCGCCTCAAGTTTATCTCCCTTGCACGTGTGCACGTCGTAGGGATAGGAAATTCAGCACACAAAAAAAAAGCTATAAATAGCAGAACGACAAACTTCGACTCGAAGGAGGAGTGAGATAGGAAAGATGGAAAAAGAGAAACGAGAGAGTTGGAGTGATGATGCCCGGGGGAGGGGGATGGGGAATTGCGTGAGAAGAGGGAGGCGGGAAGGTGAGTCTTTCATTTGGCGGAGTATGCAAATGATACCTTTTATTATTATTATTATTATTATTATTATTATTATTATTATTATTATTATTATTATTATTATTATTATTATTATTATACATGTTTATATTTGAAAATGATTTAGGTTAAGCCTCCTTTAATCCCCAACCCCATCCCCACATCCTGTTCCTCTTCTTCTTCTCTCCTCTTTCTCCTCCTCCTTCTCTTCTTCTTCTTCTTCTTCTTCTTCTTCTTCTTCTTCTTCTTCTTCTTCTTCATCATCTTCTTCTTCTTCTTCTCCTCCTCCTCCTCCTCCTCCTCCTCCTTCTTCTTCTTCTTCTTCTTCTTCTTCTTCTTCTTCTTCTTCTTCATCATCATCTTCTTCTTCTTCTTCTTCATCTTCTTCATCTTCTTCTTCATCTGTTTCATCATCATCATCATCATCATCATCATCATCATCATCATCATCATCATCATCATCATCATCATCATCATCATCTTCTTCTTCTTCTTCTTCTTCTTCTTCTTCTTCTTCTTCTTCCTCCTCCTTCTTCTTCTTAAGCTTAATATGTTTCTTCTTCATAATCTGTTTCTTCTTCTTCTTCTTCTTCTTCTTCTTCTTCTTCTTCTTCTTCTTCTTCTTCTTCTTCTTCTTCTTCTTCTTCTTCTTCTTCTTCTTCTTCTTCCTTAACCTATTCACGTCATGCTGCGTTTTTGTCTTTCTGCGTAAGTGGCATGTGACATCGATTTTGTTTCTTTCTTCGTTTTTCGACTTATTCCTTCTCTTTCACGTTCGCTTTGTCCTTGTGCTTGGTGGCTGGTCAGTTTTTGCCGTGGATAACGAGGGTGCTCGTTAAAAGAAATTCTACAGATGCATAAATGTAAAAAAAAATAAGAACGACTGTGAATTTTAGCTTTCCTTCACAAACTATAACATTACCACTATAAACTAGCCTTTACCTTTACAATTACATACAAAACAATACAACCTTACAATACAGCACAACCGTATTACCGCTGTTGGCGCAGACTCACATTTTAAGTTAAAATACATTAAGTATACATATTAATGCGCTTTCATTCACATCACAATAATTGTAAACATTATTCCAACTCTCTCTCTCTCCTCTCTTTCTCCGTCTCTTTCTCTCCCTCTCTCTCTCCCTCTCTGTCCCTCTCTCAAACACATACATACACCGACATACATACACGCACATCACAGCTGAGCGAGCAAAGCAGTTGCATGCCTTGTTATCCCCAGGGTATCACATTACAATACCTGATTATTGCTTTAGGTCCAGCGGGCTCTTCCGAGCCAAATCAGGACCGGACAACCCCTGATCCGCATAAAAGATCTGATGAAACAACCCTAGTGGTAAAACTGAAAGCTCTCCACCAGCCAGTCGCTTTACAATAAAGACATCCCACGCAAGGGACGCTGATGCTATACTCTAATTTATCGAATCCCCGTTTATAAAAACAAAACAGAATACACACATCATTATAAAATATCAACAAAACACATACATATAAAATGCCTACATTGCTAAATAATAACATCATAGGAAGCCCTAGTGACCACCTGGCAAAAAGCGTCCAATATTCCCAAGCTGATACAACAGACCTCACACACAAATAAGGAGTCTTGTCCCGGAAGAGTTTTCAAGAAAAAAGGTAGGTCACTGGTCTAGCGAAGAAGAAGATAGTATAGCAGATTGATAGAACAGAGCAGGAATGAGAAAGAATAAATGAGAAAGACAGCGACAATGGGAATTTAAAGCACTAAATTTTCAGAAAGTAGGGGATACTATTTATACTGAAACCCCCTCACCCCAACGGGGCAAAGGTTTCACATGATAGCATGAAAAGAAATCAAAATCCACTATCAAAATCAAGCATTGTTTCTACTGATAAAAATTTAAACATACAAAATTTCACATTTGATACATACATATGCACTTTCCTCACCCAATGCAATACTTACTAGCAAAACAGTAAAGCATAAAACCTATCCCGTAAATTTAAAAAAAATCATTATTCAAAGTGTTTAAGAACATTGTACAATAAAACTAGATAAGAGATCATAAAAACGGGTAAGAGAGAGAGAGAGAGAGAGAGAGAGAGAGAGAGAGAGAGAGAGAGAGAGAGAGAGAGAGAGAGAGAGAGAGAGAGAGAGATTACATGTAATATACCTGCATTGAAGACTTCCAGCAAAGCCATCAGCGTCTGTAAAGGTAAGCAATCGATCAGAGATATTGCAGTGAGCAAAAGGGTGGACTTGTACTTTATAGCGGTCTCTAGGAGTTCGAATTCTTCTCAGACGCATACCTGACGGCAAAAATTAGAACAAATGTGACAGAGGGTGGGAAGGGTCGTTCTTGATGCTGATGGCTTTGCTGAGGGTCCTCTTCTGGAACAGCTCGAAGAGGGGAGCTTGTATCCTGCCATTAACCTTTTTACTACAGACGTCGGTGAATGCCAATCGAGGAATTTCTGCTTTTAACATGTAATGCCTGGTACCAGCATACGAAAGACAAAGAAAGTTCTGAATCTATGAAGGCACGGTAGCATTGTTTCAGCACCTTATGAAACATCATCAGAAAACGCAGCTGATACCACGCTTAGTCTCTTCATTTCCGGAAAATCATATCAGCATTAGCAGAGGAAGTGACCTTATCATCAATTTTGGTTCCCAAGTGTTACGTTGGAGACGCGTGCAATGGTAGGCTTGCGTGTGTGACGCGTGCGATAGATTTGTTCGTTTTATTTTGCAACGCAAGCAGTAATAAGAGTGTATTTATCTTTGATTTGATTTTGTAGAAGAAGCTTTGTATAACGTTGGTGTTTTTAGTTGGTCGATATTATTTGAAAATATTCTATAATTGGTTGTTTACTATCGATCGAAGCGTATGGATAATTCTAGTGGTAACCACGAGACGCTTCCATCCCAAATAAGGTTGTGTGACGTGAGACAGTGATGATGAAATTACTTTTGATTGGTTGTGGTGTTTTATGCAGGGGTATTCTCGCTTGTTCTGGAGTAGAGAGAGACTATATAAGTGCCGCACTGTTTCAAAATAAGGGATTGGTCAACGTGTGATCATGTTATTTTCCCCTTTACCAACAACTGGCCCGCTGGTGTCAGTATAAATCGGTCCAGTAGTCACCTATATGCGAAAGTGTCGTGTGACTATAATCTACAAACAACAAAATAAGGGAGGGTTGAAAGTAAAGACAGCTGTTGTATTAGAGTTGAGAAAGTTGTTAAAAGTGGAAAGTTGATAGTCGAGAATTGTAGAGTGGAAAAAGCGATTGAGCGATTGTATGCAGTTGTTGATGTGTGCTGAATAAAAGTGGAAAATTTCATACGACGACTCCTGACTTGTTGATGATTGAACGGGTTGCGTGGATAAACGAATCTGAGTTACACCTATCAGGAGGATTCAAGCGTTGGGGCTGACTCAACTACTGATAAAAATCAACAACGAGTGTAACACCAAGTATTTGTTTTGTTAGACCATTTCCTTCCCTTTTTTTAAGCAGCAACGACTTGTGGGTTTGGTGCATCATTAGGATACCCTGGGGCTTTAGGGCAACTTGCGCCTTCTGCAGTTCCACATCCAGCGGCTGCCTATTTCATTTCAGTTAGGTGCTATATATTATTTCAGTTAGGTGCTATATATTATTTCAGTTAGGTGCTCTCTCTACTTGCTAGTTTTTCTTTGGCCTCCAATGAAGAACTCTCTAAGCAGTCCTACAAAATACTCCCTAATATGTCAGTAATTGATGGACATTAAAGGAAGACGAAGAAGACCGTTTGTCCTCTCAAAGTAAACGCTGACACATCAGTCCTATTCCGGCTAAAATCCACCAGCATTTCTTTCGTTTTTTCGACGTCGTACCATGTAACACATAACGTCCTTTTTCAATAAATACTAACAGTACGCAAAACATTTTAAAATAGTAGAGATATATAGATGCTGCAATGAAATCACTTTCGCAAAGAGTTTTGGTTGTATTACAGCACGCATTTTTGACGGTCACGTCTCTTTCTCCTTTACGCCATACTACATTCGTTCCAAGAAGCGAAGCCTGCACTTTCGTGAAAATCCAAGATCACACGAACACCATTTTGTCATTTAAAAAAAAGTTATCTTGGTCCATTAACAGCAATCTGTTTTATGAAATTGTTAAATTGATATTCAGACTATGGATTAACGCATCTTAGGTCATTCAAAATGCTGTTATGAGATTTTAGGCATTTGTTGAGTGATGCAAGTGTCGAAAGCCTTGGAATTGAAAGATCCAAAATGGCGACCAGGGGGAAACCCTTCGATTGGCATTTTATTCCGCCTTGTTTGCTTCAAGGTGACATAAAATATACGTATATATAAAACGTCCTATTAAAAAAACAAAAACGTTACATGTAAAAGCAACTTAGACATAAATGTTATTTTAATGTAAAGAAGTCGGAATAAAACGCCATTCCATGGGTTTCCCCTGGTCGCCATTTTGAAATGAATCGCCCCATTAATAAAAATAACAATATATAATCCTATTTTATCCTATCCTATCCCGTAACTCGAAATTCGTTGGGGCACCACAGATGATCGTTTAACCAGCTCACTCCATCTTATTCTGTCCTCAGCAACCCTCATGGCTTTGCTAAGTGTCAATCAAGCCAGTCTATTCTCGAATGTTGTCCTCCCACCTTTTTAATGTCTCCCTCTTTTCCTGCCTCCTTGCACCGAAACTTGCTGGATGTTCTTTGCAAGGCCTGAAGCTCTGCTAACGTGGCCATACCATCGGAGTTTCTTTTTTTTTCACCACTGTGAGCAGGTCAGCATGTTGTCCAATGGCTTGTGTGATGATCTGTCGAACTTCGTCATTGGTGATGTGCTGGGTGTAGGAAATGCCCAAAGGTTTCCTGTAGCACATCATCTCCATGCTTTGTATTCTTCGTTGTAGGTCTGCTTTTGAGGGTCCATGTTTTTCAAGCGTATAGGAAGATGGAGATGACCAGGGATCGCAGCAGCCTTACCTTGGAGTGTAGACTGATAGTCCTGTCTTTCAAATGGGCTTAAACCTTGTCAGGGCAGCAGTTGTTTGTGCGGGACGCGAACTTGTTTTATCCAAACTAGTTCCAGTCATTCGCCGAAAAAGGCAATCACCGAAGTCGAACGAAGCTCTCCGATGTGTTACGAAATGATGCTTGCATGACTATGATTAGTTAAACATTAAAAATGGTCGCTGTTGCTTCTAATTCTGGTCGATTTACACAGATTAGCATTTGGCAACGTTGTGCTTTGTTAAGATGACCATAATTATTATCGACCATATTTAATAGTTGCGTCCCTTGCTTTGCTTTTGTTAGTTCTCAGCAGTAGGCTAATAATAGCATTCCCCATTTCCTGCCTAGAATCAAGTAGACACTGTTATATACATAGGCCTAATCTACATTATATATTATAAGTCAGTCTCCGCGCAGCGAAGAAGCATCAGTAGCTTAATATAATTATTAGACCTGTATTTTGTTTGTTTTATACGTAAATAAATGTATAAACTTTATCAATTCTATTATACTTTATATTATTCGAATCGTTAAATTTCCGGAGAAGGACGAGTAGGCAACGCGAAATCTTTTTTTTCATAACTCGAGATCAGAGTTAAATTAGTAGTAGTAGTAGTAGTAGTAGTAGTAGTAGTAGTAGTAGTAGTAGTAGTAGTAGTAGTAGTAGTAGTATATTTATTCAGTAAAATCTTTAATTTATTTATTTTTGTTTGTTTGTTTGTTTTTTTAAAGAAGAGTGTGCTGCTGTGCGTGCTTATTGATGTAAATTTGGTCAGTGACGTCTTGTTTGTTTTTGCTGAAATATTCAGATGGTGTTACTAGTTATTTTTTCTTATCGATTTACCAAAGTTTTCAGATGATTTATGGAAATGTCCGCCTGCCACGCAAAATTTATTTTATACGCGTTTTCTCATTAAAATTCATATAACAAATTTACTGGATCATATAAAAGAATAAAAGATGTTGAAGAGTGTTGGAAAGCGTAGGCATCCTTGACTCACACTGATTGTTGTTCTGAACCAGTTCGCGATGGCGCTGTTGTGGAGGACTGCATCTGTAGCCTTGTCATACAGGCGTTTGATTACTTCAATAATGTTAGGGCTGATGTTGTACACTCTCATGGTTGCCCACAGAGCTGCGTGCCAGACTCGGTCAAACGCTTTCTTGAAGTCTACAAACATTTGATGTAGTTGGTGTTGTATGTATTTCTCGCAGATTATTCTGAGGTTGAATATCTGTTCAGTGGTACTTCGCCCTGCCCTGAATGCTGCTTGCTCATCAGCTATTATTTGTTAAGCTTGGGGCTTCAACCTGTTGAATATTATTTTCAGGAGGACTAGGATGGCTAATGAGGCTGATGCTGCGGTAATTATCACATTCCTGAAGGTTACCCTTTTTGGAAGATTGATGACAAGCGACTGGGTCCATGGTGTAAGCCACTTCCCACTCTGCCAGTTCTTGTTACAGATAATGTTGAAGGCGTCAATCATCGCGGCTCCTCCTGCTTGAAGCAATTCTGCGGGTATGTTGTTCACCTCCGCTGACTTTCCCTTCTTCAGCGATTGCACTTCTGTCTCAACAACTTCTCGGAGAATTGGGAAGATTTCTTCTTCTTCTCTGTTCTGGGAACATGCTAAAACTGATGGGTCTCCGTTTGGTGCGTGGTTGTAAAGCTCAGAGCAGTACTCTGTCCATATACCCAAGACTTCTTGTTCTTCTGTAAGGCATACGCCAGACATGCTTTGGATCTTGGAGACCTTCGGCTGCTTAACACTTGTCAGCCGCTTCACAGTCTGGTAGGCCTTCTAGCTGTTGTTCTTGTTTGGACTGTTCTCTATTTCTTGGCACTGATCTTCTATCCAGTTCTCCTTTGCTGTGCGCATACCTTTTCATCATCTTGGGCAAGAAAAACCTGGGGGGGACCCAATCCTCTACAGGCTGTTGGCCACAGCCGAAATCTACAAGTACACTGTGGCTCGCCTTGGCCCCGAACACGTGGTCGTTGAACCTATAGTAACGTGAGGTTTCTCCGTCCTGGCCGGTGATTTCTGTGTGGAAGACTTTCGTCCAGTATACATCACCCCTGTTAGTCGCCTCTGACGACACGCCGGGAAACATTGGGTCTCCTCTATTCAGTGCCCGAACTCACAGGGCCAGAACAACAAATAATATCATGTAAAATCAACCTAGATATAAATGCTATGTTCCCTTGAAGCAAAAAGCCGGAATAAAATGCCAATCGATGGGTTTATCTTACGCCTTTGCCCTCTCCATAACCTTCCGTTTTCTCATCATGTATTTTCTTGTTCTCGATGTAATTAGAACTAAGATGTAATTTTTCAGTGAGATAGTAAATTTTTCGTATTCGTTACCCCCTCTCCCCCACCCACCTTATCCCCATTACCTCCTGTTACGTTGAGACTCGCGCGGCGGTGCGAATGGGACGCGCGCGATAGATCTGATCGTTTAATTTGTAGAGCATGCAATAATAGAGTGTATTTACCTTTGATTTGATTTTGCGTTGTTGTTAGAAGAAGCTTTGTGTCACGAACTGGCTAGTCTTAACTCTGCTTGTTGACTATTTAGCCATGTGTAGTCTTTGTAACAGTAGAGAAGTTAGACTATTACACAGCAGACCACACACGGCGAGCGAGCCACCCACATCGCAGTGAGTCAGCACTTGAGTTTTGAATCGGACCGTTTTAACCAATCAGAGCAGGCTCAGTGGGTAGAGCAGTTTTGACTGTGTCAGAGCCTAACACAGTTTGAATCAGTCGTGTGTGAGACGAGGTAGAGTCAACATCTCCACAGCTAGAGAAATCTCTACACTCATAGACCAGGAAGCAGGACTTAAGAATCTTAGAATTCTCTCAAGTCATCACGGGCCTGAACTTGTCAAACAGGTAAATGAACACCCTTCTGTTTCATCGTGATATATTTATATTATTGTTGAAATTATGTTTGAAGAATTTGCTATGCATAAATGTGAATTATTAATCCGAATTTGCCGTACCACGTGGAAGAGCCGACCACGAGGCTCAACACGACCGGTTGCGCCGCCATGTTGTATCCCGTACGGAACCACTGTTGTTTAACTTATATGTATGTTTGCAGACCAGTGGCTGTACCACTGAATGTTTATAATATTATTAATTCTGTATGTGAATAGTTAGACACGATTTATATTTATGTATGTATAGGAATTTAGAGTGAGATTCCAGTGGAACCCGGAAGTAGCAGAATGTTCGTCGCTTATGTATAGAGATGTGGAGCTATCACTGAGGGCTACTTGGCTTTCAGTGAGACGCTCTGCACAAACCGATTATTCAGGGTTGTGCAGAATTTCGTCTCTTATATTACAGACGAGCAGGCGAGCTATCCCGAGCTATCCCGAGCTATCCTGTGCCCCACTCCACAGAAACGACTAGTTGGTTGAGGAGACTCTACCGCACAAGACGGAAAGAGCCACCCGAAGAAACACCCTGTCAGACCCCACAGCGTGGCAAGGGAACCCAACTACACAACGAAAAAGGTGTACCAGAAGCTACCTCACAGAAGGACTTCGAACACCCCACACATGAGTTAAGTGCATAAGGCGAAGGTGCACTTAAACTGATCATAACAGGACCACAGTAGTCCAACTCTTCAGAAACTGTAAAACGGACCACAGTAGTCCAAATCTACATGAAATATTATAGCAAGTGCCCGAGGAAGATATAACAGCTGCCTAGACTATCAACGATCGAACTATTAGCAGTGAAAGAGACTTTTTAAGTTAGAGTAGTACTTAGAGAATCTTGTATAGAGTAGAAGAAATAAATGTGTGATTTTAACTGTTATCAAGTGGCTGGACTACATATGATTCATAGCCGTGTGAAAGCTAGTGTGACAGTAGTCTTTTACCATTTTTCTATCTATTTCTGTACCCCAACCTTAACACAGAACGAGCTAAACAAATAAATTTATTAAAGTAATTCATAGGGTGACTTACTAGCAGTTCCCACCGAATAAACGTGAGGGTCCATAATTCCATTGTGCAGAGCCCATAAACCCCACGTGACACTTTGTATAACGTTGATAATTTTAGTTGGTCGATGTTATTCGAGAATTTTCTAGAGTTGGTTGTTTACTATCGATCGAAGCGTGTGGATAATTCTAGTGGTAACTAGAGACGCTTCCATTCTAAATATGGTTGTATGACGTGAGACAGTGATGACGAAATTTGTTCTGATTGGTTATAATTGTGTTTTGCCGGAATGTTCTTCTTTTCTCTGGAGCATAGAGAGACTATATAAGTGCCGCACTGTTTCAAAATAGCATCAGAAAGTCTCCTCTCTGAAAATCCTTACCGGGAAGAGATGGGGACTATAAACTGATTAAATAAATAAATAAAAAGAGGGGTTGGATTGTAAAGTAAAAAGTTGAGAGTGGAAAAAAGCGATTGTATGCAGTTGTTGATGTTCGCTGAATAAAGTTGGAAAACTACATACGACGACTTCTGCCTTGTTGACGAGTGAGCAGGCTGCATGGATAAACGAATCTGAGTTACACTTATCAGGTTTCAAGCATCGGGGCCGAATCATCTGGTAAAAAACAACATCGAGTGTAACATTTGGGGGGGGGGGGGGGGGGCCAAGCTGCGATCTACGCCATAGCCAAGGGTTCAACTGCGACACCTCCCGAATCCAATCTCATTCGTATGACACTCACGCTCTCTAAACGACGATGCATCTTCTCCTCTCGTCTGTCGTTATCCCCCTTCATCACAATCTCATCTCCTCTCTCATTTCTCATTCTCACAACACCATCAACTCACTCTCACCCAGATTTGGCCTCAAAGCCGTTCATAATCCTTACCCCTGAAGGCCCGTGCACATAGTCAATAAAACGGGGCAGCTCGCCCTACTGGCCACACGCCCCACCGGCATTATAACGATACGCACGGCACCGAAGGGCTGGGGTGTGAGGGATTAGTGGGATCAGCCATCGGCTAATCCCCAGCTCGGGTGGCGGCCGTGCTGAAAGCCGGGTGGTCTGGCGGGTAGGTTTCGCGGAGACGCCGGGATGCGAGATTGCTCTTAAGTGTGCGGACGTGTTTTTTTTTCTTCTACTTCACTTTCTCCTTTTTCACTTGCAGTCTTTCACTGTTTCACTTTTTTTTTTCTTCTTCCGTAATCAGATTTGTGACGTGTTGGGTGTTTCTACCCCCCCCCCCCCCCCTTCTACTTCTTCTTCTCTGGTCACTTCTCATTTTCCACTTGCTGTCTTCAGTCTTTCACTACTTTGATTTTTAAGTTGCGTGTTGCCGACGTGTTTTGTTCACTCGTAGTCGTCAATCTGTTTATGAAAGAACATTGAAGTTTAACATCTACACCCACCATTGGCGATATGGCAGACGGGAATAACCATCCCAGTGAACAAGGGGTAGGGACCTAAATCAACACTGAATCATAAGAGCAATCATACTGCTAAAATGGACAGTGAAAAAGTGCCACTTTTATTTTGCTCATCACGGGATTTGATACTGGGTCGTCGGTGTGCCAGGTGAACGAACGCTCTACCACTTGAGCTACGGTGATGGGATCAGTTTATCTCGTTAGTTCATGTTAATAGAACAAAACTGAATGCAGTGTGTCTGTCCCAGAATTGTTCACAAACTTACAAGGAACACCAACATTATTTTCCTTGTTCTTCTTCGTCTTCTGCTTCAATGCAGATCTATAGTATTGAGATAATATGCATATAAGTAATAAACGTATGCCTTGAAAAAGATGCTACTAAACAATTCCACTGAAGCCTTGACACTTTCCAAGAGAGTCCCCTCTCCATTATCATAGAAGTCGAGTAAACTCTCTCTCCCTCTCTCTCTCTCTCTTATGTGGGTGGAAAATTTTGCAATTAATAAGAATGAAATTACTGGTGCCGTTTTTCTAGACTTTACAAAAGCTTTTGATATGGTTAATCATTCCGTATTGATCAGTAAATTATCTGTGTATCTGAACAATTCTGCAACTGTAAATTTTTTCCAATCTTACTTAAGTGATAGAAAGCAGACAGTGTTAGTAAATGGCCATTACTCAGCAAAAGGTACAGTAAAATGTGGCGTTCCTCAAGGCTCGATACTGGGCCCTCTTCTATTTTGTATCTATATAAACGATCTCCACCTCCAAATATCAGATAATAATGTAATCTGTGATTTGTTTGCGGATGACAGTACAATACATTGTTCTGGGAAAGACATTACGTCCATACAAACATCTTTACAAAATAGTTTAAATGATGTGATAAACTGGTGTCTAACTAATCAAATGGTTCTTCATCCTAAAAAAACAGAGTGCATGATTATCACAACAAGACAAAAGCATCAATTACAGCCTTTATAATTACATATTACAATAGATAACACTTGTGTCCACCAAGTAACAGACCATCGTGTACTTGGAGTTACTATTGATTCAGAATTCAAATGGGATAAACACATTAATCAAATATGTAAACGCCTTTCCCAAAGTACGTTTTTGCTTTCAAAACTACGATGTTTTGTTCCTGAATATGCCAGGAAAGTGTTCTTCCATGCACACTGTCTTTCACATATTAACTATGCTTCCACTGTGTGGAGTGCTGCTAGTCATAATCAAATACAAAAAATAAATTTATTGCATCGACGGGCAATAAAATTAATTTCTAACTGTACAACTATTTCAACAGATGAAAAATTTATAAAATTAAACATTTTACCTCTAAATAAACAATTTCAATATAATATGATCATGCTTATGTTTAAAGTTCACAACAATATTGCACCAAACTATCTAACCCGATTTTTAACTAAATCATCAAATGTATACCATTCCCAAAATTATCTCTTACCTAAACCAAGAATTGATCTATATAAGACTAGTTTTGGGTTCAGAGCACCGTCTTTATGGAATGAACTTCCTCCGATCATTAAACAAATCAAAACAATCAAATCATTTAAATTAATGCTTTTTAACCATATTTTAAATTCATAATTTTTCCACCCACAGGTCACCATATTATAATGGTATAATATTATATTGTTCAGATGGCGTTTAGATATGTTAAAAGTTATTGTTTTGAAATTATTATAGTTTTACTTTTATATATGTAACATGTGGCAGGTTTAATTGATTGTATAAATGTATTATGCTTGAGTGGGTGCCTGAAACAAGGACTAATTGTAAGAATAAGCTGTAAGCTTAAAATTATTATCCTTGTAACATGTTGTAATTGCAATAAACGTTTAAAGTCTAAAGTCTAAAGTCTCTCCTTCCCTCCCTCTCTCTCACGCACACACACATAACGACATTTCTCGTGTTTCTAACGTCCACCTGTGCCCTCCTACTTGCCATTACACAGACAGCGATAGATCACCGCTGTCTAGGGTACCACGAGTGCTTTGGACATAATCTAGGCAGCCGCACCAGCCTTGGTATCAACTTTTTTTTTCTGCAGCCGTAAAGAAAACTTTGCAATAAAATTGTTGTACTTCCTATAAACTAAACTGTTTCCTTGGCTCACACACGGCCAAGACCGGACTAAACTTTGGACTTCAATGTAACTTGTCAACATATTTTTACAAAACCTACAATGGATGTGCAGGCCTTTATTATTTGTCTATATCTCAGTACGGAGATTCAGTGAAATCATCATAATTATGGCAGATTTAAACTCCTTCTGACTCATTCTCACCCTTCTTATGTTGCCTGTTTAAGTGCATCCATGAAAGCATACAACATCCACCTTTCTAATCTATAAGATTAATAAATAATAACCTATCCATTTCCCAAAAGCCATGCTTATAAAAAATAAATAAATAAAAAAAGTCAGTAGTACAATGCTAAATTAATGGGACGGTGCTCGCAGGAATATACTAAAACCCTTGTGACTAACACGACGCTACAAGATCATCTCCTTCCTTACACAAGACCGTGTGTCTCATAGATATTTATGACACCCTCAATTTCCGGTTGCGTCCCCGAGAGTCGGAGTTGTCGTTACTGCACTGGAAAGAAGAAGACCGCGTTCTGAGCTTACTGCACTGACGTATAATATGACATAAATACACGCACATACTGACATAGACCCGCATTTTCGTAACCCCAACAGCCGCGTTCGTAAGGAGTTAGGTTCAATATTGATTGATTGATTGATTGTTGCTTTAGGTCCAGCGGACTCTTCCGAGCCAAATCAGGACCGGACAACCCCCGATCCACATAAAAGATCTGCAGAAACAACCCTAGTGTGAAAATTGAATGCCCTCCACCGGCCAGTCACTTTACAATAAAGACATCCCACGCAGGGGACGGCTGAGGCTTTACCCCAACTACTCGAACCCCCGGTTACAAAAACAAAATAGAATACAAACATCATTATAAATCATCAACAAAACACATACATATAAAATTCCTATAGTGCTAAATAATAACATCATAGGAAGCCCTAGTGACCACCCGGCAGAAAGCGTCCAATACTCCCAAGCTGATCAAACAGACCTCATACACAAACAAGGAGTCTTGTCCAGGAAGAGTTTTCAAGAAAAAGGGTAGGTCATTGATCTAGCGAAGAAGAAGATAGTATAGCAGAGTGATAGGACAGATCAGGAATGGGAAAGAGCAAATGAGGAAGACAGCGACAGTGGGAATTTAAAGCACTAAATTTTCCAGAAAGTGGGGATACTATTTGTACTGAAACCCCCGGCACTCCAACGGGGGTACTGTTGCCGCAGTGAATCGGTCTTGCCTACAAAGTCAAGACAGGTTTTCAACTGGGGCTTTCACTTTTCCCTTTATAGGTTAGAACAATCTACAGTGGCAAGATTGCTCATGACCCCAAGGGGTGTTAGGTTCAATAGGTAGACGTGCGCGTCCGAATCGAACAAGCTAGTATAATTGATTATTATTAGGCAGAGAGACGACAAGTTTTAGGGTTGTAGTTGATTCGCCTAAAGAAGTAGGACTGGGGTTGAAATGGGGGTGTCCTGTAGCTCAGTGGATAGTGAACTGGTTCCCTAGGCCGAAGGTTGCGGGTTCGAACCCCGCGTGGGTCAAACTTACGGGACTGAGATACGAAATTTTTCATCACGCCGAGGGATTTTTCCGGGTGCTCCGGTTTCTTCACTCCCTTCAAAGATAATATTGGACGCAGTCAATCTAAAAATTTCAAAAATAAAAATTGATTTATATCATGACCTTTTCCTTTCCCCTTCTTTTCTGCAAGTGCTTTGTGATTGTGGAATTGTGTTTATTCGGCAGAGGGTCTGTCCAGGAAAATGCCATTGATTATATATATTGTGTCCTGGAGTTTTAAACATGGCTTTTATATTTATTTATTTATTTATTTATTTATTTAATGGCACGTAGGTCTATATAACGCTTTTCCAGCTCCAAAGATGCTCTTTTCAAAAAACATGGTCACGTTATTGTGTCCTGCCTTCACCAGGAAATGACCGTTAAACAGGATTTGTTTTGTTTACTATCCTATACACATTAACTTTAGCTTCCTGGGACGTTAAACATGTGGCTTTGTTTTTTTATACTTAGGGAATATTTTGATGCGTCGTAGGACGTTCAACATGAATTTTCTACTGCTTGCAATAATCCAAAGTGACTTCATATGGCTCTTTCTTGCGCCATATAGCCGCTAGCTGTCAGAAGGCCCGAGCGGTGTGACACAAGCATACGAAGCTGGCAGGGCCTGTTACTTACGATCTGACTAACGGGGCTTTTATGGGCGGTCGGCGCCGTAGCAGATTACGTCCTGACCCCCTAGGTCGTCGTTAACTCCTCTACGCTCAGTGCCACCAGCGTCAGCGACCAATACAGACTAACTAGCACGCAAGCAACAGCAACGACCACCAACTGCCAACCACCACAACAGCTGTGGCGTCTTGCCATTTCGGAAAGCCCGAGAAGATTTTGTTTAAAATGATAAGTGTGTACAAAAAGAAGGAGAAAATCTAAGGACGAAGAAAGTTAAAGAAAAAAACCACAAAGGGGACGTTGGAGGAGATAGAAACGTATAGAGAAAGACGTGATAAAAACATTGCAGCAACTTTACATTTCTGTCACCTTTAACTGTCTGGTGATTAAAGCATGATGACCACCGCCTACGTTTGATTGACACAAAAAACAATTTCGTAGCGACGATATTCTAATTCTCAGGCATGTATCTTAAGCATGTGTACATTTTGTATGAAAATGTGAAAATAAGGTTGTCTGGCGCTAATAAAGTGTCCCGTCATTATCGTAGGTACTGTGTAATGAGAAAATATGCCGAGAGTTCAGGCATTTAATCAGTTCGCAGCGACAATTTAGGACTGTCCAAAGCTGAAGCTGCCGTGCAGCCTGTCACAACAAATCGCAATATTAATGTGCCACAAGGCACAGATCAAAGGATATATGCACGTTGATATCGGTGATCAATGGTTGCTGCCTCTCTGAGTCGATCTGGAGGTGGGTTAATGAAGTTAATCAGAACTGTTTTGGATGTCGATCGTCCCCTCCATAAGCGAAAGCCGAGGCATTTTTCGTACAGTCCACAGGAGAAAACCAGTGAACAGCATGATTAACATCTACCTCCTCCTCCCTCCCCTTGCTCCATCCCTTCCTCCTTTCCTTCTTTTCGTTTCCCATCTATCCACTCACCCGACCCCTTCTTTCTTTGCCGCCGTGAGATGGAGAACGAATCGCCTGTCGCGGCGCAAAGAGACTCGAGACAAGGGAGATCACTTTTATGTAGGCACATCACAGAAGCAGACGACAAGAATGAAAACACCATTCTAATTTAAAGGAAAACCCTAAAGAAGAAATAATCACCGTGGATGACCAACACCAATATTTCTTCATGTTTGCATCTTCTTTCGTACATTGTGGTGCTTTGAAATGACAAAACAATACACACAAAAAACACTCCCTAAAACTACTGACGTTTACTTTGGTAGGTACAAACAAACCAAGGAAATTACGCCTGGCCACACACGTTCAAGCTGTACTCAGATGCTAAGTATCCTTCGCTCTTATTATTGTACAGTACCCTACTCGTAGTGTATTAAACAAGACCTCTTGATTGTTACTCTTGATGTCGCTACTCCATTTTACAAAAAAAAAACTATAGTTTCAAGTCAATCCTTGTAGTCTACTGTACAGGACATGCTTTAAAAAGTCCATCTTTTTTCTTGTTGGAAACACCAGCACAGTAGACTAAGTTGTATTCGTGGCATCTTTTCACAAAGCAACAATAAAGCAATATTTGTTAAGACCATTGTACAACGTATTACCGAGTATACCGCAAGGCTTATCTATCACAACATATTGCATCCGTATGGCGAAAAGCCCACGGGGAGAAATGATTTATACTTGAAAGTCGTTTGTCTTGGGCCAACAACAGTCAAGTACTTGAACACGTGTTCGCTCTGAAATCGCTTATCCTGATAATATGGGAATAACTAATTCATTGTGGTGGTTTTTCTAGTCTTTTAACTGTCTTTTTTCTATCTTTCTTCTTTATTTATTTCTGTCAGTCTGTCTTTTGTTCCTTTTCTCTTGCTTTCTGTCTTTCATTTTGGTGTTTTCCCCTGTGTTCCTTTCTTTCTGTCTTTCTTTCTGCCCTTCTTTCACTTTCTTTTTTTCTGTCTTTGTTCTATATGATTTGTTCTTTTCAATGGAATGATTGCCTTGCGCTTGCAGACATCGCAAAGAGCAACTTCAGTATTAACGAAACAAATAGAAAAACTCGCATCAGTAACGGCAATGCAGCAAGACTACAGACGCCACAACGCAGTAAAAACCGAAGCAACAACACCTTCAGTCGTATAGACATCATCATCATCGTCATCATCATCATCATCATCATCATCATCATCATCATCATCATCATCATCATCATCATCCTTATCATCGTCGCGATCGTCGTCGTCATTATCATCTGGATCGTTGTCGTGGTCATAACCGTTATCATCAGCATCGTCGCCGTCACCATTATCGTAGTCGTAATTATTATCATCATCTTCGTCGTCGTCGTTGTGAAAAAGGACCGCAACAGAACGAGCAACTGTTGTAATCCACAAGTCAAAAGGAAACTTCTTGTTTGTGTTTTGTTTGACTCTGATGCCTTCCTTCCCTCCGTCTTTTTTTTTTTTACATTCCTTACTGCATTTTTAACTTTATTCTTTAATTCCTTCTTTCTTCACACTTCCTGCTTTCCTACTACTGTTTCTTTTTTCTCTTTAGAACATTCATGAACAGCAGACTGGACACACTAAAGTGAGAGAGACAGACAGATGTACTATTAGCTAAAGCAGCCAAGGGGAGGGAAGAAGAAGAAACAGCGTGAGAGGAGAAATGAAAGCGGGAAAATAAGATTCACAGTCCTATCACGTCCTACCAAGACGTCTTCTGCGCTGCCCTGACTAGGTCCTCCTTCAGAAGCACACCCTATACAGAGAGTCCGGAGACGATACATCGCCAGAGGAAAGTTTCTATACACAAAATAACCCACCATCGATGTAGCATAACAGACCATTACTCGTAAAATATCGTCGCAGCGATGATATCTCCCGTGACATTCCTACATTACAGTTGTGAGACTCTGCCTTCTTTGCATTCTGCATTCTTGTGCAGTACAGTAAAAAAAAATTTCCAATAAATTTTTTTTTTAAAAGGGAACTCCACCATGATACAATTTCATACTAGTGTATTTACTAAAACACGAAAAGTGTCTGTACTCCCAAGTTATGAACATTTACCTTTAAAAAAAAAATAAATCAATAATAAAACAGACTTGTCGTTCAACCTTACATATTTAAAATATTATTGACAAAGGGAGACATTTTTTTTTTAATCACAAAGCCATGCAAAATCCGCACTGTCGCTTCCTGGACACATTTTAAAAAGAGACTTTCCGGTGAAATTCTGTCGGCGGGGTTAATATTATCTGGGGGAAGGATTGCATACGACACCTCCAAAACCACAGTATAATGGGGGAAGCGAACGATGCGACGTAGCAGGCTCTGTGGGCCTTAGACTAATCTGTGTGGAGCAAGCCTATTAAGTTCGTTTGTGAGTCGGAGGAACTGGTTGCATCAACAAGAGATTACAGTCGCCTACAAAATCCCCCCAAATCCCGCGACGCCGACTCTTCGAACGAAGGCGTTCCGTTATTACGTCACATATAAGCTTAGTGCAATTTTATGAAGTGTACAGCCCAATCGTCCAATATAGCGAGGAAATTATGTTTTCAAACTGAATAAAATATTCATTTTTCACAGTGAAATAAGTGTTCGCAATATTGCGCGGTATCGTTTAATTTTAGGCAATTTAGAACGTTAAAATATAAAATTCGCTATAATGCTTTGTAATAATCCCTTCAAAATACGATGAAAACCCGTCCTGATTATTGTTTCGTGTAGTCAGTCAGTTATTAGCTATGATGAAATAAGCTGCAACAGTGATCGTAAACGTGCTGCTTTCTCAAGTAATTTTAAGAAGGCGAAGCAAGTAAACGAACTAGTTTCCTTCGTCGTTCTTGCTGGGACTGATTTGCGGAGATGATGACAATGATGATGTCCATTTCAAAGTCCTCGCATCGCCCATTCTAGCAGTATGCAGCATGGTCATGACTCAGGAGCAAAAGGTGAGGAGGATGACAACGTTTTTCTATGTGAAGTCGTTTGTTCAACGACAAAACTCTTAAGTCGTTCACCGTTCTTCACCCCATTTTAGGTCGACAGATTGTCATTGTTACGGTTGAGACGCGCACGATAGATCCGATCGTTTGATTTTGCAAAGCATGCAATAACAGAATGTATTTACCTTTGATTTGATTTCCGTTGTAGTTAGAAAAAGCTTTGTATAATGTTGATAATTTTCGTTGGTCGATATTGTTGGATAATTTTCTAGGGTTGCTTGTTTACTATCGATCGAAGTGTCTAGATAGATCTACTAGTAGCTGCGAGATGTTTTTAAGTTTTATGACGTAAGACAGTGCATAGTTTTGATAACGAATTTTATTTTGATTGGTTGTTATTGCGTCACGCTGGAATGTTCGAACGTTCTCTAGAGTAAAGAGAGACTATAAAGCTTAAGTACCGCACTATTTCAGAGTTGTAGTTGAAGTTAAGAAAGTGAAAAGCGATTGAGCGATTGTATGCAGTTGTTCATGTACGCTGAATAAAGTTGGAAAACTTCATACGACGACTCCTGCCTTGTTGCTGGATGAACAGGTTGCGTGGATAAACGAATCTGAGTTACACCTATCATGATTCAAGCATCGGGGCTGAATCAACTACTGATAAAAATAAACCAACAGTGTACCAGTCATGTTAATGCCTAATTGCCGTGTTGCTTGCTAGCGCATCGCTGAATTATCCGCTTGATTGAAACTAGTTGTTGAGGTCAAGAATTTAAGAATGGAAAAATTCTAGTCATAGACACTAAGCAGTAACAGTCATATTGAGGTATGGTTGTGAAGAGAAGAGAGCATGGAGAGAAAGAGAGAGAGAGAGAGAGAGAGAGAGAGAGAGAGAGAGAGAGAGAGAGAGAGAGAGATCTTTATTGAATAAACACTAAGGTTCATTTCAATGGGGGTGGTTGGGGAACACAGTTAAAACGTGTACAATAGCATCGAATGGAAGGAAATATCGCGCTGTACAATGCACGCGCGGTTGTTGACGTGACATGGAAACCACATCTATCCTATCCTATCCTTACCTATCCCATAATTCGCCCACCGTCATAGCTCAAGTGGTACAGCGTTCGCCTGGCACACTGATGACCCAGGTTCGAATCTCGTGGTGGGCGATATAAAAAGTGACAATTTTAGCAGTATGATTGCTCATGTGGTCCAGTGTTGATTTAGATCCCCACCCCTTGTTTTCTGGGATGGTTTTCCTTGTCTGCCGTATCGCCAATGGCGAGTGTAGACGTTAAACTTCAATGTTCATTCATTCCCGTAACTCGAAAGTCGTTGGGGAACCACAGATGATCGTTTAATCAGCGTACTCCAACTTTCTGTCCTCAGCAACCTTTATGGGTTCGCTCAATGTCAAGCCAGTCCATTCTCGAAATTTGTCCTCCCACCTCTTTTTCTGTCGCCCTCTTCTTCTGCCTCCTTGCACCGTGTCTTGCAGGATGGTCACTAACACCACAATTTAAAGTTTTGTAATCAAATCATAGCAAGTCATAGGCGAAAGACTACTGTCACTTTGTTTTCATAGTGACTGAAACGCGAAAGTCTGTTTTTCAAACGGCTGTCGAATGGCAGTCGTCACAAAATGAAGTTGGGTGGGGCCCCTCTGACGTCATGGAGTTGTTTGCCTGGTGGTTCCCCAGTTTTCAGGTAGTCCTGGCAGGAACATTCAATTTCCAACAGTTTGGCTTTCTGAACCAGAAGTGAACCTGGCGGCGTCTGCAGTTGAACATCACCACGATGTCTTCGGATTCACAGATAAGAAGTTGATCAGGATATGTGGAATCAATGACAGTCTTTCTGAATGCATTATTACGACGTTTGCCTTTCTGTCGTCTTAATAGTGGCTTGTTGTTGATGGTGCTGAATGCTGTCGAATTCGTTTGAAACCTGTTGTTGTAATGCAGTTTCAATCAGCTGTTCAGCCGATTCAGGCTTAGCTGTATTGTTTATAGGCACAAGTATATCAACTAACAAGTTAGTATCTCTCTTCTATGTCTCTATCGACGTGCGCGTACAACCGATTGCTTCCCTTTACATGCTTTGAGCTCCATAGAGCGTCATCGGCCTGAAATAACTTTTTAGAAACTTCAAAACCCAGGGGAATTATGGGTAGATAAATCCTTTTCTGAAATAACGTCGGCTAAATCCTTCTTTAGTTTCTTTGCTCGAGCAAAGGCAACCTCATAGGTATGGAGCACTTCGTCCATTATAACTCCATCGCTGATAATACTGCTGACAAGTTTCTGCCTTTGTTCACTACCAGAAATATGCAGTTCCTCTCCCAACTTTTGTTTCATTTCAGCGAGCACATCTTCGCGAGAACAAATTTCCCAGAATTCTCTATTCTATTTTTAGGTTTGGGATATCCCCGTTTCAGCTTGTGGCTAAACGGGCCCACCGCACGTCGACTTGGGGCAATACGAGATACTAACTTGTTAGTTGATATACTTGTGTTTATAGGTGATTTCATTCCTGCTTTATGCGCTGGACGTGCTGAGAAGGCTGTTGCGTCGAGATGGAATGTGTTGACACATAGGCACATTTCTTCAGTTATGTTATACTGAGGTTATTTTTTCATGGCAGAAATTTAGTTTTTCTGTTATAGAAAGTGTTTCGAAAAATAAAGCATCAAATAAACAAAACTAGCGGCTGAACTAACTTGTTCTTTTCTCATTTCAGACCGTCTTTTATCACGGGCAGGTTGAGGGGTGGGGCGGAAGGAGGAGGGGGGGGGGGGGCTTGGGACGATACCATTGTGGCGCCATATTGCTGTTGTGTTGAGTGTCTACAGAGAAACGAAGAACAACAACGGGGCTGTCGTCTCTGCCGTCCGCTTTGAATGAAGTCGGGGCGCTGTCGTTGATCAGGGTGGTAAGTACGATGTCCACGGCTGGAGTCCTTCAACAGGCATTGTGGCCGATGAGAATGGCGAAACAAGACAAGCCTAATTGTCGGGAGATTGAAGAAAATCCGCCCCGTTTGTTGTCGTGTAATCTCGCCAGCCCGAGAGAGAGAGAGAGAGAGAGAGAGAGAGAGAGAGAGAGAGAGAGAGAGAGAGAGAGAGAGAGAGAGAGAATGAGAAGTTACAATCATATTTAGAAAGACAGACAGAGACTAACAAAATAGACAGAGCATGAGAGATCAAACTGACATGTTTATCACATGCCATTCTGCATAGGAGAATGACAACAACAACATATGAGAATCACATCAACAATAATAATAAAACACCACAGTGGGGAGCCGAAACTTCCTATCCTATCCCGTAACTCGAAAATCGTTGGGGAACCACATATGATCGTTTAACCAGCGTAATCCATCTTTCTCTGTCTCAGCAACCCTGAGGAGGCGGAACTTCTCATGGCAATAACAGATTATCGAAATAAAGAGTAGCGTTACTCTCCTGGCAATTGATACAATGGGCGTTTCAGCCACATTTATTTAATTTGAGCAGAATTGTACAGCTCAGAAATTGGAATATAAAACATAATAATTAATTGTTTTTTACAATAAAAATAATTAATATTAAAATGCGTTTTCTTAAACAAGCGATTTTGCCATGGGTTTA
Organism: Oncomelania hupensis; assembly: GCA_036898135.1. Classification (NCBI taxonomy): domain Eukaryota; kingdom Metazoa; phylum Mollusca; class Gastropoda; order Littorinimorpha; family Pomatiopsidae; genus Oncomelania; species Oncomelania hupensis. The sequence continues at coordinate 23,768,505 of CM072512.1, read as the reverse complement.
GGCACGAGATGGCCATTTATTATTGTACGTGCTATAGTAACTAAATGTCACGCTTGTCTCTCGGGCTAATACGAAGAATGCTTTAAGGGGATAAGTGAGGAAGGGGGATAATAACAGCATGCAAGCAAAGTTTATATGATTTTCTTGCGTGCTTCTCACAGTTCGTTGTGTTTGTTTGAAGAACTGTGGAATAAGCGCATGTAAGTAGACAAGATTCACAACAACAACAACAGCAGAAGCAGCCGGGATGACAAGGGGTAACGACTAGAATTTCCATGTAATTAAAAGTGTCTCGAAGAAGCGAAGTGATAGAGGCCCTGCGAGCCAGCATGCTGAGTTACAGGAGTATCCGAGATGACAGCGAAAACACATGCAATTCTAGTGTTCTCGATCCTATATAGAATAATTATGCGACTGACTTCATGGATATTATTTTTAATTTGCAAAGAAGCAGGATGCAAATGGTCCCCCATTGACCAGGTTGACAGCAACAACAACAGCAGCAGCAGCAGCAGCCGGCACGACAAGAGAGACGGCGGCGTGGTAACGATCGATAACATCGTGTTCCGGCGACACCCAGCGGCGAGTGACGGGCAGCAATCAAGCTGACATTTATCACTTATCAGCCACGCGACTACGGCTTCCCGCCCGCTCCACGCTTCCGTCCGTCTATTCGTTCGTCCGTCCGTCACATCCCGCTGTTACCCCCTGATTGAACAGACGTCGATGTCGTTGTTCGCCGTTTTCATTGTTGTTCGTCGCAGCGAGCCATCGTCGATGTCACCAACTGTTTTGTACTATCGTCTCCTTTTTATATAACGTTGCATGCAGCGCTTTCCGTCCGTTACGCGTGCTTCTGTCACGTTCGTCCGTCCGCCATAGCCCGCTATTTCCTTATCTGTGTTTTTATTTCAGTTCGTCGCAGCAGCCATCGCCGATGAAATCTGTTGTTAGGTCTGTTATCCTCAATAGATAATTTTTGCTGGTAGTGCCTCTCATCCACTCTTCGCGCCTTCTGTCGAGTTCGTCTGTCTGTCACGGTCCGCTGTTCGTCGCAGCAGCCATTGTTCATATTTATCGTCATAATACGGTATGCTTTGACATGGCATTAAGGCTCTTACCTGATAAACGTCACCAGCTTCGTTAGAAGAAGGGGTGAGGGATCATTAATGCAATCATTGAGCGTCACTTCAGACTACAGGCACAGCATTGTTTCCCACAAGCTAATCCAAAGCAACGCATTGGAATTTGTTGGTAACGCTCCGTTTTGCTTTAAGTTCGCTGTGTCTGTATTCTAAGGGAGATAAGCCAATTTGCTGATGCAACAGACGATCATTTGAACGCTTAGATAGGAGGTTTAGTTTAAAATTTCGTCAATATTAGACCCCTCAAAATGTAAAAATGTCTAGGCGAATAGTTATATTTTAGCTTAAATGTACACTTAAATATACGTTTCTGCGCAATTTTGATCTAAACCTCAGATTCACTTTAATAGTCACTGCCACCCCGCCCAGTCTTTTCTTGCCGTAAACTTTCCTGGTCATGAACTTAGCGGTCTGCGGACTGGGCTAGAAAACTTGCCGTCTTTGTCGTCGTTGTTGTTGTTGTCGTCGTCACTACACTAAATATTGTTAATGGTCTCTTTTGTATTCATATTTAAACCCCCCGTGGGGGTGCCGGGGGTTTCAGTATAAATAGTATCCCAACTTTCTGGAAATTTAGTGCTTTAAATTCCCACTGTCGCTGTCTTTCTCATTTGCTCTTTCTCATTCCTGCTCTGTTCTATCAATCTGCTATACTATCGTCTTCTTCGCTAGACCAGTCTCCTAACTTTTTTCTTGAAAACTCTTCCGGGACAAGACTCCTTGTTTGTGTATGAGGTCTGTTGGATCAGCTTGGGAATATTGGACGCTTTCTGCCAGGTGGTCACTAGGGCTTCCTATGATGTTATTATTTAGCAATGTAGGCATTTTCTATGTATGTGTTTTGTTGATAATTTATAATGATGTTTGTATTCTATTTTGTTTTTGTAAACGGGGGTTCGATAAGTTGGGGTGCAGCCTCAGCCGTCCCCTGCGTGGGATGTCTTTATTCTAAAGTGACTGGCTGGTGGAGGGCATTCTGATTTTCCACTAGGGTTGTTTCGGCAGATCTTTTATGCGGATTGGGGGTTGTCCGGTCCTGATTTGGCTCGGAGGAGTCCGCTGGACCTAAAGCAACAATTATGTAATGTAATGTAATCTATACTATCTTCTTCTTTGCTAGACCAGTCACCTACCTTTTTTCCTTGAAAACTCTTCCGGGACAAAACTCCTTATTTGTGTGTGTGGTCTGTTGGATCAGCTTGGGAATATTGGACGCTTTCTGCCAAATGGTCACTGGGGCTTCCTATGATGTTATTATTTGGCAATGTAGGCATTTTATATGTATGTGTTTTGTTGATATTGTATAATGATGTTTGTATTCTATTTTGTTTTTGTAAACGGGGGTTAGATAAATTAGAGTATAGCCTTAGCGTCCCCTGCATGGGATGTCTTTATTGTAAAGTGACCGGCTGGTAGATAGCCTTCAGTGTTTCGGCAGATCTTTTATGCGGATCAGAGGTGAGTCCTCTTTCGCTTCTCTGGTCCTGATTTGGCTCGGAAGAGTCCGCTGGACCTAAAGCAATAACCATGTAATGTAATGTAATTCATATTTAAAGTTGCGTCTTCTGACTTTCCTCTGCCCGCTTTCCATCGCTATAAGGTTACCTTCTCTTTCAGCGGGATCGTGCAGTCCTTGTCTTCGTTGTTGCCATTAACATCCGTTTTACGGCGTGGAAATTATCGCCGCTGTACGTTTACGACTTATAATGCCTTTTCTCTGTTAACTTTACTTTCCCCTTATGCTGCAGCTGCTGTTTTCACCCGTTATCGTTGCCGCGCTGCTCTAGTCTTCACAGCCATCGTCGTCGCTGTCGCTAAATTACCACTTTTTGTCCGCTTATGACGGCTTCCACCATAACACTCCTTCTTCTCCTTCTTCTCACTACCGCCCAATCCCCACTAATCCACCCAATTTCGTCGTTGCTGCTATTGTCGTCACAGCCATCGTCGTTTACTATTGATTGTAATGGTTGTCCCCCTTTGACTTTAAATACCCGCAGCTTCCCGTTGTACCCTTGTTTCACATCGAGTGGGCGAGATTGAAGAAAGTGGCCTCCCCCTTTACGACCCAGCGTGGATGCCAAAGTCGGAAACCCATACACAATATAAATCGTTTCCTACTTTAACCCCTGTGAGGTTTTTAAGAAACAAACTCCCTAGACCTCAGTTTTGTTGACGATCCATTGACACAGTAGGAGCAACCATTTAGATAACTAGGAACTACCATAACTTAAATATTTTAAAACCTTGGTAATGTGGATAACTACCAACTATCATAACTTAATTGTTTTTTTGGGTTTTTTTAAATTGTATAAAGATAATAAAGGCTTTCGGTAGTCGGGCAGAGAAGGGAGGTTCAAAACGCCTATCTCCCCCGACTACCGAATGCCTTTATTATCTTTATCATCATTCTCAGACGATTCTCGCAATAATTATAGTTAGTTATATTTAGATTTGAAAGGTGGTAGTCTCTGCCAAAGTCCCTAAAAATAGTTTGGGTAGAATATCCTTCTTAGACATTCTAGCTTTACGGCTCTGAAATTCGATGTGGGGTCAACGAGTACTGCAGATTTTGCTGCTGAGTAAGAGGAAATGCTGGCGGTACTGATATAATGACCCGGGTCTGTCTCAGCCTCCTGCCGTCAAACTAATAGGACAGTGACATCAAATGGCAAGTAAGTGTCGATGTACTACTGCCCCATCCGTTTTGAACCTCCCTTATATCTGGAGACCAGTTTTCTATGACCACGCGGGTGACCTTCATCTCCTCTCCTTCGCTGCTTTAACTTCTCCGGTTCTAAACAGAGCAGTTTTGCAAACACAGGTTACATTACATTACATTATTGTTGCTTTAGGTCCAGCCAAGCCAAATCAGGACCGGACAACCCCCAATCCGCATAAAAGATCTGCCGAAACAACCCTAGTGGTAAAACCGAAAGGTCTCCACCAGCCAGTCACTTTACAATAAAGACATCCCACGCAGGGGACGGCTGAGGCTTCACCCCAACTTATCGAACCCCTGTTTACAAAAACAAAATAGAATACAAACATCATTATAAATTATCAGCAAAACACATACATATAAAATGCCTACATTGCTAAATAATAACATCATAGGAAGCCCTAGTGACCACCTGGCAGAAAGCGTCCAATATTCCCAAGCTGATCCAACAGACCTCATACACAAATAAGGAGTCTTGTCCCGGAAGAGTTTTCAAGAAAAAAGGTAGGAGACTGGTCTAGCGAAGAAGACGATAGTATAGGAGATTGATAGAACAGAGCAGGAATGAGAAAGAGCAAATGAGAAAGACAGCGACAGTGGGAATTTAAAGCACTAAATTTCCAGAAAGTGGGGATACTATTTATACTGAAACCCCCGGCACCCCAACGGGGGCCAAACACAGGTGGGTGAACTGGGTAGATGGTTGTGCGATGTTTCGTATCTCTGTTCAGTTGAGGGTCACTAACCCTTAATGACTCTGAACACAAACCTGTGGCTCAAACACACTTCCTGTCGAACCATCTTGCGACAATACGCCTAGATGTAAGGATGCTTTCTCCAAAAGTTCAAAATCCATAAAGCTCATGGAGAATACTGAATATCAGAGACTAGTCACTGAGGCAGAGGCCCAAATAATGTTGAACGCCTCATCGATCCATCTTTTAATACTCAGAATGCCGTCGGGTCCTTGTGGCAGAAAGAAAAATCGAACGGATTTTCCGGCGAAGGCGAGCGGATTTTCCGGCGAAACCCCTGAATAGCAGATGGCGGGAGCTTCCAATGCTGGTTTTAGCTCTGACACTGATGACCCTGCGATCCGCTATCTAGGTTAAGCTAACAAGCCTAGTGCTTCGTTTGCCAATATAGGTCTACTGTTGCTCGCTTTGATAGAACATCAGGTTTCAATGACACCCAATATCTTTCCTAATGAGTAGCGGTTTTTTTTAACTCGATGATAATGATATCAATGCTTGATTTTAAACTAAAATATGTGTTGTTTGATAATTAAGTTAGAAAAGATAATATTTATTGGTTGTTGAAGGCAGCAGATAACCAAACGATGTTACCACATTGATAGAACAATCTGCCAATGTCAAGTTCCTGGTACAGTACTGTAATGTAAAATTAAATAAATTAAACATTGACTTGCATGATAAATATTGCCTAGAAATAAACATTTGTCGAATGTGCTTGTGCTTTAGACACTTAAAAATATAGTGAAATTCATCCACAATAGAACCATATTACAGTCCCTACACACTCTTTTCTTATTACACCTTTACGCCTTCCTAATTCTATTTGCAGTTAATGATATAAACAATACAATGTTACCAAAGTATGAACATAAATATCAGGTAATTGAGATACGTACTTTTCACGACCAAATTGTAATGTAACACACACACGTACAACAAACACACACACTCACACCAACATCTCATCACCTTCTCACACACAAATAACATAATAACTCCTTAACCACCCCCCACCCCCCCTCATGCAGATGCAGACATAGAGTGTGACTCGAGGATTCTAATCACAGGGCAGAGAAAGGGGCGGTGGGAGGAGGGGGAGGGGAATCTCCCAATCTGCCCCAGCACGCACCATCCACGTCACAAGCAGGTCACGGTAGTGGGGCTACAATCTGCAGCTGATGGCCAGTGTCGAGGGCATGTCCATGTTCCCTTAAGTCCATCTATGTTCCTCCAGGTCTATGTTCACATAGGTCCATATTCCTCCAGGTCCTTTAGGTCGATGTTCCAACAACTGTTTGTGACAATCCTTATTATTATTTATTTATTAGTATAATAATTTAGTAGTAGTAGTAGTATGTATGTATGTATGTATGTATGTATGTATTATTATTATTATTATTATTATTATTATTATTATTATTATTATTATTATTATTATTATTATTATTATTATTATTATTATTATTATTATTTTATTAGAATTATGATTGTTGCTGTTGCGGTTGTCGTTGTTGTTGTTGTTACATTAACCTGGGGGAACGTCAGATTGGTCCCCAGTGTTGATGATGCTCAACGCGGATTTGGATTTCAGCCTCTTGCCTGTCCACGCTAAGCTCAACCAGAGAAAGAATGATCAGTCGATACATGCCATGGGAGACTGGCAGTTCACACCACGAAAGGTGAGAAAGAGAGAGAGAGAGAGATGATAGGGAGAAATAAGGTTGAGGGTAGACGAAAGACGAGCAGCCAAAGGGAGAGAGAAAGCGAAGTAGAGATGGAAGGAGAGGGGGTGAAGGAGATGTGCCAAGACGGAGGGCAGGCAGACAGAGAAAAGGAGGACGAGTGGAGGGGGAGGGGGAGAGAGAAGGAAGAAAGGGAGACAGGGACAGTCGGAGAGAGTGAGAGAGAGAGAGTGAGAATGAGGATTTGATGAGAAAGAAAGCTGGAGGGGAGGCGGTCCTTAATCTCCTACACACATTTCTGGTGATGAAGTCGATGATGACGACGGTGAGGAAAATGATGAAGATGATAACGATGGGGAGGAGGAGCAGGACGACGATGATGATACTGATCGTGGTGATAATAACGATGATGAGGATGATGATGAGGATGATGATGATGATGATGATGACAATAATGATGATGATATTGATGATGATGATGATGATGATGATGATGATGATGATGATGATGATGATGATGATGATGATGATGATGATGATGATGATGACCGCCGCCACCACCAACACGATGATGATGATGATGTAGTATAGGCTTACGTGTTCTAGTTGGAAGTTGGACTGAAAAGGGAAAAGACTAAATATCACACAAAGTTTTTGCTTGTAAACCTTTGTATGAGGTTTAAATTAATAATATCACACCCCAAGCCAGGGCCGAGTCTGCCTGCCGTGCTGGGCACTGATACATGGTTTATTTAGAGTTGGGAGCGTAGGGTATATATATATATACTTATATACCCGTTAATTCAGGTCGCATACTGCGTGTCAGTCTTCAGTATCAGCCTAGCGTTTAAACAAATTAACGGGGCGCACACTAACAGGTTCTGGTACTGTGTGTATACAGGTAGGCTATTCGTACACGGAACCTGAAGAGTAGAGGCCAGTTGCTGAAGACAGATTTACGAAATTGGGACAAATCTTGGACCAGATTGATCCTCGAGGACTAAGAATGGCTACCTTTACTGTTGCATAGACGACGGTCACGTTTGCCAAAATCTAAAAAGTATGGTGATTCTTGCTAGGGTACACAAAACCAAGAAGAACAATTGTAATGCATGTAAGCCTACATTGAATGGTATATTGAGACAGTATTACACTCTCTTCTTAGCCTTCTACTACACTTACATGTAGAATCCGATCTCTTTTTTTTTTTAAATCAACCATACATTGACATAACAGTCATCCTTAGTCTTACAAAATGGAAATGATATGAAACTCTGTGTGTGTGTGTGTGTTTGTGTGTGTGTGGGTGTGCGCGTGTGTGTGGGTGTGTGTCTGTGTCTGGGTATGTGTGTTTTTGTGTGAGGGTACGTGTCTAAAATCATCAGGCAGACTTCAAATAAATGAACTGAACTACACTACAAGACCATTCAGAATACGTAAGTATCAAAGACACTGGTCAGGTCCCAAGATCCCTGAGGCAGGCTGCTTCTCCATCTACTTTCCAAGATACACTGATTGGCAGCCTAAGGGTCTGTGGCGTGGAGACAGGTGGGTGGAGGAGGGATTTACACAGCAGCAAAGACGGCCGTCTCATTAGCGCGGTGCGAGACCTCACGTAGGGATAACGGTCGTCTGCCAACCAACCCTCCACGGTCCGTATCCTGTTTCCCCCCGGCCCGTCTGACACGCTGACGACACCGACGACGCAATCTTTACTTTCCTAACTTCCTTCCTTAGAGACAAGGAAACTTAACCTTATCTCCCCTTCCACTCTCTCCCCGCCCTGTCTTTTGGCTTCATTTTCTTTCCTTCTTTCTTTCCCATTTTCTTCGTCGTCCTTACTTTCCACCTCCTCAGCTTCCCTTCACTTTTTTTTTGTCCTCATCTCCATTCGCTTTGCTTCCACACCCTCCCCTCATTACATCCAGTGCCCTCTCTTCAACGTGTCGTCTTATCCGTTCTTTAGTTCTGTTATTGTATTAACCAGTCGAGTTTAATTTTCCTGAGTATTTTCTGCCCCCCATTTATTTTACCTACATAAGATCCACTCCTTGCTCAACAAGTAAAACCTAACTTTGAAAAACTCATCCCAATACCAAAAACAGCTTTTGCGTGGCCTTGTCGTGTGACTAACTGCATGCATTGTTTTGACGTTACAAACTTGGTTCCTTCCTTTTACATATAACACCAGACGTCAACTTCATTGCAGATCTTTTGTATAGAATATTCCTTTGCAATTTTTTTTCAAATTTGTCAGTTTGAAATGCAACGCCATCTCTTTTGAGGTTTGTAATTTTAGCAATTTATAGGCGATGATAATCCACTCACCGTGGTCGGTTTTATAGGTAAGTCGGTAAAAAAATCAGTTTTTCGCAAGTCGTTCTCAATCATAATTGTTTATCTTCACTAACTATTTGTCTTCAAAGACTAACAAGTTAGATAACATCACTCCTATTTCAAAGTGTCTGTAGAGAGACCGGTAGTTAATATCGTTGTAGTGCCGCATATTTTTGACAGGAAAGTCTGTCGTATAATGTTGTGATCATCAGTCACAACTGACAAATAAACGGTTTAGAAAACTTGTGGTGTTAAAAGAAGATCACTGAATTTTTTTTTTATCTAAAACGTTGCAGGCTTAGGCTTTCTTTAGGGAATGAAGAAGATGATTCACAACCCCATTGTCCAGGATATTTGTCAACGACTCTTACTACTATCCAAGGTACCAGAGCCTGTTGGGCTACACTCTGAACCAGTATCGTTGCAAACCGTAGACCTTATAAAAATCAGCAATACTTAGTCAACTCTCATATAAAATTGTTCACGGAAGAGCAGAGAATGGATTTTAAAAGCTGCATTTGCTAGTAAGAGTATTAACATTTCATTTTCACAGGAAAGGCGCTGGTACGTTGTTTTGATCACCCATGATCATAAACCACAATCTCCAACACCTTTGTGGCTTGTCTTAATTGGAAGATTCGTGGAGGTTCAAAAACTTAAGACAGGCCATTAGGATTCACTCCGCGCGTGAATGGACATTTATACACAGCACCAATGGCTCCATCCCAATGAAAAAAACCCTATCAACCCACCACCTTTACCGAATTACAGGACAGAAGCGACACACAGAGATATACGAAGGTAGGCGAACGTAAGCGAAGAAATAATGTTCCTATAGAGAGCTCAACAGTTATCACCGCCATTTAAAGGTGCCACTTTATCTCCGCACAGTTTTAACGTCAACTGCCGTTGCGATCCCTGCTGTCTTCGCGCAGGAAATGACTATCGCGTGGACATCGTTAGTGGCCAAGGGCAGCTGGCCGTTTAAACGATGGTCACTGGCAGTAAAAGTGTCGTAACAGTGTCGCCGGTTTATACCCGGGTCTTACCGCAGGAAATGGATCTCGCCATCATCACCAGAGCTGGATCTTGTCACCTTGACCATAATTGTTGGATACATCTCTCTGTGTGTCGCCCTGTCAATGTCAACTCGTATCTCTGTGGCGCTACGTTTGTGTGACAGTCTGCGTAGCCCCGTTTATTTGTGAGATCTATACTGTTTTTGGTTTTGTTTAAACTTTAATACCTGCGCGCCACAGGGTATTAACTTAATATAAATAAATATTAGCCAAAATTTTTCCCCCTCTCTTTGTCAGAATATAGCTTTCAATTTCGTTCTTAGCCATCGGTTTCTCTATTCGGCTAACGCCACCACAAGTAGTAGTAGTAGTAATTGTTGTTGTTGTTGTTGTTGTTGTTGTTGTTGTTGTTGTTGTAGCAGCAGCAGTAGTCTAAGCTTCTGCATGAATGAATATTACAGTTTAACGTCTACACCCACCATTGGCAATATGGCAGATCAGACGGGGTTAACCATCCCAGGAAAGAGGGGTAGAGACCTAAGTCCACACTGAATCACCCGAACAATCATAGTGCTAAGACGAACAGTGATAAATTGCCTTTTTTATTGTGCTTAGCGCGGGATTCGAACCTGGGTCATCGGTGTGGCAAGCGAAAGCTCTAACACCGAGCTACGGTATTGGGCCCTTTTGTAGCAGTTGGACCATTAATGTGTCCGACAATATTGGGATTTGAAACGATATAACAATGTCTGGATGGTCACCGAACGTGATTTAAAAACTGGCTACAGACGACTGGTCACCCACCCGGAACAGAACCACTTAACTCAGAGCTTTAGGTGTGGTGATACCACTTTACATAATTATCAGTCTCTACCTAGCTTTCTTTAAAGTAATCACTAATACAACCACACCGATCAAATGGCGACGACCTCCCAGCTTGCTTCCAAGCAATCAGTCCAGCTAGCAAGGACTACTGCAAAACAAACACAACCCAGCACACTCAAATGCAAACAGCAATTATAACATAACATTTAAAAGCCAAGGAGGTGAAGAAATCACTCCTCAATCGTCATGATTACTTAAGCGATTTCAATAAAGGTTCTGGATAGTTAGCTTAAAGTTAATCCCAGAAGCCTGTCTACTGTGTACAACCCACAAATCTCCAGTGTTACACTAGACCCAACATGATGGATCTGCTGTAATCTTGCACCTTACCGACTTGGAGCAACGTGCTGTAGAAATGGGCGTTGGATTTGGATTGAAGACCAAGTCTCTGTTGAGGTTATTCTTCTTTAGCCTTTATAAAAACCGGGACCATGAATTCAATTTTCACTTTTGGAATGAGACGGATTCATTCTATAGTACAAACAAATTAATCGCCAGTCTTTAGCAATGACTGGAAGTAGACTTAGTATTTCTGACTGAGCATATAAGGTCAAACCTCTACTACTGATTTTGTGAATGACTGTTGAGTATTTAATTGGTTAGATTTGAGTACCCGGGCACTAAAGCATATAGGGGACTGTAGTTAGGATAGGGCCCAGTAGGGGCTAATAAATAAAATGAGGTTAAAAACGTACAACAAACTTCAAAATAATTATTTTTATTAAGAAAATCCAAATTAAAACGCCAACGGTCGGGAATATAGATCACGGGCGGGAGAAAAAGAAAGCCCTTAATTATAAGATTAAAACTTGACAGATGTTTGAAATGTTAAAATGGACCATAACAACAGCTCAGGCATACACATGCACACAGACATTCTCAAGGACAAGTAAACTAAAACTATATATAAGACCATGCGCGGTCCGCAAGGGACCGAGAAAATAAGACTAATAAAACAAGAAGCGTATACCTATAAAATCGGTTACATAATACCATACATTTAAAAGGATGGGGTCTAATAAGAGAGAGAGAGAGAGAGAGAGAGAGAGAGAGAGAAGAAGAAGAAGAAGAAGAAGAAGAAGAAGAAGAAGAAGAAGAAGAAGAAGAAGAAGAAGAAGAAGAAGAAGAAGAAGAAGAAGAAGAAGAAGAAGAAGAAAGAAAGAAAGATGATAATTAATAAATGAATATTAAATTTTGAGGCACTGATCACTCGGTGCAGCCCTAACAACCACACCAGGGCTCACCCCACGGCATTGAGGCCATTTAGGGTGGACTCCCCTGGTGTGGGCCATCGGATGCCCAAGGTACATGGCCATCAACGGACTAATTTCTATAAAATTATATAGAGAACTATAAGGAAGAAAAAAAATTGTTTAAAAATGCAATTATCTCTGTTTTGAGTAAACGCTTACGTAATCAGTTAACCTGTGAATGCAGACAAGAAATCGGCGCCATTCGAACACGTCTCTAAATGTTAGTCGAGTTTCGGCATTTAGCGGAATTATCGCAAGTGGTTAACTAAGGCCGAAAACTACAGCGCGAAAGAATGCGGTTAGTTCAATGACGCTAGCTAGACCAGTTCTTCTGACTGTGGGTAATAAGTAGGCCTAATAAAACATTTTATTGTCCCAAAAACAAATAAATGCTTTCTGACATTGCGAAACATTGGAAAAAAATCCAAGTAAAAGTGAGTTTGAGGTAATACATAGAATACATAATAGGTTACTAAAGTTGAACGGCACAGTTCATTATCGAAACCAATCAAAATCGGTCACTAGACTTCTGATTGGCAAGTCTGGTAGGCTAATTCCATTTACTATTTTCATTTCCCAGCTGCGTCTTCCACTTCCAGCGGGAACTGAAATTTCTGGGAAAATACACGACGTACGATGCTGTCGTATGTGAAATGAAGAAGGCCAGTAAAGAAACAAAAAAGTATTTTCTATAATAATTCCCAGCGAGGGACAGAAGTTAGCCTTGAACTTGCGATGACCGCGTCAACGTTGAGAAATGATTAGGCATCTCTTATTAGCTAGCTGCTCTCGCCCAAGCACTTCACCCGTATCCCTCTCTTTCACGTGGCCCTCACTTTCGGGCTCACTCAGAGTGTCTGACCTCGCACGAAGTCTGTAAGGGGTTTCGAAGCGAGGAATCTCAAGGTGTATGATACTCTCAGTTTGGACTTACTCTGTTTGTCCATTCGCAGTCAGCGCAGATGAGTGTCCACACGCACATATTCGTTGGTCATTTGTTAGTCGTTTTGACAAGCGCGTTTTGTGCCGGTCATCAGGGCCCGTTTGGTTCGCCAAACGCTGAACAAACTTCACCCTGAAAAGGCGAGCACAGCGGAAGTGAAAGGGAGCAAACTTTCGCTGTTTTAGGGGAGACGACCTACGTGTCAGTCGGAGTTGTGTGCCTTGTGTGTGCGCATAGCCATTCGAAGTCACTGAAACGAAACTACGGATGAGATTCTGTTTAAGTGTGTGGTCATCCTTGTGGCTACGAAGTTATAGGAGACAAGCATGCAGTGTGTGATTTTTTTTTAAAACTATGACTCACGGTCATGCAGTAATGAAGGAAGGTTCCCAGCTTCCTTCGCTCGTACAGTGTGATTCACTTTGTTCGTATGTGGTACAGTTTCCACACATTTCACTGACATAGTGATTTCGTTTATGAGGACAATAAAATTGGATGTTCTGAATCCTAGTTTACATAAACCGCATTTTCAACATTGACTTGATGGCGTGTGTGCATTTGGGGTTCAATGTTGTATGGCAGGAACGTAAGACTTTTATAAACCAAGTCAGTGAAATATGTGTGCTTGGTTTTCACAAGGGCCCAGTAGCCCCAGGACAGGGATCTTGTCTGCTCAACACGGTGTCACATAAACATGTCGTTAGACGCACGGTCGATCTCAGCAACACATAGGCCCCCACCAATCCCCATTTCCCCCCTCGCTCTCCTCCCCCCCAACCCCACCCCGTCACATTTCACGTGGACAGATTAGCACATAACATTCGCTGCAGAACATCACCTGCTCACTGCTATTTTGGGTTAGGCTATTATTATGTGACTATGATGTTGCTGTGTTGTTGTGGTGGTGGTGGTAGTGGTGTGTGTTTGTGTGTGAGTGTGTGTGCGTGTGTGCCAACCTTTGATAGCTTAAAGTTATAAAAAAATAAAATTGAACTGCATTTAAATTAAAGAATAGAAATGTAATGTAATGTAATGTAATGTAATGTAATGTAATGTAATATAATATAATATAATATAATATAATATAATATAATATAATATAATATAATATAATGTAAAGGTAATAGGTTACAAAATAAAATAAATTGCCGCTACTTTCTTTTTTCTTTTCTTTTTTTTTTAAAAACGCTTTCTCTTCCTCCTACCATTATCATTTCAGGCGTCACTTTTTACTTAAGGACTGTAGCATAATAATCAGTCTTGGCCACAATACTACTGTGCTACGGTGCATATTATTTTCATGAATAGTTACGTCGCTGTCACAAATGCGTTTTATGGCAGTTTGAATGGCCGTTACGCATTAAATCCGCGTTTTAAGAGCGTGTCCGCCGATCAGTGGGTGGCTTATTCACAGTGCACCATGAGGGGAAGAAAGGTTTTAACTCTGAACACACAGAGTTTCTGTGGTTGTGTCAGGAAAACAAAACATGTGCAAATATAAAAAAAGTGAACCCGGGCTTGTTAGTTGGTGGAGGTGTACCCAAAGGGGTCCATAACAGAGCGTACAGCTTGCGTGTTGAGATTAAAAGCGATCCAAGCTAGGTACTTGGAATCCTTCACCATGGAAAGTAACTCTAACAAAGCATGGCGCCGAAGGCAAAGGTCCAGCCAAGGGAGCGCTTAACTGCCGCCACCTTGTCTCATGAGCGTAACTGTTATCCTAAAAAATATCTAATCAAGAAATCTAGTCGCCAAACCTTCGCCAACTGTGTTCAACAGTTTGTTTTGATCGCCACCGTCGCGAGGAATTTTTAACCTAGGTAGATCTACCAGACACGTCTAGCTAGGGTACTACTAGTGTGGTCAAATCTTCTTATTCTCGCGGAAAGAGAACGTCAAGCAACTTTACCAACCTCCCCGCACTCGCGAGCACCTAGTGAACGCCACGGGTGTGACGAAGAAGAGGAGAGCAAAGGAGGTTTTTTTTAATCGCCGTGGGTGGCGAGCGCTGCACACGAGGGTTTCGTCTGGGTGCATAACTGTTGCCATTCGTATGACCTTTCCCGTCGCCCCGGACCCAAAACGAAGCGTGCGCGGGAATACGCAACGACCCATTTCCGCTGTTCTAGTCCTCGGGCCACCCTGATAATCAGGACCCTGCGCTAGAGGAAAAGAGGACATGCAGTATTTTAAATTTCGAAGGAAAAAAAAGAAAGAAAGAAGGAGAATAGTTCTCCTCCCATTACTGTAATACTCTGTAATGAAGTTCAACTATCACTGCATGCATGGCTGTTACCGGTTTAAAGCGTACGATGGGAGTGCAGTACGAGCGCAGAATTCATCAACGTTGTCGTCATCTATTCACCAAAGCATTAAAATTGACCACTGTTCAAACTTGTGTTTATATATTTAAAGTTAGTCCGTCATTTGGTCTATAATAATGAAAAACAAATATGTACATAAGCCAAAGGAATGCTAATTTTGACCAAAACAATAGCCAGTTTTCGAGCTAAGCTCTTGTTCAGGCAGACAGGGAGTTCTCTGTTTTATTCCATTCATCATAACTTCCTTTGTTATACCCGTTTCTCCCCTTCACCTATCTTTTACAGTGTGGTCCACTATAACATCCTCTGTGTGTGTGTGGGGGGGGGGGGGTGTCTGGGTGTGTGTGTGTGTGTGAGTGTGTGTGTTTTGATGTAATCCTGACAAAAGACGTCTCAAAGTCTTTGTTTGAATGCACCTTGCGTGTAAGGTCTTTGCTAAATTCGTTCCGCATCAACATGCTAATTTTGGATTTGACTGCTTTCCACGACACAGTAAACAGTGAACAGCAAACAGCAAACAGCCGTTTTACGTACCTTTGTGAATGTTAAGTGTTGTAACACGTCCTGCATTTAACCCTTCATTAATGAATGCACTAGGCTTTTTGAATGTAAATGCACAGGCCAGGAACCGATGGGAAAACTCACTCGGAACCCTTTTAACTTTTTATGAGTTCTGTTGTGGTATTCTTTGCGTAAAGAGAATTTAAAGGGAACCTGAAATCGTGATCAATATTCGAGAAAATTTTTCGTTTGTTTTTGTGAACGTGAATTGGTTTTGATATAAATTGATATATTCTCTTGTCTATGTGCTTATTAATATCATCAAGATTAGTTGTAATTAAATTAGTATTGCAGCGAAAGTGTGTTTAATGGGCACAGTTACTGGCTTCCAAATCAAATTCGAAATTCCAATGTCAAAGTTTAGCGATCGGTTAGACCCACGATTGTCATCTTTCAAATGTGACACAACAATACAATTTCCAAGGTAAACTCACCGGTCCATGGTTCTTGAAATATGGCTTCAAACGGACCGACCGACCGACCGGCATACATTTTTGGCTCGGTCTGATTCCCGACTATTTCAAAGCATTTCCAGATTAGTCTAGAAATACATTGATGAATTTCAGTTCAGTTATTCTGGAAATAAGGCACGAAAAAGTACAATTCGGACCGAATGAACAACAACCGGACTGGTTGCTACTGAAGGATTAACCGTGATTTGAAGATCCTGCATAGGCTATCTGTCCACGAACCGATCAAACACATGTACACGCACAAGCATTCACATATAAACATACACTCACACAAGCGCTCCTGATCGGCCGGATGTCCTTCAGTCGCTGAGACGAGAAATGAAATGACGTACAAACACGTATTAACATGTAACAAAAGACAAAGATTTATGGTCACAAATCGAATCACAATTTATTCGTATAACTAAGACAACTAACATTCACTGACACGCGCTACGCACAATACCAGTGATGGGATGGAAAACAATGAACACTCTCAATAGCATCAACATAAGAAAAGAGAAGGTCAAAGTCACAAGGAGGAGGGAGAAGGAAAGGGAATAGATAGTGGATACCTGGTGGGAGAGAGGAGGTTCGATCCTGGTCCACGTGGTAAGATGATCTGAACTTGCCGCTTGCCCGGAACTTGTCACTTCCGGTGTCAACAATTGTCACACATTTGGTCATGAGAGGAGACCCACGCAGGTTAGTCGTCACGAAAAAAAGGGGTAGACGATGAATTGGACGAAGACAGGCGATGACATAAAAACCACAATGAAGAACAGAGGTGAAGTAAGTAAAGTTAAGAAAGGTAAGTTAAGCCTGCAATAGTTAATGCATCCGAGGTAATCGCAGTCTATCCCGGATGTATCCAACGTTCCCGTTATTCCCTCTCTCACTCCTCCCCCTCTCTCCAAATAACTAAGTTGTTCTAGCTCTGTGCATCACTAACTAACTATAGTCCTTCGTGATGGCACTAGCTAACAACACAAAGATTCCACCAAAAACGTCACCATACATATTCAATTAATATCAATATAATATTTGCACACTATTATAACCACAGGATGAAAATGGAATACGTGAGGACGAAATGGAATAATGTACTGCATGAAGGATGACTAAATATCTGTCATACACATTCACGCCTCTACTCAACACCACCCACGCTGAGTACCACAGCGACGCCACAACCTAGCGCAACCTTACGCAAGTATGCGCGCACAACACATAGTCGCCGACAAAATAAAATGTAAGTTTCACGTACCCAATAAGACTGGAGATCGACACAGTACTCATGTACTACACACTACCAATCCTGGCAGTACTTCTAGTCCAACCGACTTCTAGTACAAGTGACGTCACCTCACACGAACTCACATGCCAATAAGGCAACAGCGCCCACTGGAATTAGCTAGGCTACTTTCATTTAGCTTCACCGCTCAGTCAAAACATGGCTATTTTCACAGACCAACGAAGTTATTATCACAGATAACTTCATCTTCTAACAACGCTGCCAACTGTCTGCCACTGAACAAACCCTGTCACTGCCTATTCAGCCTGGTCAATTTCATCTAAAGAATTCAAAATCATAAGAAGATCCAAGACACTAAAAAAAAACCCCAGGTTTTTCCTCTTTGAAACTCTAGCAAGTGCGCATATTCAAAAAACTTATTATACAGGGTGTTCCAAAAGTCTTGGGCACATTTGAAGTCCCCATATCTCAATTACTATGAATGGTAGTAAGATAAAGGTTGTGCCATTTTTAAGCTAATTACATTAAGTTTTTGTAAAGCTGTTGATTTTTTTATTTCTTTTCAGACCCATTAATGGCGTTCACTCAACAAGAAAATGCTAGGACGCGTTTGGCAAAAATTTGACTATCGGCTTGATGTGTGTCGTGTGACCAATGGTACTCACATTGAACATCTTTGAACATTTCATGTAAAAATTGAGATTACAAGCTTTCTGAATTTACCAGATGCGTTTTTATATCCTTAATAGTTTCGGAAATATTCAATGTCAAAATGTGCCCAAGACTTTTGGAACACCCTGTATTTTGCCCTACTCTGTCTTGCCATCGGAAGGTTACAATCCTCGCGCCTCTTTGGCTACAGACACGTGCACCCCGTGAAATTATCCTTCCACCTTTCATCCAGTTACAGTTACAGTACGTAAATTAACGTCCCCGGACACAGTGCGTATAGGGGACAAAGACCTTTCATCCATCCCTATTCACTTCTTCTATATCATCCACTCTCTCACCTGTACTTTATCCAAACTATCTGTAGACAAAATACTTCTCGCTGCGCGACAATACCAAACTATAAAAAAACACACACCGCTTCAGCTGCTTTTTGAGATATTAAGCAGAACGTTTTTAACAACAGAATAATTCCAGTGACTTGTTCTTTGCGGTAGAACAAATAATTACGATGGCACATAAACTAGGTAATGTTCCTGTGAATTTCGCTTAAAATCTGTTCAGTTGTTCCTGAGATAAAGCTTCCAACGGACCGACCGACAGAAACGCTGACATTTGGCTAGTTCTGATTTCCCCCCTCCCCCCTTCCCCCCATCCCCTCCCCTCCCCCCCTCCCCCCCCGATTATTTCAAAGTACACCCCCCTTCCCAACTCCACCCACCTACCAAAAAATTAAAAATAAATAAAGAAAATTTTTTAAAAATCTTGTGATGTATTGTTTTGATTAATATTAGTCGCAAAAACTATTTTGTAAGTAAATATCGCTTTATGGGAATATAAACTCAAGGCTAATCGTTATTTGAATGTCATAGAAATTAAAATAAAATAAAAGTCATTCTTAATTAAATATAACTTCTCATCAACCAACAGTTATATGTGTGCTTTAAATCTCTATTGAGTATTCGCTGGCGCTTTTTTTTTTTAAATTCAAAGCCTGGTTAGCTCGCAGCAGTGTTTGAACTAGTGTTGCAATAAGAGAGCTGTGCTAATGAATAAATGCACCTGACATAGGACACGCAGCCTAAACGCAGGGATGTAACGGCAGAAATATTGACGACAAACATGAAGGAAATTAGCTTAGCGAAACAGAGATACCATCGAACGAAACTGGACGTTAATACAATAGTTAGCCAACAAGCAGCCCACACATGGCAAATTAACTTCCTTGAAACAGTCACACCGCCAATAGCTACCGATACCATCAACAGGCTTGGCGACCAAGAATTCTAAATAGCATACTTTAGTCAAAAACTAACCATAGCGTTGTCTTCGCCATGAGACACTAAGTAGCTCACTCCAGCCAAAAGTTACCAAGATGATGTCACCCGTATTGGGCAGGCACCGCTTATCGTTATGGCATCTGTTCTTCACTCTATCCCTGATACTCCACTTGAAAAGTGATTATGCGTGTCCAGTGACGAGAGAGAAGGGGAGGAACTATTCAAATTAGAACCATTATTCTGTAGAGGCGAGATTAACGAAAACGAGAAATAAAACGATTGGTCAGAAGACTCCTAGGGACGTTTGCATACCCTTGGGGACCAAAAATCAGCTAGTCAGTCGCAAAAGAACTGTTAAGCTGTGAGGGTCGACCAAGGGAACAAACTGCAGTGTTCGTCTATCTCCATCTCATCAAGAGGGTGCTAGAGACGTAAAAGACGATTTCACGAGTCCCAGAGTCTACAAGTAAGATAACACTAATAGTTTTGATATGTGTATGTTTATTGTATATTGATTGCCATGTATAAATAATATGTTCTTGATATATATAGTTACAGTAACAGATTATTGTTTCTGAGACAGTATGCATGTGGTTTGATGTACCTTAGCCTTAAGATTCGAATTGAATTGTGCATATGGGAACCCTGCAGGTGTCTGATGCTATAGACACTTTGCAGAGGGGACCGCACACTTATAGCTAACGAGAATACTGTAGCCAGAGCTCCGACTTTTCCAGGTCGGACCTGGGATCACGTTTGTGGAGACGAACGCCTGACCGTCGCTCCCGTGGAACCAAGGAGAACTACCACGATTCTACCTGACCACGTCCAAACCCCACAGCTACAAGGGCGACCCGACTTACCTTAGCTAAGTCCCCCCCAAGAACTGAGTCATACCCTCGAGAAACTAGAACCTTTGAAACTCACGAAGAGTGAAAATCGTAACCGCAGGTAGCACATGACGAAAGAAACCTGTTAAAACATTTTCCCAGCACTTGGAACTATATTACTTATTAATTTACCGATCAATGCAGAAATGTTAATGTTTGTGTCGAATATATAAAAAGTGAAATTACATACATACGACTGGTGTCATTCTATTTGTATTGTTGTGTAGTTATTAGTTTTCTTCTCTTGAGACATAATAATCTAGTCTTTTGATTAGTCATCACCGGTTCTCAAGTTGAGCCAAATGATACTAAAATTCCCGAGAACAAATATAAATTTTATGTGACCAAAGTACCGTGATCTGTCTCTCACACCACTTTAGGACTTCTGGTAAAAGAACGATCGATAGTGGTAGCGCATCGCCCATCTATCAATAAGTCTTACCCCCTAGTAAGATAAACGTATCTTCCCCAGAATATCATCACATATGGGGGCTCGTCCGGGATAATAAATTTTAGTATCTATATCTTGAGTAACTAAAGATAATATCGAATAGTAAACATTATCTCACTTAGGATTCGTAATAGTGGTCTAGTACAAAATCCGAGAGTTGACTCAGTTACATTGGGAAAAACTTTTTTCTTGATTTTTGAATTGCATGATTGTATTGATTGTTGTATGCACATGTATGTATTGATTGATGTAAGATAATTGTGTCTTATGCATTGATTGAAAATTGTTGTGGATTGCTGGTAACATCTCACATAGGGATATTGATTGTACTTGTGTTAATCTAGATTGACTAGGAGTATTTAGGTTATCTTGCTTTTGGACTCTGGAAATCTAGAAATCTATCATGGCCGATTTCATCAAAGTACGCCGAGAATTGAGAGAAGAGGGGATAGCACTAGGTCTAGCAGGGCAAGATTTAATCACGTATGTAACCTCAGAATGGGATAAATTGGAAAAATCCAGAACAGAAGAACGAATCCATGCCGAAAAAGCTAGAGCTGAAGAACGAATCTGTGCAGAAAAAGCTAGAGCTGAAGAACGAATCTGTGCTGAAAAAGCTAGAGCTGAAGAAAGAATCTGTGCCGAGAAGGCGGCAGAAAAAGCCCGTGCTGAGGAAAGAGACCATGCAGAAAAGTTAAAAAACATGGAATTAGAGATGGCAGAACGTCTAAAAAAGATGGACATTGAAGCCAGGGAAAAAGAAAGGGACCAGTTGATAGCAGCTCGGGCAACTGACCCGAATATTAGCCTACTGTCAAACTCATCTGACAACCCTCCCCAACCTCCGTCCATCACTCCAGGCATGAATTTTTTTCTAAGTCCATTTGACGAGAAAGTTGATAGGATAGATGCATATCTTGATCGGTTTGAGCGCTTAGCACAGGAATTCGAACTTGACTATAACAAATGGAACATAAAATTAGCTCAAGGATTGAGAGGTACAGCCTATGACGTGTATGCGAAATTGCCCACAGGACAAAGTAACGATTACGCAGCTCTCAAGAAAGCACTCTTGATTTGGTTCGAGTTGACCGCCGAAACCTACCGTAAGAAATTGCGCAACTCGCGGAAAGAGAAAGGTGAAAGCCACAGTCAGTTTGTAGACAGATTGGAAACCTACTTGCGTAAATGGTTAGCCTTATCCAACCTAGAAGAATCATTCGCAGATCTTGCTGAACTAATCCTTAGCGAACAGTTACGCGATGCAATGACGCCAGAAACTAGGATGTTCACCGCGGAACAAGGTGCCGAGAACTTAGCTGATCTAATCAAACTAGCGGACCGTTACACCACCGCGCATGAAAACGAAGCTAAACGCAAGGTAACAGATAAACCCAGCAGAGATGGAAACAACCAGAAACTCCACCCACAACAAACACAGCAGTCTAATCAGAATCAGCAGAATTCGGATAACAAGAAAACCCAAAACTCGGGGAAACCGCCCGGTCAAGGTCAAAACCCCCGGAAATATTGTTCTAACTGCAAAAGAACTAACCATAACACCGTTGATTGCCGTAGAACAGCGACTCAAACGCACACAGTGGCTGTAAGTCAAACTAGTACCGTTGAACTGGAGACTTCAGATAAGTCCCGACCCCCAGTCAGTGAAAAAGTTGTAGTGAACGGGAAAACCGCGTCATGTCTATACGACACCGGATTATCGTACGATGCAATCGTCAGTCGAACTCTTGTAGCGGCTGATGACATCACCGACGAGACCGTCACTTTGCAAGGCCCTGATCGATCCATACCCGCCTCCACCTTACCAATCGCGATAGTCCATGTAGACTCCCGATATGTGTCAGGAAAAGTAAAAGCGGCAGTAATGGATGCACCTTTGTATGACATCATACTAGGGTGCAAATATGTGTATTTAGGGACGCCAATTGCGCCGGCATCGGTTGCATCAGTCCAAACTAGAGCACAGATAAGACAGGACGCTGCAGATAATCTCCCTGCTAATCCGGCACCAGCCGAGATGAGGGCAGATCAACTAGCTGACCCCACACTAGCTAAATGCTTCAAAAAACTCCCTCAGGCGCATAACCCACCTAAGAAAGGAGAGTTCTTGGAGAAAAACGGACTACTGTACAGACAGACAGACCACGACCACTCTCAATTAGTTGTCCCTGCCAAACATAGACCACAGGTACTAGAGGTAGGACACGCCATTGCATTTAGCGGGCACATGGGCGTGAGTGCAACAATTCAGAGGATTACCGCTCACTATCATTGGCCGGGAATAACAGGAGACATTACGCGCTTTGTCCGCTCCTGTCCCCAGTGCCAGAAGGTAGCATCAAAGAGATGGACAGTCCCAGTAACGCTAGGCGAAATGCCCGTCACCGGTACCCCATTCCACAGAGTAGCAGTAGACATCGTAGGCCCACTGCCACTCACAAAAAAGCGCAATCGGTACATCCTAACCTTAGTGGATACTTGCACCATGTGGTGTGAAGCAACACCCCTTCCTACTATCGATACCAAACGAGTAGCAGAAGCGCTGGTCACTATGTTCACAAGAGTTGGATTTCCCGACCAAATCCTAACAGATAACGGATCGCAGTTTACGGGAAAGATGATGCAAGAAGTATTCTCTCTCATTCAGACGAAACACGTTCGTTCATCCCCCTACCACCCTCAGAGTAACGGTCAAGTCGAACGGTTTAACGGTACGCTAATTTCCATCCTGCGCAAACTCGTAAACGAAAAGCCAGAGACTTGGGATACCTACGTAGCAGCCGCACTGTTCGCGTATCGTGAGGTTCCACACGCGTCTACGGGATTTCCCCCGGCAACCTTGTTATTTGGTCGTCCGATAGCCGGTCCACTGGAAGCACTGAAGCGAGGATGGACAGATTCTCAGGTAGACGAAGAGGTTAAGACGGCTACCCAATACGTAACGGAATTACGTAGCCGCCTACACTCTACCTGGCAACTCGCAACGTCTGCCATCAAACAAGCTCGCGCGCGACAGGCTCGGCACTACAACAAAAACACCAAAGAGCGAGAATTAGCTGAAGGAGACAAAGTCCTACTCCTACTCCCCAGCGGGTCCAACAAACTAGAAATTGCATGGCAAGGCCCGTACGTAGTCACGCAAAAAGTGTCGCGAACAAACTACCGGATCAAGGTAAAGGGAAAAGAGAGAATGTACCACATCAACTTGCTCAAACGGTACCTAGACCGCGATGACGCAACATCCACAGATCATTTAATGGCTTTGTCAATAGCCGAAGAAGTCGAAGCAACAGAGGATTTAGCTATCGAGTATCCGCTGAAAAGTAGCGAGACGTACAGAGACGTAGCTATCAACCCAAAACTATCGACAGACAGACAAAGACAAATAATGGAGATAGTTGCACAACACCAAGCAGTGTTGACGGACATACCTGGACAGACACCGTTAGTTGAAGTGACAATGACCTTGACTGACACCACCCCTGTCCGAGTAAAACCGTACCCTATCCCTCTTGCCAAACAAACCGCTGTCAAGCAGGAGATAGCCACCCTATTAGAGGCTGGAATAATTTCCCCCTCAACCTCCCCATACAGCGCTGGAATAGTCCTATTACGCAAGCCAAGCGGAGAACATCGCTTATGCATAGACTACCGCAGATTAAATGCCGTGACGGAATTCCAAGCTGAACCGCTACCAGACACAGCACAACTGTTCGCGAAATTGCATAACGCAAAATACTTCTCGCGAATAGACCTAAGCAAAGGGTACTATCAGATACCGGTGCCAGAGCACCTAAGACCGTATCTAGCCTTCAGTACAGCTGATGGCCACTATGAGTTCAATGTCTTACCGTTTGGACTGAACAACGCACCAAGCATTTTCTCACGCATGATGAAACAACTTCTCGCGCCCATTCAAGAAGAAGAACTCCATCACTTTATGGATGATATCTTAATCGCGACCCACACCTGGGATGACCACTTAAGACTTTTCTCTACCGTTCTTCAGCGACTTAGGGAAACCGGACTAACAGCCCGACCGACAAAGTGCCTGCTAGGATACGAAGAGATAGAATTTCTCGGTCACACACTCAGACACGGCAGTCTTCTTCCGGAAGACAAGAACATCGCGAAAATGAACAAGGCACCGCGCCCGATAAACAAGAAGGATGTGCAATCGTTTCTAGGCCTATGTGGCTACTACCAGAAATTCGTTGCCAACTTCAATTCCATCGCCGCGCCATTGTCTGATCTAACCAAGAAGAAAGCGCCCGAGAAAGTTGAATGGAATGCCGAGTGCGAAGATGCGTTCCAAACCCTGAAAGCTAGACTCACCTCACAACCCATCCTGAAGTTGCCCGATGCAACCCAACCATTCGTGCTACGCACAGATGCGAGCAATCAAGGTTTAGGAGCAACCCTACTACAATCTGACCCCAATGACCCCACACTTCTCCTGCCAGTCGCGTATGCCAGCCGGAAATTAAACAAAGCTGAACACAATTACGCAACAGTAGAAAAAGAATGTTTGGCATTGGTCTGGGCCATCCAGAAATTCCAGATGTATTTGTATGGCGCTCATTTCAAGGTGCAGTGCGACCACCAACCCTTAACCTTCCTTGCGTCATCGCAGAAACTCAACGCCAGACTCATGCGTTGGTCACTCTTGCTACAGCCCTACTCATTTCATGTAGAATACATACCCGGGAAGAGTAACCATGGAGCTGACTACCTCAGCAGATACCCCGTGCCCACTGTAGACAAACCTAACCTTGCTTCCAACCCCTCACAGTTGCGGGTGGATGCACCCAGCTTTGTACCCCAGTGACCTCTTCCCCAGTACTCTATGTAAATAATGCATGTACATATTTGCGCCACCATTTCAGTACCAATTCTTACCTACGGGTAAGAATAGTTTTTTGGGGGGCCTATGTAACGGCAGAAATATTGACGACAAACATGAAGGAAATTAGCTTAGCGAAACAGAGATACCATCGAACGAAACTGGACGTTAATACAATAGTTAGCCAACAAGCAGCCCACACATGGCAAATTAACTTCCTTGAAACAGTCACACCGCCAATAGCTACCGATACCATCAACAGGCTTGGCGACCAAGAATTCTAAATAGCATACTTTAGTCAAAAACTAACCATAGCGTTGTCTTCGCCATGAGACACTAAGTAGCTCACTCCAGCCAAAAGTTACCAAGATGATGTCACCCGTATTGGGCAGGCACCGCTTATCGTTATGGCATCTGTTCTTCACTCTATCCCTGATACTCCACTTGAAAAGTGATTATGCGTGTCCAGTGACGAGAGAGAAGGGGAGGAACTATTCAAATTAGAACCATTATTCTGTAGAGGCGAGATTAACGAAAACGAGAAATAAAACGATTGGTCAGAAGACTCCTAGGGACGTTTGCATACCCTTGGGGACCAAAAATCAGCTAGTCAGTCGCAAAAGAACTGTTAAGCTGTGAGGGTCGACCAAGGGAACAAACTGCAGTGTTCGTCTATCTCCATCTCATCAAGAGGGTGCTAGAGACGTAAAAGACGATTTCACGAGTCCCAGAGTCTACAAGTAAGATAACACTAATAGTTTTGATATGTGTATGTTTATTGTATATTGATTGCCATGTATAAATAATATGTTCTTGATATATATAGTTACAGTAACAGATTATTGTTTCTGAGACAGTATGCATGTGGTTTGATGTACCTTAGCCTTAAGATTCGAATTGAATTGTGCATATGGGAACCCTGCAGGTGTCTGATGCTATAGACACTTTGCAGAGGGGACCGCACACTTATAGCTAACGAGAATACTGTAGCCAGAGCTCCGACTTTTCCAGGTCGGACCTGGGATCACGTTTGTGGAGACGAACGCCTGACCGTCGCTCCCGTGGAACCAAGGAGAACTACCACGATTCTACCTGACCACGTCCAAACCCCACAGCTACAAGGGCGACCCGACTTACCTTAGCTAAGTCCCCCCCAAGAACTGAGTCATACCCTCGAGAAACTAGAACCTTTGAAACTCACGAAGAGTGAAAATCGTAACCGCAGGTAGCACATGACGAAAGAAACCTGTTAAAACATTTTCCCAGCACTTGGAACTATATTACTTATTAATTTACCGATCAATGCAGAAATGTTAATGTTTGTGTCGAATATATAAAAAGTGAAATTACATACATACGACTGGTGTCATTCTATTTGTATTGTTGTGTAGTTATTAGTTTTCTTCTCTTGAGACATAATAATCTAGTCTTTTGATTAGTCATCACCGGTTCTCAAGTTGAGCCAAATGATACTAAAATTCCCGAGAACAAATATAAATTTTATGTGACCAAAGTACCGTGATCTGTCTCTCACACCACTTTAGGACTTCTGGTAAAAGAACGATCGATAGTGGTAGCGCATCGCCCATCTATCAATAAGTCTTACCCCCTAGTAAGATAAACGTATCTTCCCCAGAATATCATCACAAGGGACATCATTCTCACACGGAAAGCCAGTTGTAGCGCACGCTGTAGTCAACATCCGCGGATAAACATTTTTAGATGTGCATGTCTTTTAAGCTAGTTGTATTTGTGACGGTGGGTTCTATTGGTGCTGGGCTCTGCACAATGGAATGCTATTACCCACTCGTCGTTCGTCGGCGGGCATCGGCTAGTTAGATCGCCCTATGACTAATCTTAATACTTGTCTTTTTGGGGGCCGGTCTGTGTGAGGATGGGGTTACAGAGATAGGGAGAAATGTGTAAAAAGATTCACTGACACACTAGCACTCGCACGGCTATGAATCACAGGTAGTCCAGCCATTTGTTAACAGCAAATATCACACATTTATTTCCTCTACTCTATACCCAATTATCTAAGCACTACATTAACTTAAATGTCCAAAACGTAATATAACTAGGATTACCTTAACAGTCCAATAGTCACTTCGAGTAGTTCGGAGAATGGTTAGATCTTTGATGGATCTATTCTGCTACTGTTCTCGATACTTGCTACTGTGTCATCCCTGGGCTTTTTGTTCTTTTAGGCCTAATGTTCTTTTTCCGGAAGAGTGGACTATAAATCCCTATAAATCAGTGTTCGTGCACTTATTCTATGGCACTTAACTGGAACGTGGAGGTGCAGTGCTTTTTTCTCCTCGTCTCGTTTGTTGACTACTGAGCTATCGGCGATCAGTGCTCGATGCTTAGTTGCAGGCCGCGTGTCCGGATTGACTCTCATTGGGGTCTATCTCCTGCCGCAGACCAAGCCTGCTCGTCTGCAAAACATAAGATGAGTTTCTGCAACGCCTTGCTTATACAGGGAGTGCAGAGCGTCTCACTGTTGGCAGAAACAGCCCTCAGCGAGATCGCCTCCACTTATACAGATAAGAGACGAACAATCTTTTAAGTCCGTGGTCCACTGGAATCTCAAGCATAATTCCTATCTATATATACATCATGGCTAAAATTAACACAAGGAGAATTAACTAATAATATACACCATCTCTTGTACAGCCACTGGTCTGCAATAATACCGATGTGAGAAACAACAGCGGGTCAGTAGGGGCTACCTCACGGTGTTGAAAACCGGGCACGGTGGGTCAGCCACGTGGTCAAGCAAAGTTTTACCAACATTCACAATTATAAAACATGGCAAGACTTCACAAGCATAATCCAATACTAATATCAATAAATCGCGGTGAAACAAAAGATCGATCATTTACCTTGTTGACAATGTCAGGCTGTGGCTATACTGGGATGAATGGATTTCACCCGTCACCTGCGTAGTCTTCTGAGAGAGACCTTTCAGCGCTTCCGTCCCTCTCGGGTGCAGTAAGGTTTAAACAAAGAATGATATACCTAATGGTGTGGCAAGCTAAAGCCCGCTATATCCCATAACCCTTAGCGCCCTCGCGTGGGCTGACGGATATAGGTCAGCTGGATTATGTCACGGCATATCTAGCGAAAATTTTCCCTACACATGCTTAGAACTAATCTAATTGTCGTCTGCTAGGCATCGAATTTAAGTTACAAAGTCCAAAGAAGAATTAACTTTAAGAGGCTTGAGGCCTTACTGCAGTGTCCAAACTAGCCTCTTGTGACAGTATTTATAACAAACAAACAAAACAAAACAAAAACATTGCATTACATGTTTCTAAAAAGAATCGTTGATCCATGTGAATAATCAGCATTCTTGCGTGCAAGTTAGGAAACTAGACATGAGCAGAATCTGGATGAAGGAATGGAAATGTAGGCCTACTCTTTTTCATAAATAAAGCTGAACAAATAGACTATGTTATAAGCGCGTTCCTCACCCGAATCCGGATCCCACTCCCGTCCCTCCACCTTACACAGAACCCATCCTACTCTGTAGTTCTCCAGCCTTCGCTGAAAACTGATCGAACCGGCGTTCCAATCTTTTCTGCCCTCACCTTGTGAGGGAAAATGGAAGTGCAAATGTGTCGCCGAATGCTGTAATAAAGGAAGTCTTTTTGTCCCCTCACACAGAGGAATTTGCAGGTATTGTGTCACCAGACAATATATGTGTATTACTATTGATAATTAGAGTTGTTTTAGTATAAATTTTATTCACCAAATAAACCAGATATTAATACAAGGCAAAACAATAATTAATTAATAATAATAATAATAATAATAATAATAATAATAATAATAATAATAATAATAATAATAATAAAAATAATAATAATACTGTAGACTTATATAGCGTGGTACCCCAACAAGCATGGGCTCGCCACGCTTTACAATGCACTAAAAAAGCAATAGTATAAAAAACCTAAAATATGTAAAACCAAAACATGCCTAGTAAAAACTGCTAAACCAGAAGTATGTACATTAATTAACAGTACACACATAGACATACACACATACACACACGAGCGCCTGGCCAAAGTACATGTCCAAAATAAAAGCATTCATTATCACATCATTTAAGAAAAGCAATACAATTAAAAACATTACACACCTATTACTCAAAAACATAAGATTGTAAATTAGAGTTATTGGATGCATGTGCTAGATTAAACATTCTATTTAAAATGAATGTTTTGAGTGTGTGCGTGTGTGTGTGTTTAAAGTTTGACAGTGAAAAGAAGACGGCTGTAGCGTTATGCTGTCAATATTAGCAGCAGCTGTAATTTATATTGCGAACAAATTAATTTTGACATACGACCTCCCTATAATGATGTTTATTTCTCGTTACGCCATGAGGGTTGATCGGAACTTAATTAAATATCGAGATTTTAACTCAAGGTTTACAAACAACCAGACTGTAAAAAGTTCAAAAGTTTAGACGGATCAGATAACGACGAAGTTCTCGCAAGAGGAACCGAAAGCAGAAAGTACAACAGCCTCGAGGAAACAATGCTAGCGGAACTACACCGTATTCACAACAAGACTAATCTAGCCGGAAGAGCGAGAGGGTGGAGTACAGAGGAGGTAAAGTGAAGAGAACAGACGTAAAGAGTGGAAGAAGAAATAAAAAGGAAGATTTTTAACAGTAAAGAAAACAGAAGCAGTGGATGGTCAAAGAAAAAAAGAAAAAAAGTCGAGAGGGTGGAAGAAAAAAAACAAAGCGATTGTAACGTAACGTTAAAAATTGCCTTTCGGCGCCACGACGACAAAGCTGCTTCTGTTCTCCTGCCATGAAATTGCGGCCCTTGAACGGCAGGGGACATAAGCCAGCTAGAAAGGACAGTGGAGCTCTGGCGGTGGTCTCCCTTTACAAGGCGAAAATTGTAATGGGTTCCTTCCCTTTCCTTGGTGGCGGCTCTGGTTCTCTCCCCTTGTTACGGGATCGATGGAGCTGGCGACGCGGACGAAATTTGCCCTGATCGTGGATTAATATTCCGTTATTGCACCAGCTCTTTCTTCCTTTTTTTTCTTTTTTTGCGTTACCACTCACCCCCTCTTTTTTTTTCACCCCTCCCGTCTAATATCACTCCACCCAGCCGCCAATATTAAAGCTCTCAACTTATCAGTTCATCTGGGAAAGGCCCGGAGAAAGGAGAAAGGGAAAGACGGAAGGAAAGGCGTCGGGGTTTCTGGTGCGAACGGAAAAGATGATAGGGAGAAAAGCTCTTTCAGGGGGACAGGCGCTGCCATGGTGTAATTTAAACAAAATAAAATAAAAAGTTATATATATATAATTTTAAACGTTCACACTCATTATATCTATCTATCTATCTATATATATATATCTCTATATAACTATCTATATAAGTATACAGAACATTGGGTGAAGCCCGCATTCTTAAAGTGTGAAAGTATTATATCCATATCTATCTATCTACATCTCTCTCTCTCTCTCTCTCTCTCTCTCTCTCTCTCTCTCTCTCTCTCTCTCTATATATATATATATATATATATATATATATATATATATATATATACAGTATATATATATATACAGTATATATATATATATATATATATATATATATATATATATATATATATATATATATAGATAGATATATAGATATAGATATAGATAGATATAGATATATATAGATATAGATATATATATATATACAGTACAGATAGATAGATAGATAGATAGATAGATAGATAGATAGATAGATAGATAGATAGATAGATAGATAGATAGATAGATAGATAGATAGATAGATAGATAGATAGATAGATAGATAGATAGATAGATAGATAGATAGATAGATAGATAGATAGATAGATAGATAGATAGATAGATAGATAGATAGATAGATAGATAGATAGATAGATAGATAGATAGATAGATAGATAGATAGATAGATAGATAGATAGATAGATAGATAGATAGATAGATTGATAAAAAAATACTTACACACTTTAAGAATGCTGGTTTCACACAATGTTCTGCATACTTATATATTTAGAGTAATTTATAATTATTTGTGTAGAGATTGTTTTTTGGGAGTAGCAGTCAGAGCATCAGGTCTTTAAGAGCAGTCCTGCAGGGCACGGTGCAGGAAGGCAGGGGAAGAGGGAGACCGAAAAAGAGGTGGGAGGACAACATTCGAGAATGGACTGGCTTGACAGTCAGCGAAGCCATGAGGGTTGCTGAGGACAGAGAAAGATGGAGTACGCTGGTTAAACGATCATCTGTGGTGCCCCCAACGACCTTTGAGTTACGGGATAGGATAGGATAGGATAGTGTTTGTATTGTATTATTTTTTTAGTTTATGTATATTTGTTTTAGTACTCTTGCGTCTTGCAAATTCAACCCTTGATGACGCTGAAATAAAGCGACGAAATCTTGAATGGCCTGTTTTCTGTTCGCAGAGGATGAATGTTTTGAATTAGGCCTATATAGGAATATTATATAAGAATTTTATTTTTGTTTCTTGTTACAATTAATGATCATATAAGATTTCATGATCATACTATCAAGTGAAATTGAGTTCCCTACTTCAGTGAAAATGCAGGACATTTGGAACTAGAGCAATAGGCGCAAGACTTTCAGAAACCGATGTGTACTGTACCTGTTCAGCATAGCTTATTTATTTATGTATTTGTTTATTTATGTATTTTTATACGTATTCACTGAGCATTGCTTTAATAATGGCAAACCTTAGTATCTCAGTAATACATTAGGATAAGATAGGACCCTGAAAAAGGAAGGATTAGAATTTACTAGAGATGAATGGAGGGGGGGGGGCAGTTGGGAGGAGGGAGACGGAGGGTTGTGAGTAAATGGACGGAGGTAGGTGCTGTGGTGAGTAAATACTGACCTTAAATTTAAAACAAGCGGTTGAGGAAAGAGTCCAGTACAGTATTACCTTTAGTCTATTAGGGGACACGTGTTCGGCCGTACCACCTTCACACCTGAATTCGACAACGGCAGTGTAAAGCGAAGAATTTGTACACCTTTAACTGCCACACGCATTCAGTACTTTGCTCTCAATTCTAGAGCACTCCAGCACACTGGCTGAATAAGGGATGGGACGTACGTGAAGGAGGGAGGGCGATGACAGAGAGAGAGAGAGAGAGAGAGAGAGAGAGAGAGAGAGAGAGAGAGAGAGAGAGAGAGAGAGAGAGAGAGAGAGAGAGAGAGAGAGAGAGAGAGAGAGAGAGATGGCATAGACAGAGAGAAAAGCGAGACAAAGTGAGAAAAGTGAGAGATCTACCTTCCACCTACATTACATTAGTCTACATGATTATTGCTTTAGGTCCAGCGGACTCTTCCGAGCCAAATCAGGACCGGACAACCCCTGATCCGCATAAAAGATCTGCTGAAGCAACCCTAGTGGTAAAACTGAAAGCTCTCCACCAGCCAGTCACTTTACAATAAAGACATCCCATGCAGGGGACGCTGAGGCTGTACTGTAATTTATCGAACCCCCGTTTACAAAAACAAACTAGAATACAAACATCATTATAAAATATCAACAAAACACATACATAGAAAATGCCTACATTGCTAAATAATAACATCATAGGAAAGCCCTAGTGACCACCTTGCAGAAAGTGTCCAATGTTCCCAAGCTGATCCAACAGACCTCATACACAAACAAGGAGTCTTGTCCCGGAAGAGTTTTTCAAGAAAAAAAGGTAGATGACTGGTCTAGCGAAGAAGAAGATAGTATAGCAGATTGATAGAACAGAGCAGGAATGAGAAAGAGCAAATGAGAAAGACAGCGACAGTGGGAATTTAAAGCACTAAATTTCCAGAAAGTGGGGATACTATTTATACTGAAACCCCCGGCACCCCAACGGGGGGAATCCTCCACCAACAGCAAGACTAAGGACATGTGCGAGAGTGAGAGAGACAAGCGGACTTTTAAGATATACCATACCCACTCCCTCCGCCAACCACACACACATACACACACACACACCCACACACATACACACACACACACACACACACACACACACACACAAACACACCTACCTACTCTTTCTTTAAAGCAACAAAAAAATGTAGGCGGGAGGAGACACTATCTATTTCAATTAAAACGGGAGGCGATGAAGGACTCGGCTAAGGGCTAACCCTCATTTCGGCGGAGCCCCTAATTGGATTTGAACCCGTTATTAGGTTAGTTAGGCGCGAGCGGTCGACACAGGCAGGGCGCGCACTTGGGAGATTGGCTGTGCTGCATTGGGGAGATAAGACGTGACGGGGCTGGAAGAGCGAGGCGTGGAGAGAGAGAAGAGGAAATAGTGAGAAAAGAGAACAGAAAAAAAACCCAGGGTGTTAGAAGCTGCCGGGTAAAACAGATGAGAAGGGGGTCGGGAGTGGTTAGCAGTAAGAACTGGAGTGATACGATCCAAAGAGTTAGGCTTATGGTGAAAAACAGAGCGTCTGGAGCTCGAGATGGGGTAGAGTAGGCAAAGAACTAACAGTCGAAAGTGTCAGGAGTTCTTAGGAGAGAGTAATAAGAGGAAAAGGACTGAGAATATCCGCACTGTCAATAAGTTATTACGTCAAACTCATTAGAGGCGGAACTTTCTGTGCCATGGTTATTCCCTGAATGTGCACTATTTAAGCGGTTTTTTTTCCTGTTCCACCACCTAATATATAAAAGATAATATAGAAAAAAAATACATTCTTTGTAAAGATCATGTAATGTTTTTTTCAAGAAATAAACCATAGGAAATATACTTGTTCACCTTTTGTATGAAAATAGCACTAAAGTATCCACACTGTATGCAAAAATCCAAAATATTTTTGATAGCAATGATATATTGTGCATTCACCACACAACATATCAATTGTACATGTCACATACACTAATGATAAAAAATAAATTCAGAATATGTTTCGGAATGTATATGAATGATTCTTGTAGATCTGTACAAATACAATTGTCATATTAAAATTGGCTGCCATTTTGGAATTGAGATAAAACATGTGCTTCACATGTACCCATCAAAAGTACTCTTTATTTTATATATAGTTAAATACTCTGGTTTACAGTTACAGGTAGGTAACAAACCCATTAGGAATTATTAGCCAATTGTATTCTCCCTATAGTAGGTGGGTTGCATATAAGGGACACTACCGATCTTCTTAAGACGTGCTCCGCTGGTAACCAAGTAAACGAATCGCGCTTCCTATGATGTGCATGGCCGGCAAAGAAATACGGCCATTCATAGGAAGACCTTATTTTTATAGCCTCCAGACATTGTTAATATTGTTCATGTTATTTTAAAAATCACCAATTGGTAGATTGTTATTATTTTATTTTATTTTTTTAATTTTATTTTATATTTTGTTGCCTTATACTATCACCTAGAGTGAATAGATGTAAAAATAAAACACTGAACTGAACTACCGTCATGAAGACTGAAAGTCATGGAATCATTGGATGGAGTTCATGTGACATGTACATGTATACCTGCTAATCAACAAAATCCTTTGGTGGGAATCCTGATCCAGATCCCAAAAAAGAGTGAAAAAAATGGATTGCCAGGCCTATAAAATTATGTCCAGATGACATGTCTGTGGAAGATGATAGATTGAAGAGAGGGAGAGAGAGATAATATAAAATAAGATAAGATAAGATAAGATAGGATAATAATTTTATTTTTAAGCACTGTGTGTGCTTTTTTACATCCTACCCTTGGGGCTTGTAACAATAACAATTAGTATAGAAGAATAACTTCATAACAATAACATCATAATGTAAAAATATAATCAAGATATGCGCAAGCAGAGAGAGAGAGACAGAGAGACAGACAGACAGAGAGAGACAGAGAGACAGACAGAGAGATGCTAAGTAGCATGGCTGCTAAAGAGCAAACTATTCTGAAGCCTATAGTGAAGCCTATAGTTATGTGTGCAAGCAAAGTCTAAATTCGGGTGTACAAGAATGCTCTGAGGCAAACGTAAAGCAAGCAGGTTTTCAGTGGAGATGGTCGAGTTGCAGGAAACTATTTCCATGGAAACGACGAAGCTGAAGGGAGTGTGTTGACACCCATAGCCCTGTTGTTTCTGGATTAAAACCTCAGATTCTTCTAAGCTTGCTTCTTCACTTTTCTGCCTTTGTTAGATCCAGGTGGGAACAAAGCCTAATTATTTTGCTCTACGCTACTGCGAAAGGGATCGCGGATTTATTCCAGTAACGAATAAGACGAAGACAATTCAACATTAAACTTTGACATTACACCTTCCCTATAACCTCGAAGAACAAACCCCGTATTTTGTGTCTTATAATAGTGCTTGCGTGTAATTGCGTGATCCACAAAGTTCAAAACAGGAATCTGTTTTCAGATGAATCTACCATGGCTGCACTAATAGAGAAGGACAGCGCAAGAACTGACGAAGAAAGCCTTGAGGAGGGTGGGGGGTAGGGGGGATACATGCAGAGGGCAGAACCAAGTCTGAACGCCGCCCCAAGCGTACTCCAATTACCCGCACTGTCGCCAGAGCCTCCAAATGAGTTTTGTCGCAGAGGGTCCGTCCGCCGAGTCCAAGGTGACGGTCTTAGCGGTCTAATCGGCCAGTCATACATTATGCAAATTCATGCGTGCTGCCGAGTTTATGGCAGGCCTCTCGTGTCAGTTTCTCGTGCCAAGTTTCTCGTCTTTCTTCCTTGGATTGGCGAATTTGGCGAGGTACTAAAAATGGCAAAGTATGAGGGAAAAGGCTATACTCTTTCTTCTTTAAGAGTTCTATGGCGACACCTCCTGGTACCAATACGAGTACGCAAAAGTCAGTTTATTTCGATTAATTACGCTACAACGGAATAAGCCCAAACGTGTGTTCTCCTCATGCTCCACCTCCCTCTCCCTTCTTTTTTTTAATTTTTTAATTTAATTTTATTTTATTTACCTTATTGTCCCTTTTTCCATAGGG
Organism: Oncomelania hupensis; assembly: GCA_036898135.1. NCBI lineage: Eukaryota > Metazoa > Mollusca > Gastropoda > Littorinimorpha > Pomatiopsidae > Oncomelania > Oncomelania hupensis. The sequence goes on along the minus strand of CM072512.1, from coordinate 23,732,034 downwards.
AAATTCTGCCTTCTCCCCCTTCTCAGTCCGTGAACCATTAGCATGCAATTTACTTAGTTCGTAGCTAGATGTTGGTGATCAAACATAGGCAAACAGAAGACCAGACCAGGCGAGTCCTACTTGTATACATGTCTCGGTGTGTCCCTCTATTCAACATAACCCCCGCCAAATACACCACAGCACGATCGCACCCCTTAACGGTTTGCGGCTAAAACTTTTGGCTTGACAATATGGCGGCTATAAGATGTGCATGGCCGGAAAGAAGGACTATAACAGACCGGAGAGAAGGCAGAGAATTTTGATGTCCCTTATACGCAATTGTGTCTGGGGACGTTAATCTACCAACGTAACGTAACGAGAGAATTTTACCATGGGAATTGTGAGAGAGAGAGAGAGAGAGAGAGAGAGAGAGAGAGAGAGAGAGAGAGAGAGAGAGACACAGAGAGAGAGACAGAGACAGAGAGAGACAGAGAGAGACAGACAGAAACAGACAGAGATGGCATTGTATTCTAATTACACTTACACACTCACTTACAGCGAGAGAGGGAGAGAGACAGAGGGTCCAGGACCACAGATGTGGATGGAAGAAGAGGACTATATCATGGTCACGGAAAGCGCGGTGAGACAAGGAGGGTGGAAGAGAACTGAATCAAGGGAGGAGATCAGGAGAGTTGGGGGAAAGGAAAAGAAGGGAGGGGGGGGGGAGAGAGAGAGAAAAGGAAAAAGACAGGGAAGAGAAGTGTAATCTGGGTGAACGACGTGCAGAGAGGATTGGACAATTTTCGGCACGTGCATCACGCCTGGACACAGCAGCGCCAAAGCCGTGTGTCAATACTGGCCAGTACCGCCCCATCCCTCGCCACCTTGGCTACTAAATCCCCTCCCCTCCCCTCACCCCAATCCTTCTCCAACCCTGACCCCTTCCTCTCCTCATTCTCCATACTGTATGCATGGTCTCAAGGATGATCGCAGAGGTAGTCTCCTCGTTGTCGTCATCGTCGTATTCGTCTTCGTCGTCGTCAACACTTTAATGCGTCTCTCTCCCTCGCCATCCTCTTGTATGTTTTTATGTTTTTATTGCCAACACCCTCCCCCCCCCTCCCATTCATCACAACCGCAAATATTGACACCTCCTCCTCCTCCTCCTCATCATCATCATCATCATCATCATCATCATCATCATCATAATCATCATCATCATTATCATCATCATCATCATCATCATCATCATTCTCATCATCATTACAGTGGTAGTCAGCGGCGGCGTAATTTTTGGTTGCAAAGGTGATGATGGCTGGTTGCTGTTGGCGGTTGTTGGTGAGGATATAATTGATTGATTGGGTCGGTGGGTATAATTGTTGTTGTAGTTATGTTGATGATAGTGGTTGTGGTGATAAGTTTAGTGGTGATATTGAAGCTTGCAAACTTTTAACATGAACGTACTAATTGTGCTTGTTCTGTGTAGATGACTGTATGAAAAAATTTTACTAACTGACAAGAAAATCTCAAGTTTACTTCCACGAAAGAAAATTAGACCTTTTATACGGCGATACCGGCCGCCCTCAGATACTCAGACTCAGTATGCGTGTGGACCACTGGCGAGCAGGCCTGAGAATGACCGGCGTCCGGAGATCCCTAACAAGCCGGAGCTTTGGTCCAGAGGACAGCGAGAGGCTTTTCGGGTTCCGGCACGTGAACCCCGTGAAACCGCTATCTCACGACATCATGGCTTTTCCCCGTATGGTTGGTTGTACCATAAAACCTAGGATGATTGTATTGGGGGTGGTGGTGATGGTCACGACTTCCTTGCTCTACCCTGTTATTATGATGCTACTATAAACTGGGTTGGATGTGGTGTGGAGATGGTGTTGTTCCTGTTGTTTTGATGGTGGTGTGATCGTATTGTTGTTGCTGTTCTTCTTCTTCTTCTTCTTCTTCTTCTTCTTCTTCTTCTTCCTCTTCTTCTTCTTCTTCTTCTTCTTCTTCTTCTTCTTCTTCTTCTTCTTCTTCTTCTTCCTCTTCTTCTTCTTCTTCTTCTTCTTCTGCTTATTCCTTTTTGCGTTTGTTGTTATTGCTTTCGTGTTCTTTTTTTGGTTGTCTTCTTCTTCTTCTTCTTCTTCTTCTTCTTCTTCTTCTTCTTCTTCTTCTTCTTCTTCTTCTTTTTCTTCTTCTTCTTCTTCTTCTTCTTCTTCTTCTTCTTCCTCTTCTTCTTTTAATGATCGTCTACTCTTTCTTCTTTTTTCTTCCTTTCCTCTTTCTTCTCTTTTCGTTTCTCCTCCTTCGCCGTCTTCTTTCCCGGAGAAGCCAATGTCTGGTGGTCATCAAAGGGACCAGACTGACCAAAACTTATCCTGCTTCCTCTTCTTTTCTTTTCTTTTTTTAACCCAGCTACTTCCTTGCTTCCATGGCTTCCGTCCTTCTTTGGGTTCCCATACCCTAATTAGGCCGGGGTGACTTATTAATGCCTGGCCAAGCTTTAACACAATAAAATCAGACTGGTGCAACCACAAACTCTTGCAACCAACAAAATACATCGAAAAATTGCAGAATTGTATTTGGGTGATGATTATAAGGAGGAGGAGGAGAAGCGATGCTGATGATAATGGTGATGATGATGATGTTAATGATGATGATGACGATGATGATGATAGTAATGATGGTGACGACGATGATGATATTGATTATTTTGGTGATGATGATGATGATGATGATGATGATGATGATGATGATGATGATGATGATGATGATGATGATGATGATGATGATGATGATGATGATGATGATGACGACGACGATGAGGACAAACGATCGGGAGGTCCTTCTTGGACATCATTATAAAATACAACATTAAAATATCTTGTAGAAATCTATTGACTTTTATTTCCTTTGACCATGGCATCGTGTTCCTCTTTCTTCTTTCCTATCTTTTTTTTTTTCTGTTCACCAACGCCTCTCACAATTATACCATCTCCTTCTCTAATATTTGAGAGTTACCTTCTGTAACACACACACACACACCTACCCATACACACACAAACATACACACACATGAACCAAGTATTGGATAAACATGATTACATACTCACCCAGTTAATTAATACATTTGCTTTCTTGAACGTTATTATTCATTCTTACGCGAGATGCCAAGCGCAGAGCAATGGAATAAAGATTGAGAAACTACACCCATTATCGTCGTGTCTTCTTTGTTCCTGTACTGCCGGTCCCCGTTACACCTTCCTTTTCGTCTTGTTGTTGTTATTGTATCCATTTTTATTCATCAGATTAACATAAGTTGTATTGATCTCTTTTCGCCTTCGTCACCCTTTCTCTTCATCTCCCAGCGCCTTGAGCAGCTCTTGAGCTGGAAAAGCGCTATATAAGAACGATTAAATGAATGAATGGATCTCCCCATTTCTTCCAACGCTTTCTAACCACCATTTATCTTGCTTGTTCTTGTTGTTGTTCTTCTTCTGTACTTGTTCTTCTTGGTGTTTTTTGTTTGTTTGCTGTTGTTGTTCTTCTTCTTCCTCTTTTTCTTCTTTAAAGGAATGAATGGATCTCCCCATTTCTTCAAATTCTTTCTAACCACCACTTATCTTATTCTTGTTCTTCTGTACTTGTTCTTCTTGTTTTCGTTTGTTTGTTTGTTGTTGTTGTTGTTGTTGTTGTTGTTGTTGTTTTTCTTCTTCTTCTTCTTCTTCTTCTTGTTTTCCATTCTCTAACTCTCTCTTTCTAACTGACCTCCCATTTAACACACTAGCCCGGTCCCCCTCCCTCCCCTCCACCCCCTCCCCCCCCCATTCGTAGCAGCTTTTTGTTCTATTCTTCAACTACCCAGTCTCCGAACCAGCTCCATCTTTTCTGTTCACCATCGCGTACCCTTCCTTCCCTGACAACTCTTTCTTTATCAGCAGAACACGTATCCCGCCCACTCCCATCCATCAGCAGCGCCGAAACGAAGCCTGGCGTAGCTCAAGCCCTGTGGCAAACTGACGGCCGGCGGTATCAATTATTGAATTTGCCAGGCGTATGCGGCACCACGCGCTCCGCTGCGTCGACGGACAGGCGCCAGCACGTGCAGCAAATCCTCGTCCGTACGCCTGCTTGCATCCGCCGTAGCGAGGCGGGCGCCCCCAGGCCAACGGACCAGTCAGTAATGGACAGGCCTGCTCTGAGTATCTCGGGGTAGTGCAAGCAACGTGTAAGTGCTTGGGTCCTAAATACATTGTCTGCCGGTCCAAGTAATAAAGCGATCGGTGGATAGCAGGAGGTGTATTTCTGGAGGATAGACCCAAAGAGACAAAGCCTCCAAAAAACTCTAAAAAGCTATTTTAAAAAAACCAGTCACACTCCTCAAAACCTTCCATCAATTCTGACCAAAACTTCTGAATGCTTTGAAGACATTTCTAAATGGATGACAGTCAACAAGCTCCAACTCAATGCGAGCAAAACTGAAGTCATGCTCACAGGTATCAAACACAACTGAATACAGAATACAACCTGTCTTCTTCCTCTGTAGACACTGTCACTCTTGGATAGACCACTCTTCCTATGTCATCTTCTGTCAGAAACCTTGGTGTCGTTCTTGACAACACCCTCTCCATGTCAGAATTCATACGCAAAACCTGTCAAACATGCAACTTTCATCTCCGTAGAATAGGCCTTGTCCGCAAACATCTGACCACTGACGCTACTGTCAAACTCATTTCCTCTCTTGTTTTGTCACGCTTAGACTACTGTAACTCTCTCCTGGCTGGACTTCCTTCTTCTTCTATTTATCTGTTCCAACGTGTTCAGAACTCAGCTGCACGTCTGGTTCTCAAAAGGAAAAAAATCTGGTCATATCACTCCCCTTCTACATTCACTCCACTGGCTTCCAGTGTCTCATAGAATTATCTACAAAATCGCTATTTTTTGTTACAAGTGCGTCCATGGCTTAGCCCCTTCTTACCTCACCAAGAACATTCAATTCTATAAGCCTTCTAAAAACATTCGTTCTTCCTCTGACACCCTCATGCTTCACATACCCCGCTACAAACTCTCCTCTGCTGGCCGTCGATCTTTCTCAGTACTTGGCCCTGCCCTTTAACTTGGAACTCTCTTCCCCTCTCTCTTCGCAGCTCTCCAAACATAGCTACTTTTAAATCCAACTTGAAAACTCATCTCTTCCTTAAATGTTTCTGATCTTGCCTCCCATCATCATCGTCGTTATTCCTCCATTTGTTTTGTTTAGTTTTTTTGTTTTGATTCAGACCACCGTCACCACCCACCCCATCACCCATTCTTAGCTCTCCCCTCCTCCCTCCCTCCCTCGTCTCTTATTCGTTAGCGAATGTCTGATTTTATTTTGTATGAAGCCGGATGTTTAGAATGAATGCGTGAGTACTGCGCTTGGAACTGATATTGGTCATTGGGAAAAAGCGCTATATAAATATCCTTATTATTTTTATTATTTCTGGAGGATAGACCCAAAGAGACATCCTATCCTATCCTATCCTGTCCCATAACCCGAAGGTCGTAGGGGCACCACAGATGATCGCTTAACCAGCATACTCCATCTTTCTCTGTCCTCAGCAGCCCTCATGGCTTCGCTCAGTGTCAAACCAGTCCATTCTCGAATGTTGTCCTCCCACCTCTTTTTCGGTCTCCCCCTTCTTCTACCTCCTTGCACTGTGCCTTGCAGAATGGTCTTTGCAAGGCCTGATGATCTGGTGACGTGGCCATACCATCGGAGTTTCCGTTTCTTCACCACTGTGAGCAGGTCATCGTGTTGTCCAATGGCTTGTGTGATGGTCTGTCGGACTTCAATGTTGGTGATGTGTTGGGTATAGGAAATGCACAGAAGTCTTCTGTAGCACCTCATCTCCATGCTTTGTATTCTTCGTTGGAGATCTGCTGTGAGGGTCCATGCTTCGCAAGCATATAGGAAGATGGAGATGACCAGAGAGCGCAGCAGTCTTACTTTGGAATGTAGACTGATGGTTCTGTCTTTCCAAATGGGCTTCAACCTTGTCAGGGCAGCAGTTGTTTGTGCGATCCTGGAGAGGACTCCAGGATCGCACAAAGAGACAAAGCCTCCTAAAAACTCCATTGATAGACCACTGGCCTCCATGGGTAGGCAGGCCCCTGGCAGACCAAGGAAATACCCATCATTCTGCTTGAAGTCTACGGGATAGACCCTAACCTGAATATTTGATTAGCGCGCGCAACTGTGTGTGAATGCATGCAAAAGTAGCTTTTTGCTTCTACGAGCGATAAATACTCTGTTCAGAATCAAGTAATGAAGGACAGACCCCTCTCTGAGTATTTCGGAGTAATGCAGATAAGCCAAAAAAATGTGTATGCCCAAACTCTATATACAGTTCGCTCAGGAAAACAGGTATATCAGTACAACTTATGTTAATCTGATGAATAAAATTTGATACAACAACAACAACAACAAGAAAACAGGTATAACCCGTTGCATTTTTTATCCGTTTCCTGAAATCGTCGTTTACCTTTTTAGTTTAACACTTTTTGAATAGTGATGTCTTGATCAGGCTTTTTTTTTTCTTCCTGACACAAAACTATAACCTAAATGGAAAGCATTTTGTTGTTTTTTGCTTTGTAGCCTAGTTAACATCATCCGTGGCCCTCATTACTTTGTTTAGACCCATCCTTTCCCTCCCCCTTCCCTCCACCCCCCTTCACACACACATAAACACATATTTTTCCTCTCAGACTACCACCCTCCATCTTCTCCCCCAATGTCTTTTCCCCTTCTTCTATCTCTTCGTCTTGCAAAGAGCGCGGCTGTCCGTAACGATGCGTCTGGGTGCCATTTGCACGCCCCGTAACAACGTTACGGCGTGAAGGGCCATCCAATCCCCCGCTGCAAACTGAATAAACCTGCAGCCTTTGCCTAGGACCAGTCTTTAATATTTCTTTAATATTCATTAGATGTCTTCACGGCAAGAAGCTTTTGCTCAGTCAGGCGGGTTTGTCTCAGGGTGCAGGCGCCTGTACTTTCGTGCGTTCCTGAGCCTTTGCCTTTGTAGACGTAGGCTATGTCATGTAGGGTATTAAGTACAGGCGCCTATCTGTACTGAGTGTGTCTGTGCCGTAGCTTGCACAAAATGTTTATTGATAGTAAGCGTACAGTGTGTAGTAGATAAAATGTTTGATTCACAAAGGAAATAAAATGCCCGGGCGCGTCTGTGTGCAAGTCGAAAAATAAATTACTGCGACGGTTTCAAAAAGAACGGATTAGTTGTTGTTGTTGTTATTGTTGTTGTTGTTGTTATTATTATTGTTGTTGTTGTTGCTGTTGCTGTTGTTGTTGTTGTTGTCCCTAATGGAACTTTTTTAAAATTACTATGCAAACTGTAAAGATGGACAGTTTCGATTTGTTAAATTATGGAGATTGCCTGACAAACATGACAACAAACAGAAACTGAATGAAAAAATTTCAAAGAATGAGAATGACGTGGACAAAAAAACAACAACAGTTATTTGAGGATCACAGACTTTATTGTTGTTGTTTATTGTTCAGTTCCCCCAAAAGTGATTTAAAAAAACAAAAACAAGAGACAGTGTGAAAAAGAAATGACAAGACTTTGAGTGCAAAAGACCCGAATGTGGACAACTGCCCTGTTGTTTATAAAGTCAAAGCTTGAAGGATGTGTGTGGTCCGTTGTCCCCATGAAGATTAATCATCTGTTAGACTTCATTTGCTTGGATATAGTCGGGTCCGAAATGAAATCCCCTGAAATCTGATTAGAAACTCGCTAAGTTGAGTTTGATAGCGGGTGTCGACTCGCCGTGCATTCGTTCTGCTAGACGGGATTAACCCATAGCACACGCTTCTAGGATTGCATGCAATCAGCCACCGTCGATCCGGCACCCCTCTCAATGTTTGTATACATTACATAGCTCATCATGCACTACAACGTCTGAGATTAACAAGGAACAAAAATGGTAGATGCCTCTGCAACGACTTTTTAAGCGAGTGAGTTGATGTGGAATCCCCTCATTCACACAAGTGACAATTTCACAACTTATTGTTCATGTTATCAGTGTTAATCACAGCTCTTTAAATCTTCTGTCTTTCAGCTGCATATATCTAATATAATTATTTTCTCTCACTCTCTCTCTCTCTCTTTTTTTTTTTTTTGCTCGTGCATTCATATGTTTTGCCAGTATGAAATCTTAAATAAAAGATTCGTCTGACCGACACTCTTTTGGAAAGCATCATCAGCCTGCTGTGACGGGCCACAAGTAAGCGTACTTCTTCAAATTTGGAGATTTTGCGGGCTATGTAGTATGTGTAGAGATGAGAGCCTAATAGCTAAAGCCCAAACCGGAACCATGGAAGGAAAACAACGCTACTGGCTGCTTCATTGCGCAGGAGTTTCTGTATGATAGGTATGGTTTTCTCTATACTCCCCTCCTCGTCTTACTACTACTAGGCTACTACTACTACTACTACTACTACTACTACTACTACTACTACTATTACTAACCCAATATCTGTTTACTCACTCTCACTCTCCCATCATCGGCACATGCTCATTTCAAAGCTTTCAAAACAGCCATTCACATATCATCGCATTTACAACGAACAAACTCATACAAATATCAAGATCTATATCTTGATATTTGTAGGAGTTTTTTCGTTGTAATGGTAGTAGAAATTTTTTTTTTGGATCATTTGTTTTACATTTAATTACATAATTTACTACATAAATTAATAGTGTGGGTGTGTATTTGTTTGTCCATATATAATCGTATCCTACATGTTGTAAAGATTTTAAACAAATATTACTTTATACTATGTTTAATTTTGTACTTGCATTTTTATTTTCATTTTTATTTGTTTTATTTTAGTGATCAAGTGCCTGTCATAATTCATTGTAAGAGGTAATAAAGATTTGTTGAATTTGAATTTGAATGATATGTGAATGGCTGTATAATAGATAGATAGATAGATAGATAGATAGATAGATAGATAGATAGATAGATAGATAGATAGATAGATAGATAGATAGATAGATAGATAGATAGATAGATAGATAGATAGATAGATAGATAGATAGATAGATAGATAGATAGATAGATAGATAGATAGATAGATAGATAGATAGATAGATAGATAGATAGATAGATAGATAGATAGATAGATAGATAGATAGATAGATAGATAGATAGATAGATAGATAGATAGATAGATAGATAGATAGATAGATAGATAGATAGATAGATAGATAGATAGATAGATAGATAGATAGATAGATAGATAGATAGATAGATAGATAGATAGATAGATAGATAGATAGATAGATAGATAGATAGATAGATAGATAGATAGATAGATAGATAGATAGATAGATAGATAGATAGATAGATAGATAGATAGATAGATAGATAGATAGATAGATAGATAGATAGATAGATACCCCTTGGGGTCATGAGCAATCTTGCCACTGTAGATTGTTCTAACCTATAAAGGGAACAGTGAAAGCCCCAGTTGAAAACCTGTCTTGCCTTTGTAGGCATGACAGATTCACTGCGGCAACAGTACCCTCGTTGGAGTGCCGGGGGTTTCAGTATAAATAGTATCCCCACTTTATGGAAATTTAGTGCTTTAAATTCCCACTGTTGCTATCTTCCTCATATACTCTTTCCCATTCCTGCTCTGTCCTATCACTCTGCTATACTATCTTCTTCTTCGCTAGATCAATGACCTACCTTTTTTCTTGAAAACTCTTCCTGGACAAGACTCCTTGTTTGTGCATGAGGTCTGTTGGATCAGCTTGGGAGTGTTGGACGCTTTCTGCTGGGTGGTCACTAGGGCTTCCTATGATGTTAGTATTTAGCAATATAGGCATTTTATATGTATATGTTTCGTTGATGATTTGTAATGATGGTTGTATTCTATTTTGTTTTTGTAACCGGGGGTTCGCGTAGTTGAGGTAAACCCTCAGCCGTCCCCTGCGTGGGATGTCTTTATTGTAAAGTGACTGGCCGGTGGAGGGCGTTCAATTTTCCCACTAGGGTTGTTTCAGCAGATCTTTTATGCGGATCGGGGGTTGTCCGGTCCTGATTTGGCTCGGAGGAGTCCGCTGGACCTAAAGCAACAATAAATCAATCAATCAATCGATAGATAGATAGATAGATAGATAGATAGATAGATAGATAGATAGATAGATAGATAGATAGATAGATAGATAGATAGATAGATAGATAGATAGATAGATTACATTACATACATTACATGATTATTGCTTTAGGTCCAGCGGACTCTTCCGAGCCAAATCAGGACCAGACAACCCTTGATCCGCATAAAAGATCTGCTGAAACAACCCTAGTGGTAAAACTGAAGGCAATCCACCAGCCAGTCACTTTACAATAAAGACAGATAGATAGACAGACACACACCGATATTAAGAGGTACGAATTTTAAAAAAAATTTCAAGTATAACTGTGGATAAACATTCCCACAATCATCAAACCAACCCTTACTATGACAACCATCAACACCTTCACCCACCGACAACAAACAACTAGCAAACCAACATGGCATCTACTACCATTATTACCACTATACATCATCGCCATCGCGCGCACTCACACACACACACACACCCACACACACACACACACACACACACACACACACACACACACCAGTGCCAAGCCCTACTTCCCTTGCCATTTTTCTCGGCTGACTGCGTGTAAATAAATCATGGAGGGCGAAATAAAGCACTCTACGCACGCACAATGTGCAAAGACCCGACGTGGCCAGTTTTTCAGCCCCGACAGTTTTATGGCAGCTAGTCTGCGCTGCCACACACGCCCGCCTCACACCAGATTCCTCCGATCCCCAGCCCAAATGACAGCGACAAAAAGGTATTAACTTGGCCGGTTGCGGGTGTGGGGCTCAGCGGTTCTTGGATTCACACAGTGCGCAAACTCGTAGTGGATTCGATGCTGACATCTTTAACGGTTTTTTTTAACAACTGTACCCTTTCATTTAGCGACATAATGTAACATGGTTTAGCAAATAATTTTTTTGCATTTGTACATCTTCAATGGACAACGCTTCCAGTTAAGTTGAGTTGAGTTTGAAAGTAAACAGTAAATAGGGGGAGGTGAGGGGGAGGAGGAGAGAAGAGAGAGGTGGAGGTAGAAGAAAGGGAACAATGAAGTTGGTCCATCACAAAAAGATAGCTGCATCAAAGTAGCTTTGAGTGCAGTTAAATATCTTGCTTTTTATATTTCCAGATACTATCGGAAATTAGTTTGAACTGAATCAGAACAGCCGGTCGGTCGCGTGCCCTAATTCATGAACCATTCAACGGATTATTAAGACGGCCTACTAGCGCCAAAACCCAAAGTTACCAATATCAAGAGATATTTAAAATTAACAAGCGTTCTGTGTAATTTACAAAGATGCCGGTAATCAAAAGTGTTAATTAATAAATATCAGATTTGCCACGCCTAACTCCTAGCGTCAAAACCTGTTAATGACAATTTTCGCTTAATAATAACAATTATCGTGAGAGTTAAATCTATTATGAGATTCTTACAAATATCACTGACATTTACAAAAATCTGTGCATGATCATGTGTAATTTTCAGTTTTGGCTCGAGCAATCCGTCTGGAAATGCGCCCAAACCGAAATGTGTAATTTTCACCTGATAATTACAATTTGTAAGTGTTAACTGTAAATGTGTCGTGTCCCACGAAACAGTTCGTTTTAACTGTAGATTATAGTCACACGACACCGGAGCGTATAGGCGACTACTGGTCACATTATTCTGACACCAGAGAACCAGTTGATGGTAAGGGGAAAATAATATGGTCACACGTTGGCCAATCCGGGATTCGAACCAGGTACCTTTCGGTTACTAGTAAGCCGCTCTACCAACTGTCTCAACCCTGCTACATATGCGCATGCGCAATATATAGTGACCAATCAGCGTAGACTTCCGAACACCCGCTCTTTCACCACGCTGCCAAATTGTGCAATGGAATTAGGCACTATTGATGAAAACGGTAATCAAATGTACATGCTTCTAGTCTCTTTTAGTATATAATTATTTAGTCAAGATTATATACCTTTAATCGCAATTTAATGCTAATGCGCATGCGCGGTCCGAGGCGTGATGCGCAAGGCGCATGCGCAGGCACTGTTCACAGCAAACCTTAGGTTTTGGCGCTACTAAAGCCTGGCTAGAAGTCCTCTCCAGGAAAGCATAGACTGTGAATTACCGATATTTCTGTGAATTACACAGAACACGTGTTAATTACCATTATCACTAATGCCTGTAACTGCAGGTTTTGGCGCTAGTAAGCCGCCTTAGCCCCAATTAAGCATGATCACGTAAAAATAGTAATTGTCAAGTTAAAATTGTAAATATTGTGTGATTGCTAGAGCCGAAACAAAATAATTGTAATTATCCCTTGATACTTATCATTATTCCATGATACTTGTAATTATCCCATGATATTTATAATTATCGGGTTTTGGCGTTAGCAGGCCGTCATAGATTTTGACCAAACTTCATAGGAACTTTACTTAGGTTCGAGGCTAGTCTTCCCTGCCATCATATTTGATCTAATGCAAAAGGCCAAGGTTTCTGGCGTCAGTCTATTGCTGCATACGTCTTTCTCTACTCCCCATTATCTGCAAAAAGGTCTTAACCGATTGTGTCGATGTTTGCTATATAGGTAGGCTATTTGACCTCAGTGGCATTCCAGGTGTCTGTTATTCCATCTGTTGGTCGTTCCGTCGCTCCAAATTTAACTTTCTTGTTATAATCCGTGAACACTTGTTTCCCTTACCTCAAGAATGATGGTCCGATTTTTATTTATTTATTTTTTTAAAATAAAGATACTTTAACAACCACTTAGACTTTTTTTTTATCCTTGGCCGTTGCTCTTTCCCAAAGGTCAAGGTCGACGAGGTCTAAAAATATAAATCCTGAAAACGAGTAATTCAAGACAGAACAATTCAATTCTCTTTTTAAAAAAATTTCAAAAGTCAGTTTAACCAGTATAAAGCTCAGGCACTGTGCGCAAGTGTTCTCAGCGGCACGTGAAACACGTTGGAAAACATCCATCCCTTGCCTGTCCCTGGGGATGCCCCCGCTGTGTCACTCAAAGCAGAGACCAGAGAATGCAAGAGGCTTCAGTACAGCCTACATATATACAGGTAAAGAATGGAGTCTAGTCTAACAGACAAAATTGAATCAGTAATTCAATCAGGTTTTAATTAATAAACTAAAGCGTTATACAGATAAACAAGAGCATCTGAAAGTCTCTTTGTCATTTCAAAGAGCCATTTCCCTGTTGTTCTTGTTCTTCTGCTTTTTCTTTGTGGTCGTTTTCATCATTTTCTTCTACTTCATCGTTGTATTGCTAATGTCAAACACATATTAAGTACATAAACAAAGTCACCACAAAGTGGCACATTTAAATTCAAACTTGGCACTGTAGGTGAACTTTTATCTTCTAAATAGTGATAATTTCTTACATTTCAGAACTCAGATTTCATTTGATAGAACATGTCAATACAAATGAATTTCAGGAGGCATCCAAACATCTATATAACAATGAATGAAAACAATGACTTAATAAACCAACATAAATACAAGCAAATACTATATCGTCTTTGATACAATTACAAGTGAAACTAATGGGCCTGTCTTAACTGGAAGGTTCGTAAAAGGTTCACAAACCTTTTTCTCCAGGTTCTCACATGCCCGAACCTTACACAAGCCTTCCAGTTAGGGCAGGCCATAAAGACACGGCCACCTTTGAAACAAATTGTAAGCTTCATCGCAATAGTACTGTCTGCCTATGACCACACTAGTGGTTTCTCCTGAGCTCCTTCTACTGCAGGTCTGCGAAAGAAAGGGGAGGGCTGGGAGTGTTGGGAGGGCTGGACGCTTGACCCAGGCAGGCCTTTCGACACTCTGAGGTTACAATGGAACGCCAGCCTTGAGAGATCAATCAACACGCACAGACAACGGAGAAGCTCCTAACGCCACTACAGCCATCTTCCTCACAATCACCCTCACCCACCCTTTTCCACAGTACTCCTTCTGCCACGGTTACTACTTCTTCTTCTTCTTCTTTCTTCTAACTCCACAAACACCTTCTCTTTACCACCATCATCGCTTTTCACAACACTCCCTTTACACTACAAAAGTAACCTTGACGAAACTCTTTCAAATCCTAATGAGGATATTAATGTAAACTTACTGTGAATGAAAAAGAAAACAATAGTTGGAAAAAAATCATCACCATCATCATCATCATCAGCATCATCATCAGCATCAGCATCAGCATCGTCGTCGTCATCATCATCATCATCATCATCATCATCATCATCATCATCATCATCATCATCATCATCATCATTTTCCGTTGTTATTGTTACCATATTTATTGATGCTGTTGTTGGTGCAGAAGCTGTTGCGTGGTGTTGTTGTTGCTGCTGCTGTCGCTATGGTTCTTCTTCTTCTTCTTCTTCTTCTTCTTCGCCTTCTTTTTCTTATTCTAACAACTCAGTTTTGTACCGAGTCGTCAGTAAAACCCATTAGAAATGTAGAATGACCCGAGATTCCATATATCAATCTGATGGTCAAGGTTTCACAACATCACAATGCAGTTTAAAGTAACAGCTTGCGATAGCTTTCACATCACTTACCTCTTAATAGAGATGGCAGAGGAGTACACGTCAAAACGGTCATCGCACGTGGATAACAAAAGCGCTATGCTCATCATAAACAGAACGCAAGGGTTAATGGTAAAACTTTCCAAGTTCACACACAGACCGCCGGCATAGGCAATAAAACTTGAATTCTTTTATAAAACGCAAGTATTATTATTGTGAAGCTTTGGTAGAATGTTCCACGGTGCTTTTGGAATACCACCCTTCTGCTCTTTCTCAATTTAATTGTTTTTTCATTTATTACCGTTGGGTGAAGGCGTGATTGTAAACTTTCGTATGTTCTATTTGTTAAGGCTTGTGCAGTTGGCAGCTTTCAAACGCTGCTGCTCGCTTGTAAGGTCCGTCAAGTGGGAAAAAAATCATAAAAGGACATAGAAATAAACAATCCCTCACGACTAGCCGTATCTCACGTTAACTATACTGCCATCATCATCATCATCAGCAGCAGCAGCAGCAGCAGAAACAGCATTATTATTATTATTATTATTATTATTGAGGATTTGTATAGCGCAATTATCTCGCCGTACTTGACCAGACTCTAGGCGCTGGCCGATACAGGATCTAACTCAAACCGCCCGAGACGCCCCACCCGCAGCCTTTGGGCGCATGGTCTGACGCCCGTACAACTGAGCACTATCCTGGCCAGCGAGGGGTGGGGGAGAAGGACCAAGTGCATGCTGGGTGTGTTCTTGTTACAGGGATTCACCCGTCTAGGACACTATCATAATCGTCGTCGTCGAAGTCCTCGTTGCCGTCGTCGTCATCATCATCATCATCATCATCATCATCATCATCGTCGTCGTCGTCGTCGTCATCATCATCATCGTCGTCATGTCCTAATTCTACCAACATCACCAACAGTAGCAACAACAACAGTATCGACCTGCACGCATCTTTCCACCAGCTGACACATCAGCCAGCGAAACCGGAGACGCTGCAACGATCGCCGTGGACAATGGTAGGCCGTCGCCGCTACTGCCGCAGCCTGACCATCAATAGCCTCCGTCACTCCCAAGCCGCCACGGCTGGCCGGCGCCCGTCACGCACCGTCGCACCGCCTGAGGCACTGAAGCGGAACAGCTAAAACGCAGCCTGAACAGCCGCCGTCCTTTTGCCGCTATGCAAATGCATCGGTTCCGCTCGTTGGCACGCCCGTCCGCGGCAGTGATGAAAAGCAGTTGAAAGCGAGAGGCAAAGCTATGAACAGTGAGAGCTTTTCCGTTCTAAAAGCTTCATTCAAGCTGGCGTGAACGGTTTCGACAAAACGTGACTGGACGCAGTGGGCCAATGAAAATGAGTCCTGAGTGCTTTCAGCCCTAAAAGCCTTCAGGTAACGTGAACAGTTCTAGCTAACTCTGTGCTTTAAAACAATGAAAACATTAATTGAGTTATCAGTGGTCCTGAGCTCGCTGTCAAATTTTGCAGTACAAAACTCAATATTTAAGGACAGTGTTAGTAGGTGTTGTGGGCTGATATTTGTTGTGGACAAGGTGAAGAAAAAAAAAAAGAAAGAAAGAGGGCCAGCTGAAAAGAAAACTAAACCTATTACATAGATTGTTCTAAATGTTAACAACCAAATAAAAATCAACGAGGTCCATCAGCTTTTTAGGAAAACTGGTAGTTTACTGCTTAGACAAACAAAGCTGCACGCTGTTTTTAAATCGTTTTCTTTGTGTTCCAATGCTATTTCAGCCTCTCATACTCTTATGTCATCAAACTCTAGCAGTAAGCTCTAATCAACATTACATTAGGTGTAGAGGGTTAAGTGTGTTGTTTCGATGAATATCCCTTTTGGGCAGAATGCTAAAGTGGAATGGAGAAATGCTAACAAATAACGATAAGCAGGCACATACATTGGTGGGTGGGTGAGTAAAGGGCGGGAGATGGGGTAAAGGAGTTGCCTCGAAAGATATAGTATTGTGGGAGAAAAAAAATAAGAGGAGGAAGTTGATTAAGATCTGGAGGAGCGGAGAGACACACTGACGAAAGAACTCTAGTATGATACGAGGAAGCCAATGAGGAGAAATAGGAGGCTGAGTGGGGATTAGCCGATTAGCAGACCAAAGTTGGAGGGGAGTGGAGGAATACAGTATGTAGGTAGAGGGAGAGAGAAACATATGACAAAGTAGGGTTAGCGTCAAATGTGAAGTGGTGGCAGAGTAGTCTAGGGACCCTAACGAAATAACGCCAGTATACAGGGAGGAAGAATGAAGAGGGATATGAGTTGGAGGTGTTCAGGTAGGAGAGGGGGCGGGAGGGAGAAGATGGAAGTGGATATAGCAGTAGCAGACGAGAGTGAAGTGGTAGAGGATAGGTCCAGGACCTATTTGGCCATAAATCAGGACTTAGTGTCGCGTGATGCCGGGGGACCTGTTTCATTGGCACCCGGGGGAAGCGCTTAGAATGCCATCAAGGAGCTTGCCTTTGGTACCGTCACCACGGTCGGGGGATTCAATTTGCCGCGCCTCCTGCCTTTTTTTCCATGCAGCCTCCCCTGCTGTATAGCCGCGCGGTGGACTGATGGTAAATTGAGAGTATGAATTATGGAGAAGCTCAGGGCTGGACCTTTTGAGGCAGTCAGCCGGCCCAAGCTCTGTTTGTGGCTTGGACACTAAAATATAACCTTCGTTCTCTCTGATCTCAATTGTGTGCGACGTGGGCATGATCCACTCCAACCACTGACCAAGCTGTCTGTGACAACAAACTGACA
Source organism: Oncomelania hupensis (assembly GCA_036898135.1). NCBI lineage: Eukaryota > Metazoa > Mollusca > Gastropoda > Littorinimorpha > Pomatiopsidae > Oncomelania > Oncomelania hupensis. The sequence goes on along the minus strand of CM072512.1, from coordinate 23,714,604 downwards.
CAAACTGTCAATGACAAGCGCACCGCCCAAGATGCCAATGACAACCTCTGACCCAGCTGTCAGTCACAAACATTCGACCAATCTGCATTGTATTCGGTGCATGTATGAAAGTTTCATCCAGTTGGCTACTAGATTTACTGCATATATGGTACTAGAGATGTACACATATGGTGCCAGAGCTGGTTGACCTACGTCTTAAAACAGTATTGTTTAAGGCGTAGGATGCCTGATAAATATCTGACTATTCAGTATCACCGCCCGTGCAGTGTATCTTCACTGTGCTCCGTTCTGAATGCAGGGGTTGACCTCATATCATCCAAACCCAACACGAACCAAGGTAAAATGAAATGCAGAATGAAAGTTTTCAGATCAGATTAGATCAGATTTTTTTATTTAAAGTCTTTTCATTGATAAAGTGATATTAGACTTTCACAAACATTTATATGCATAAACATACACACAAACACACATGCATAAACATAAACACATATTTATGTACTTAATTAAAAAAAAGTTTTTTTATGTCAGTATGTAAGCGATTTTTTTTCAATAAGTGTATGATTATATAAAATATCTGTGATACTACTATCGGTTTCATTTATAACATTATTTGCTTTGTATAATGGTAATAAATAGAATAAAATAGAATAAAATAGAATGGACTAGTTTGACACTGAGCGAAACAATCAGGGTTGCTGAGGACAGGGAAAGATGGAGTACGCTGGTTAAACGATCATCGAGTTATGGGATAGGATAGGATAGGATAGGATAGGATAGGATAGGATAGGAATGGTAATAATGTTTCACATTTAAATAATAAATGTTGTACAGACATTGTTTACTGGAATATACAATAAATATCATTTTTAAAAGTTCTCGTCCAAAATGTCAATTTAAGTTCATTGCGTTAAGCCTTCTTCAGTCGAGTGTTCAAGTCCAAACTGTGGCCATAGCTTATGTTGGTGCATCCTGGTCTAGATCTGTTTTGGGTCCAGAAAAGTATTTGAATTTAGAATCCTGTACACTGTTTCCACATACCTTAGTTCGTCATCCAATTGACTTAGCCAGTAGAACTGTAAGGATGACGTAGAATCAGCAAAGCCCAGCTTGACTCTCCGGACGCAATATGACTTTGACAGAGCCTGATATGACCATGATACTAAGTCCTGCATTGACAATTA
>CM072512.1:23685923-23708423 GCA_036898135.1 Oncomelania hupensis | reverse complement strand
ATCACAAAGAAGCAAAATAAGAACATTGAATTATGGACCACTATAGGAACTATCTGAAGGCCAAATAGTTATCAAAATCGGCAAAAGTCATTTTGAGATATGTGGCAAGACGTTTTTAGAATCTGCTTGAAGCCCAGTGACCTTGACTTTTCAGAAAGTTCAAATACGAATAATCTCACATGATTTTCAGTAGTTCCAGTACCTCCAGAGTAAAAAAAAAAATCAAATAGGCATTATCCCTAAATAAACCGAAAGTAGGTTGCTTCCCCTGAAATGCGGTTACACAATACATGTTGACAGCATAAACCGAAAGTAGGTCAATGAGGTCAATGAGAGTTGCTTCCCCTGAAAAGCGGTCAAAATACATGTTGACAGCTATTTAGGAAGTACTCCTATTAGGTTCAGTTATTGCTAAGATAAAACACACACAATAAAAGTGTTTTGTAAGCCTACACAAAAAAGTTAAATTCGAAGCGACTGACCAATCAACTGATCGACTGACCAACAATAGGACTGCTACTGAATGATTGGCTCTGTTTTGAAGTACCACCATACCACAAAAATGGACAAAATCGACTGAGCCGTTTCTGAAATATACAGCAAAACGTGCTTACAGCAATGTGACTCCAACGAACTTACCTTTTGCGGTAGAGCATACAAATACCATGGCACTGGAAGCTGGCCACTAGCCCAGGGAATGTTCCTATGAAATTTGCTCAAAATCCTTTCAGTAGTTTTTGAGGTATGGCGTGCAACGGACCGACGGATCGACAGACGGACAAATTGATAGACAGACGTTTGGCTCGTTCTGATTCCCGACAAAAATATAAACAAGAATTTTGCATTAATTTCCATGATTGCTTCCTTCTGGAACAATTTGACAACTGCATGACAATGCTATCAAGTTTAACAATATATGATTATTAATTGGAACGCATCGGGATTATATACTACGTGCATCCAAAAAACCGAGCAGGTTACTTTGATTCACTAAATTCCAACAGTCACTTTTCGACGAAAATGTCAACTAGCTGTATTCTAAACAGAACTGTACACGCAATTTATGGCACCTGTGTGCGATGTATAATTAAAACCAGGATGCAGCGTTGATTCACTGAATTATTTCCATCAGTAACCTAATGACCATTGGCAATGCTATCGATTTAATTTAAATAATAATTAACAGAAATGCAACAGAAACAACCATTTTAAACAAGGGTCTAAAAGAAACCTACACAATCAAGTTTAGTTCAGACTTACCTCATGCAACCTATTGACCACTGACAACGTTATCGAGTTTATTTAAATAATAATAAACAGAAATGAAACAGCAGCAACAGGGAGGGTAGTCTAAACTAAACGTAGACAAATGAATATAGTGCATGTGTACCCAATACAATTAAAATCCGGATCTTGATCATGCGGGGACTCACTGGATTCCAACAGCGACTTTTGGGCCCCAAACATTTTAAAACACTGTGGCCTAAAATTACAATAGCCTAAAAGTGTATATATTGCATACTTTCAAAATCAGGAAGTTGAACTGATTAACTGAATTGTTTCCTGCAGCCGCTGACAATGTTATCGAGATTCGTCACGATTGCATCAAATGTCCGGGGTCTTTTGAAGAAAAGTGCGCGTTTCCCTAACCGACAAAGCGTGAGTCGCGCTGGTTCCGTTCATCGTGGGTGTTGGCTGGAAATGACGGAATCGACTGTGGATAAGACACTCATCATCATCATCATCATCATCATCATCATCATCATCATCATCATCATCATTATCATCATCATCATCTCAGCAGCAGCAGCAGTACCATCAGTAACATCGCTGCAATAATCGCTCACCCATGCTATTATGGCAAGGTCTGTCCAAATCAACATTACATTCATTACATTAGCTTCATTTATCAAAAATCACCAATAACTACACAATTTTAACTTTTGGAATATTCATAACATCGAAGACTAGAGAAAATGCTGCACCCTTCCGACCCATAATTTGCGGACTTAATTCTTAGCGAAAATGGAAAATCGCGTCGGTGTTCATGTGTAACTCATGCCAGCCTGAGCGCGACATTATGCTGCTTTCTCACTCTTCCACTTCAAGATCTCTTTGGCTGCACACATCATGGCTTTAGAATCTTCAAGATGCCGAAGGCGGCCGCCCTATGGAAAGAAGAAGTAGAAAAAGAAGAAGTTCAGAAATAAAGGGAGAGTCTGACTATCAATACCTTTCTCATCAACCGGATATTACAGTTGAATCGGGCAATAGGCGATACATTTCGATATCCGTAGTAAAAATAAATATCATCACACAAGCATAGACATACGCATAGAGTTAAAGGGCGTTCACGGACTCAAACACACACACACACGCACGCACACCACACGCACACACACACACACACACACACACACACCCACACACACACACTTCTAATACATTATTGAAAATACTTTACATGTACCGTTTATAGAAAGGCCATCTAGGGTGCTTACAATACCATGGCAGAGTACAGCAAGTGGAAGGTATCTATGTAACCAACAATGGAACAAATACAAAAGTAAAACACAATGCACCACACCACCACCACCACCACACCACGACACAACATACAGACAACACAACACAGCACAACACAACAGAACACAACACAATGGCGAGTAGGAGCGTACATTTAGGATGACATATGATGACATTTTTCACGGAATGCACATAACCTAAAGGTGAAATAATAATAATAATAATAATAATAATAATAATAATAATAATAATAATAATAATAATAATAATAATAATAATAATAATCAGAATCAGAATCAGAATCAGAATCAGAATAATCAGAATAATAATCAGAATCAGAATCAGAATCAGAATCTTTATTGTCCCCATGAAAACACAAGGAAATAATAGATATATACGTGTTTTTCCCCAAATTATATATTATAAGTCCTGCTATAGAATTCTTCTCGATACGCCCTATCAAAAGATGGAGGCACTGTGGTCTAATGGTAGTGCTTCGGTTTGCGGATCGGAAGGTCCCGGGTTCGAGCCCTGGCCGGGCCATTGTGTTGTGTCCCTGGGAAAGACACTTTACTCCTGTTTTCCTACTCCTTCGGATGAGAGTATAAACCTAGGTCTAGTCTGAGTCGCATACATTCCATCATAACGGACTTTAAAGATCCTGACGCTCATGTCCTAGACGGGTGAGTGCCGGTGACAAGAAAACACCCAGCATGCACCTAGGTCCTTCTCCCCCATCCCTGGCTGCCCAGGATTGTGCTCAGTTGTCCGGGCGTCAGACCATGCGCCCAAAGACTGCGGGTGGGCGTCTCGGGCGGCTTGAGTTAGATCCTGTATCGGCCAGCGCCTTGAGCAGCTCTTGAGCTGGTAAAGCGCTATATAAGAACGATTAAATAAATAAATAAAATAATAATAATAATAATAATAATAATAATAATAATAATAATAATAATATTAATAATAATAATAATAATAATAATAATAATAATAATAATAATAATAATAATAACACATATATACGTGTTTTCCCCAAAATTATATATTAAAAGTCCTGCTACAGAATTCTTCTCGATACGCCCTATCAAAAGATCGCGTAAAATAAAAAAAAATAAAAAAAATAAAAAAAAGGATTGGACAGTGACGCCGTACTCAAGGGTAATAGCAGTAGAACTCGTTTCAATAACACATTGCAGTGAATAGACCACGTTTCATTTTCATAATTCGTCGGGCCCTTTTATTTGAAAAGCTGTTTTTCACCCACGGCCTGCGAGATCGACAGCTAGGCGGTTCACACTGAGAAGAAAGAGAGAGCATATACATCTGCCATGCCATTTTTCCTTAAAAATGAAGTTATCCTGCTCTGTATTAAATGTGAAACACCCGTGAGAGTTACCGTTCCCTTTTCTCGTCTTTACAATAAAAATGGTATTAAAACAATACAGTTCAGGATGTAATATCGACATTTTAAATTCGAGTTACCAATGCCATAACTCGTAAGCAAATGTATATCTTTGACCCGCAGCATATTCGGATGCAGCAGTTGATATATTTCGTAGGTAGCATTAAGGTACAGCCACACTTTTAAGCGGGAAAATAACAGGCATGCATGTTAATATCCCTTTTTAACGTCATAATTGTATTTTAAGGGAGGGAAAATGTTACGTTTGAGACGCGCACGATAGATCCGATCGTTTTGTTTTGCAAAGCATGCAATAACAGAGTGTATTTACCTTTGATTTGATTTTGCGTTGCTGCTAGAAGAAGCTTTGTATAATGTTGATAATTTTCGTTGGTCGATATTATTGGAGAATTTTCTAGAGTTACTTGTTTACTATCGATCGAAGCTTGTAGATAAATCTAGTGGTAGCTACGAGATTCTTCTAACCTAAATAAAGTTATATGACGTAAGACAGTGCATAGATCCGGTGATTAATTTTATTCTGATTGGATGTAATTGCGTCACGCTGGAATGTTCGAACTTTCTCTACAGAGTATAGAGAGGCTATATATAAGTGACGCACTGTTTCAGTTGATAGTTTAAAAAAAGTGAAGTGAGTGGGAAAAGGGAAAAGTGATTGAGCGATCTTGTATGCAGTTGTTGATGTATGCTGAATAAAGTTGGAAAACCTTCATACGACGACTCCTGCCTTGTTGCTGAGTGAACAGGTTGCGTGGATAAACGAATCTGAGTTATACTTACCAAGATTCAAGCATCGGGGCTGAATCAACCATTCATAAAAATAAAAAAAACTACAACAGTGTAACAGAAAGGGAGGGTTGGAGAGGGGGAGAATAACGGAGGGAGGAGGTAGGAAGGGAGGAATCAGCAAATACGCACAAGCACTTTTAATAATAAAGAAAGACGCCGTATAATTATATGGCGGGTGGGAGCGTGCAAGTTGAAAATATTGCTTTTCAATGGAAATATAAGACAGGCCGCGCAGTCATTATTACTCCGTTTGAGGAAGCAATAGAATCAAACAGACTCCTTAATGTCTCCATAAAAGAAAACACAAGGCAATGTGTGTGCTGCGTAGATATCATCAACACAACGGCACAAAAACTAATTAAAGACACTTTAAGAAGTAGAAATAATAAACATACTTCAAGGAACAAAGAAGAACTTTTCTACGTAACACGAATGTAGTATGATATTAATGCGATTACAATTCCCCTATAGGCGTACTGTGCGTGGTGGGTGGCTTGCGATGGCACGGGCTTCCATGAACTGTGTAAACGTGAGGCAAGTATAGGGTGATATTAAGCTCGAGCTTAGGTTTCAGCAAACTATTTTTTTATACTGAACATCGAGGGTTTTCACTGGGTACCCAGGTTTCCTTCCTCCCTTCAATAATGGTATTGGATGCAGTCTATCTAAAATTTCAAACAAGACAAAAATAACATCACATTTGATTTTCTTTCCGTTTTCTAATAGCGATCTCCCTGCCTTTACATCACATGTTTGAGTGATGAATGTGTGTTTGTTGTGTATCTAGGATCAGGAAAGTGTGTAACATGTTAACGTGTATTGTGGTTGCTTAGTTTGTTTAGTAAATTAACGTCCCCGGACACATTAGCGTATGGGGGACTAAACTTGTATTTTGGTTATAGATCGCCGCGCTTTTAGTCTGATTTAGGAATAAGGCGCGTATATAGTATCCAATATTAGTATTGTATTATTAGGTCTTCGATCTGCTAAAATGAGGAGATAATCAGAAGAACAGATATTATTTTGTCCATTAAATTTTGAGTTTTTACATAGGTACCATGATGAAGTGTTCCCATCCAAATTGACGGAATGGGAAGAGACAGGTATTATTACTATTATAGAAGTTTCTCCGTCCAAATGTAGCAAAACTTCACAAAGGGCACGGAATAATCAGTTCCTTTTGTAAAATATTACTGCATAGTGTCGGTAACAATCCTCATCTCCTCTAAGGTCACTTTACCTTTGCGGGTAGATCTCAAAATACTCAGTACAAGATGGCGGCTGTGTCCTTGGTGTGTCCCATACAGCCATGCTCTGGAGCTCTAGGGCTGAGGACCCTAGAAGCTTCCATGGAGACTTTCTGTTCACGCTGTCAGCTAACGATCATATTTACGGAAGCGGCGGCTGGGACCAGCTGAGAATACCAGCGTAACCGCGCACGCCATCTTCGATCCCGCCACCGTCGCCCGGGAGGAAATGTATTACCAAGGCTTAACCCGGTGTGTCCTGCTTCTTTCTTCCCTTCCCCTCAATCTCCTTCTTCCCTTCCCCTCAATCTCCAACTCTTCCTTCTTCCCTTCAAGTGCAGCTAAAGCCGCTTTTACAACCACCATGTACCATGTTATTCACTTCCCTGTGCACTGAGTTGAAAAACAAACCCAATTTTACCAAAAATGGCCCTAATTTACTGTTGTCTTGCTAATAAAACAAAATTTTACACATTAAAAAGTGATTTGCACGCGAAAGGCTTGCATTTTCTGAGTTCAGTTCAACAATCGGCGCTTTTTTCTGGGTATAAATGGCAGCGCTTTTGCTGCTTTTCTAACCATGCCCCCAAGGCGACGATTGACTGATGCGGATAGAGGCAGAGCTATTGCATGGTTTCAGGAAGGGGTGGGGTGAGAGAAGTTGGCAGGCGGCTGGGAGTGTCCCACTCCGTTGTCCAAAGGCTGCGGGAGCGCTTTAACAACACTGGAAGCGTCCAAGAACCAAGAAGGTCCGGACGCCCCCGCGTTACCACTGCAAGACAAGACCATTTCATCACCCTGTCAGCTCTGAGGATGAGGTCCGCTACAGCAAACACCATCAGAAGACAGCTTCACGCAGCCAGCAATGTTAACGTCAGCGACCAGACAATTCGCAACCGTCTACACGAGGCAAACCTGCGATCAAGACGACCAGCAGTACGGCCTTTGCTCACCCCAGCTCACCGTGCATCGCGTTTGGCCTGGGCTCGGCGTCATTTGGTGTGGACTAGGCAACATTGGTCAAGGGTGCTCTTTACATACGAGTCTCGGTTCTCCTTGTCTTTCAACGACCGTCGAGTGAATGTTTGGAGGCGTCCACGGGAGCGTTTTGCTGATGCGACGGTGCGCGAGCATGACCGCTTTGGTAGTGGATCTGTCATGATGTGGGGTGGCTTCGCATTAAACTTCAGAACACCCCTGCTCCAAATTCATGGCAACTTAAACGGTATTGGCTACAGGGATGACGTCCTACAACCTAGGGTTCTCCCAGCTCTGCGGGCCATTGGGGAAGGTGCCATAGTACAGGACGATAATGCCAGACCCCACCGAGCGCGTATCGTCAATGACTTCCTGCAGCAACAGCACGTCATAAGGATGGATTGGCCGGCTTGATCACCCGATTTGAACCCCATAGAACATCTGTGGGATGTCTTGGGTCGACAGACACGGGCAAACCTCCCTCCAGGAGCTAACCTTGAAGTTCTGGCCCAAGTTCTCCAGCAAGAGTGGTTGGCCATCCCAGGAAACATCCTCCATAACATGATACGGTCCATGAGACAACGATGCCAAGACTGCATTGATGCAGACGGTGGCCACACCCGATACTGACTCTATAGATTTTTGGTTTGTAAAGTTTTGATTTTGTAAATGAGGGGTATGTCCAGTTAAATTGAATTTACTCGAATTTTAAGCGACTGGTGTCTACAATCTTTTTTGTTATTGATGCAGAAATGATTGCAATAAAATATGATGAACTAATAAATTGAATTCGTGTTTCTGATTTAAAGAGAGACCCATATGTCCAAGTGGCCCTTGTATTATTTTGAGTAGTATATAATGCCACACACTCAGCAACTTCCTTTACAGTTCTCACATTGTCCAACCTACCGCCTTCACTACTCCTGTATAAAGAGATTACTCTTATATAGCGCACTTATAAGCTCAGACAGCTTCTCAAAGCGCTGACCACTACTGTCCAGCAATCACAAAATAGTTTGCTGATGTCAGGATTCGAACCCACGTCGCCCGAGACGCGCGTACACAAGTCGAGCGCTCTGACGACTGAGCTAACCCTGCCGCCAAGCATCACATTGATACAGCGTAGCTGAGAAGCACCCAGCACCTCTCACAAGTAGTGAGAGGCAAACGTAAAACCTCGGTTAGTCTCTTCTACGCAGTGTGCATTGCAATTTCACACACCCCTCAACTTTTATGACCCTGTAATAATCACTATAATTATACAACTTCCATCAGCACCAGCGCTATCACCATCACCATCACCATCACCATCACCATCACCTTCTTCATCATCATCATCATCATCATCATCATCATCATCATCATCATCATCATCATCATCATCCTTATCGTCGTCGTCATCGTCTTCGTCGTTGGTTTTCATCAAAATCATTACATTTCATTACATGATTATTGCTTTAGGTCCAGCGGACTCTTCCGAGCCAAATCAGGACCAGGATCAAAATCAACGTCGTATTGTTCAAAACTCAAATCTCTAGAGGCTTCACGTGACTAAAATGCGGCGTTTTATGTAATTTTGTTGTTGTTTTTTTTTCCCTTTTTTTCCCTTTTTTTTTTTTATTTTATTTTATATTTTTTAACGAATGAAAATGACGATTAACGTGTTTGTTCACAATTTTCAGGACATTTGAATGCTAAAAACACTGCGTTTGGATAGCTTAATTAGCTTAGTGGCGAAGTCCACTTAAATAGGCCTACCTTTCAACTGCGCTAGTTTTCCTAATTTTAGTTTAGCTTTAGTCAGCACTGGCAAGTTTGAGGGTCACCACCGAAGTGTCAGCCAGGGCGAAGGGCAGGAGGGGCGGCTCCAAGGGACTCTCAGCCGCTGGATAACACTATCAAGAGGCGGATGATAAATAACTACTTTATCACCCAAGTGGTCGCTTGCTGCTTGCCGCCTACAATCTGTAGCCCGATATTCATCTCCACAGCACAGTCTTTGGCCGACTACGGAGTTCTAAATATGCGTATAACTCCGTGGGCCCCGGCGACCGACAGGACGGAAGCCCAAATCCTTCCGAGTGCTGGCGACAAGTGTTGCCCTTGGGGACCTTTAGAAACAATGTCTAGACTTCGAGTGCGACAGTAAATGTATGAGCAGCAAAAAAACAATGCGTTAACGCGAGGTGACTACGTAAAGGTAGGCTACCTAGTATAATGTTTCTAACGCGGTAGAAAGCAATGTTTTAACAATGAGTCGACAATGTAGGGATGCATAGTGAGATTATACCGTCAACAGCAAGGAACGGTGCGTTAACGTAAGGCGACAGTGTAGGGGGGTATATTTATAGTAAATATTATATAGTAAAGCAGAAAATAATATGTTAATGTTAACGAAAGGTGACGGTGTAGGGAACGGGAGGGGAAGCGTAGAAGAAAACAATGCCTACAATAATTCAGGTGACAGTATTGGAGCGCAACACCAGTGCAACATTACTGTTCCCCCAACTTTGAACAGGTGTTTTCTTTTTCATTAAAACCACAGGAGGTGAAGCAGTGACAAAATAGGGGATATGAACCGCCCTCATTAACTGACCCTGTGAAAAAGAGAGCTCCTTAAGCCATCCTATGACGGCCTACTAGCGCCAAAACCTGATAATTACAAATATCATGAGACAACTACAAATATCATAGGAAAATTACAAGTATCAATGGTCAATTACAATTATGATTGAAAAATTATAAATACCTTCGCGTGATCAGGTTTAATTTTCAGTTTTTGGCTCTAGCAAACCGTCTGGAAATGCGCCAAAACCGAAAATTTTAATTATCACATAATAATTACAATTTTCACTTCATAATTACAATTTTTAGGTCATCATGCTTAATTCTGACTAAGGTGGCTTACTAGCGCCAAAACGTGCATTTACAGTATCAGTGATAATAGTAATTAACACGTGTTCTGCGTAATTCACAATAGGCTATGACGGCCTAATAGCGCCAAAACGTGCATTTACAGTATCAGTGATAATAGTAATTAACACGTGTTCTGCGTAATTCACAATAGGCTATGACGGCCTAATAGCGCCAAAACGTGCATTTACAGTATCAGTGATAATAGTAATTAACACGTGTTCTGCGTAATTCACATTATTGTAATTATCCATTAATAATTGTAATTTTCCTATGATATTTGTAATTATTTCCTGATATTTGTAATTATCACTTTTTGGCGCTAGGAAGACGTGGCAAATACTGATGATTATTAATTAACTCTGTTGATTACCGGTATCTCTGTAAATTACACAGAACACGTGTTAATTTCAAGTATCTCGTGATAATGGTAACTCTCGGTTTTGGCGCTATAGTAAGTAGGCCGTCATACCAGTATTTCTCCCTATAGAGTAAAACTGAAAGAGTGTGTTGCGGAGGGTGAGAGATGGGAGCGGGTGGGTGGTAAACGGTATAGATCGTTTTGGTCAGAAAGACTAGGCCTACTAGATGGAACAATGAACATTGAAGTTTGACCTCCACACCCACCTTGGGGGATACGACAGACGGAGGAATAACCACCGCAGAAAAGAGAGAGTAGGGACCTAATTCACCACAGCAGTCATACTGCAGAGATGGACGGTGAAGAAAAGACAAAGACCGCTTTTATCTTGACCATCTCAAGATTCGAACATGGGTCATCAAGCGTGGCAGGCGAATACTCTACCACTGAGCTTCGGTACTGAGTCAAGTGATGAGCTATCTTTTGTGAGGTTGAAGTTGCTTTTAACTGTGACAAAAGAAGAAGAAGAAGAAGAAGAAGAAGAAGAAGAAGAAGAAGAAGACACCCGGTACACATTGGTCGAAGGCTGCCAGAAGCATGTTTCACTAGTCCCCTAAACAGGCGATAAAGCATCCTCTCATGCTTCAGAGCACTGCTTCCTACACGCTTCAAGCGCTATAGTGACGGAAAAAGCGCAATTTCACTGTAAATATATACAGAATGTTGCTCTACAACATTCCGCTCTTTCCGTCTCAAAAACCCAATTGCCTTGTTGGATTCTTAAATTGCTTGAAACCAAGTGAGGACACTATCCGGCGTCAACAAACGGTTCAAAAACATTGTCAAACGGTTCGTAAAAGACAGTTGACCTAGAAACTAATACAGTTTGACCTAATTCGTCCCCTAGAGGAGACGAAACTTACATTTTTCTATTTTCATGAGTTCACTGCAGTGAAATTGCGCTTTTTCCGTGACTATAGAGCTTGAAGCGTATAGAAAGCAGTGCTCTGGGGAGCATGCTTTATCGCCTGTTGAGGCGACTAATAACGCATGCTTCTGGTAGCGTTCGACCAATGTGTATCGGGTGCAGAAGAAGAAGAAGAAGAAGAAGAAGGCAAACGATGACAAACTGTCGGTTAACATTAAAATAAAACTCAAATTTCGAGTCTATTATTATTATTATTATTATTATTATTATTATTATTATTATTATTATTATTATTATTATTATTATTATTATTATCAAATCTTTTCCTCTTTCTGTGGAGAAGCGTATACATCGTAAGCCTACATAATAATATGTCGGGAAGACAAACATTTTTTGTAATTCGCGTAAATAAAAATAGTAAAGTACATGTAGGCTTATATTTTGGAAATGGCTGTGTGAAATTTATTGCCCAACAAACCTGGAGAGAAAAAGCACGTAGTTCAAGCATTTTCTTGTCAACATTTTACATGTGGGAGCATACTGAAAACGTTGCTTTTGTTGTAGTTTTTAAAAACTTTAGAAGACGAGTGTAATGTAAAATTAAAAACACACCTGGAGGTGGTAATAAAGCAAGATTTAAGTGTGGTGGGTGGTGGGTGGTGGGTGTATACCAGTGCGCGTTTATAACTGCGGATAATGCAGTAATGACAGATAAGTAATTAATACTATTAATTAATACTACCAATATGAGAAAAGCAAACGGATCGTGGGCTTTAGCAACGGCTAACGAGAAGGAAGAATTTTTTTTTAATTTTATTTTTTTTGCATTTCCATTTATTCTTTTTTTAACAACAGCATAACATCGATCAATATATAAAGGCGAACAGACTCAACTAATAAACAAACAAAGCGATGAACTAAACATATAAATTTGTGTGGGGGGGGGGGGGGGGGGGGGGGGAAGGAGAAAAAAAAGGAAAGAAGAAGAAGAGAGAGCAAAGAAGAAATAGAAAGCGAGAATCGTATATTATACAACATTATTACATCAACTGTTTATAATAAAACCATGCAGCATCAAATTCAGATTCTTTCTGATTCAATTTAGCATTATACCTTTCGATGTTATATCTCCATTTTAATTTAAACTTAAATGCCTCTACATTGGGTTTTACATTGCTATATCTACATCCATATATATATTGTTTTGCCAATAATAAAATCAAATCAAATATAGGATCTGTGTTCACATTCAGATCAATTCCAAACACAATTAAGCTTTCTGATAGAATTAGATTACATGCATTTTCACAAGTCTGTTTAATCCAGCGCTCAAAAAGGTTCCAGAAGTGTCTTACACAATCACAATTCCAGAAGAGGTGTGTGATACTCTCCCTCTCAACTTCACAAAAAGTACACATTACACTCTGAGATAAACCCATTTCTTTTAAAATAATATTAGTTGCCAGAATGCGATGTACAATACGCATCTGAAACCATCTCATTCCGATATTACCAATTTTTTGAATTTTATAAAAACACTTTTTCCATTGTATGACATAATTTACTTTAGCATTCCATTTTTTACAACAATTTGGCTCTACATCGTTTTTCATAAATATATCATAAAATTTCATGCAACCTTTTTCAGTGGAGAGAATCTTCTTTATTGGAACACAGATAGTTAAACGATTATTATCAGTTACTATTGAGAAGGAAGAAATTAGTTGAGAAACATAATGCTGAGACGTGGATGGGTTGGGTGTTGAAGGTGGTGATGGCGGGAGGGAGGTGGGGAGGGGGTCAGGGGGACGGGCGTGGTGGTAGATAGGGATGGAGGTAGCAAAAGATAAGGAGAGAAAGTTAGGTTGATAGATTTAATGAGGGTGGTGGTGGTGGTAGCGGCGGCGGCGGAGACTGCGGTGATAATTAAAATTCGAAGTCCTTTTCCGTCTTCTAATAGCGATCTCCCTGCCTTTGCGCCGCATGGTTGAGTGATAGATGTGTGTTTGCTGTGTGTTTGAGAGTGTGTTTGAAACATGCGAGTGTGTAGGCTTGTGTTTTGTATAGATCGCCGCGCTTTGAGCTTGACTGGTGTTTGGAGAAAATCGCGGTTAAAGCATCCATTATTATTATTATTATTATTATTATTATTATTATTATTATTATTATTAATTCTGATAATAGTGGGTTTGTGAAGGATGGATAGGACTATGTTATGTTAGACGGCGATAATAATAAGGGTGGCAACGATTGCGCCGATGATGACTGCGACGGTGATGGCAGAAGAGAACGGTATTGATGGCGGAAGAGGAGACGAATTTGATGACGGTGAAGAGGGAGGAGTGCTGGGAGTGAGGAGGGGTGATGAGTGGCTGCAGGAATGGGTGGGTGGGTGGGTGGGGTTAGGGGTTATCTTGCCTGATCCGGCAAACGTGCCTGCCGCTTCTCCAAACAGATCGCGACTGTTTGAGCAGCTTTACCGCGCCGACGGCTTCTGGGGGCTTTGGGGCACATGGCTCTCGATCTGGCCGCGCCTTATACCCCCCCGTATTGCATGGTCACACGGCAGATACGCTGTAGTATCTCCCTGCTACTCGATCGCACAGAATTCCAGATGAAGGTACATGAAAAAATTACCACCATTACCATCATTATCATTAGCAGCAGGTGCTGTAGCTGCAACAACAGCAATATTGTCGCCGTGGTCGTCATCATCATCACCATCATCATCATCATCATCATCATCATCATCATCATCATCATCATCATCATCACCATCATCATCATCATCATCATCGTCGTCGTCGTTGTCGTCGTCGCCATCGCTGTCACCAACACATTAACCACTAACATAAAACGCAAAAAATGTTTGAAAACAGCATACAAAATCGTCGACCTAAGCGTCATCGCCAACAAAAACCAACACCCCTTTTTTTTCTTTCTCTCTCACAAAACGCAAAGACAAATTCTCTGTCACCAGCTCGTTAAATCTCAGCAAAATGTGTATAAAACAGTGCAGTACACATAGTCGTCCGAATATCACCACCCCAAATCAGGTTTTCTTGCAAACACACATGTATTTCTCAACCGATAGTTCATTCATTCGGGTTATCATTATTTTGTCAAAATATCCAAAACACATAGCCGTCCTGTTGACCGTTTTCGTCAGTTGACATCACCATCACCAATCAAGCTTTTTTCTTTTCTTTTCTTTTCTTTTCTTTTCTGTATTTTTTGTGCGTGTAAATAATGCAAATACACTTCATTCCGGGTGAAAAAATTGTAGAGCCAGTAGTCGGCATTGTCGTGTTGGTGGTGGAGGTTGTCGTCGTCACTCACACATAGTCTGTTTTAGCTAATGCGTTAATAGAAGGATCGTCCATTCCGAGAGTGGAAGAAAGAGGATAAGAAGGGAAAAAAGAAAGGAAATAGGTGGGGGGGGGGGAGAGAAAGTGAGTGACGTGTAAAAACAACACACCATATAAAACATACTTTGATCTTATGCTGCGTTCGTCTTGGTGTGAAAGTGGACTTGTAGTGTTAAGTTTATCACGCGTGTCCAAAGATGTGTGACTGGTCCGCAGCACGCGTAACTGTGACGCGACACAATGGCGACAGAGATGTTAAACGCACACACAAACACACACAAACACCCACACACACACACAGAGATACTCAAAACATGATTCCGGGCTGATAGGCTTTTTTGTAAAGTATGTTTATACTGTTCAGGGGATTAGATTTTTGATAGTTTCGCATGGATGACATAGTATGATCAGTCCGAAATCTTCTGTGGACAAGCAAAATTTGATAAGGTTGTCCATGTTTTCAATAAATTTCGCGTTGCTAATAATATTTAGCTACTTTTATAAATAATCAGCAGACTGAAAACCTTGTTCGAGCTTACGAGATTTTTTTTTTTAAATTTTAAAATAGGCTAATAATGTAGCTATGATAAATCCGGAATTCTGTATGGGCAAGTCACAGTTTGGCAAGGATATCGCAGTTCAACAAAAAGAACATTCGTCACGTCGTCTGTGGACCTGCGATACCGCTTCCCAAACACGTCTTTACGCTACGAGAATTTTTTTTTCCCGTCAAGTTTTTGTGTGACGGTAGTGTTGACAAAGGAGAAGAAAAATTGGCGTGACGATGAAGGAGACCAAAACAATGGAGATACAGAACGGGTTGGGGTGAGCAGAAAAAGAGAGAGAGAGAGAGAGAGAGAGAGAGAGAGAGAGAGAGGTGGGGTGGGGTGGGGGTGGCGGAGAGAGAAAAAGAAAGTGGAGAGGAGAGAACGGGAGAGCAGGAAAAAAGATGTCTTCTCATGAGGATGAAGAAATGGTGCTCCATGCTTTCAAAGCTTGATCAAAGCGCGTAGAGGTTCAGGATAATAAAGACAGCAAAGTATTTTTGACAAAAATATTCAGATCAAAAACGGTTATTATTATAAGATATAGTACATTCAGAATTAGATTTTAGAAGACAGAGAGATAGAGACTTGGAATGACAGAAAGATGCAGAACCACCAACCTTTCGTGGAATTTGAACTGTTCATATCTTTTTCACAGAAAGACTATTATTTATTTATTTATTTATTATTTAATCGTTCTTATATAGCGCTTTTCCAGCTCAAGAGCTGCTCAAGGCGCTGACCGATACAGGATCTAACTCAAGCCGCTCGAGGCGCCAACTTGCAGCCTTTGGGCGCACCGTAACAACGCCCCAGACAACTGAGCACAATCCTGGGCAACCAGGGATGGGGGAGAAGGACCTAGGTGCATGCTGGGTGTGTTCTTGTCACCGGCACTCACCCGTCTAGGACATGAGCGTCAGGATCTTTAAAGTCCGTTATGATGGAATGTATGCGACACAGACTAGACCTAGGTTTATACTCTCATCCGAATGCCCCGGCCTGGGCTCGAACCCGGGACTTTCAGATTCGCAAGCCAAAGCTCTACCATTAGGTCACCGTGCCTCCCCCAAAATCTATCTCAAAATAACATTCACTTGGGTGGTTTGGATGGAGTGTGAAAATGGGTTGGTGGCGGTGGAACCAGGCACAGAGAGCGGAATACACTCAGAGACAGAAAGATACATCCTCACCATCTTCTAATTGAGACTCACAAATACGTGTAAATTGTTATTGTTGTGCACACGAATGGTGGGCAAGAAGAAAAAGGATCGGCGGAGAGGGGGTGGGGAGGGGTATGGTGGGGGGGAGGGGGGGTGGAGGGGATAAAACAATTACACGGATTTGAGCGTGCCCTCCTTCTAAATCGCCACACACAAAAACACATCCAACCTGCACCCAACAAACTCGTACATTATACACAGTGTTTCCCTTTAATATCTAAAGCGTAACGAAACAGACCACCCATCGTTGAAACGACGTTATAATCACCGTGACACTGGCAAATTCATGTTCTTAAAGTTTGACAATATCTCCCCTTGGCACCAAGTTAAAGCGCAAACTGCAATTTGGGCGTATTTTTTCGGTGAAGAAACCACCTTTAAGAATGTCAAAGAAGCGTGTTTTAAATAAATCTTTTTGTAATATGCGCGTGACTGTGCAGAATCTGAAATGTGGTTGAGTATTTTACCTCAGAAATAAAATCGGGGATGCAAGGAGGGGGCTATGTCGTCGTGGATGCGAGGAAGGGCTTTGAGAGAAACAGGAAGGAAAAGGAAAGGAAGAGAGGATGATTATAACAAAGACCCTTCTCCCCCCCCCCACCCCCATCCTCCAAATCCATCTACTTTTAACGAGCTCGTTCATGCGTCTGTTTCCTGTTACCTATTTTTCATTTTCATGACTACTTCCTAGCAATACCTTTCTTTTCGTCCTGTTTTTTTCTTCTTATCTTTTCTTTGTTTTTTTTTTCTTTCTTTTTTTCTTTCTTTTTTTCTTTTTTTTTTCTTTCTATCTCCTCTACTATTGTCACAATTCCCAACCATCCAGATTCTCACTTCCAACCCTGGCTGAAACTTAAAACCTCTTTCTATCTTCGCCCACATTTTTACCCTGCAACATCCCCCCCACCTACCATCTCCGAAATCTAACACTCACGACAAGCTATTTTGCACTCTTCCCGTCTCCCTCAGACCTTTTTTCCACACAGACTGACAGAAACCACACACACACATACACACACACGCACACACACACACACAAATACACACAAACACGTCTGCACGCACACCTCTATCATACACAACGCAACAACACAACAAAACCTTTGCTCTTCCCAAGTACTCTCCAACCCCTTCCCCTAACATTAAGCTCTCCTCATCCTACCTCACCTCCTCCCCTAACACTAAACTCTCCTCATCCTACCTCACCTCCTCCCCTAACACTAAACTCTCCTCATCCTACCTCACCTCCTCCCCTAACACTAAACCCTCCTCATCCTACCTCACCTCCTCCCCTAACACTAAACCCTCCTCATCCTACCTCACCTCCTCCCCTCACACTAAACTCTCCTCATCCCACCTTAGCTCTTCCACCAAAAATAAAAATAAAAATAAGCTTATCTGCTCTCTTCCTCTTCGCCGTCCCAGTGTCCCGTCCCATGGGCCTTATCCAAGCTAAAGGCCGCGTCACTTGATTTCACGCCCACTGGCTCCGGCCCTGGAATCGCTGATAGCACCCTGGGAAACGCAGGCCACGAAAATTGGCGGAAATAACCGAGCAGTCCCGAGAGGCAACCGCCCCCTGTCTGCGAGCGTGATGTCCCTTTGAGCATCCAGCAAGACCGAGTAACAGCCCTTTCCCTTGTATTATTTTCCACCGACATGGATTGGATGTGGTTTTTGCTAAGCTACTGTGATGTTTGAACAACTTTTATTAACACGTGTGAAGGTTTACTGTTGTTATATCACAGTCGCTGTTTCTAGTTGTATTATATTACAGTCGCTGCTTCTGTTGTTATATCACAGTCGCCGCTTCTGATTTATATTACAGTCGCTGCTTCTGTTGTTATATTATAATCCCTGCTTTGAGGTGTACACAACATGCACTATTTTATATTATAGTTTGATTTCCATTTGTAGATTATTTATTTATTTACAGCTGTTAATGAACACTTGAATCTCCTCAAAGGACACGACTTGCTTCTTCATCCAAGTAAGCACCAAGATAATATTCAACGATCCCTAACCAAAAGATACGCAGTGTTATTATGCTTGCTGTAAAACTCTTCAGGATCATTAGGTTAACTATATATAACCCTAACTCATGCGCTTTAGGACGACACGCAACAGTCCTGCCAGGACAGACGGACAGATATACAAACGACAACCCGCATAAATACACTTACAAAAATGCCAGACTGCTCACACAGACGTTGCCGGCATGTACCGTACATGTATACAGATGCAGTGTGTCAGCTGATCCATGCGATCCGCAAAACACAAAATGTGTAATGGCAAGTCTCTGAACAGGTGAAAAACTATTAAGTGACAGGTAGACAAACATAAGAATACTCTTAGATGAACATTACATGCACATACACACACACACACACATACACGCTTATACACACGCACATACAAATATACACACCCACACACACACACACACACACCTATATATATTCACACACATACACATAGGCTAACACAATCCTACAACCACAAACAGACACACAACCACACTCACACACACACACACACTGACACATACACACCAGAACACAACATGTGAGCGACGCAACCTTCCAGCACCAACGACACTAATGGCAGTAGGTGACAGGCTAGCGTGCCGTCACCATGGAAACGCAAAAGTCAACACGGGCACGACTAGGCTCTGCCGGGCACGGAGCATTGGGCACGTGCCACGGGCACGCCCTGAGACATGGAGGCACACAGCCGCCATAAAATTGGTTTACAATTATAATTATACTGATATATCGACGGTCATTACATTTGCTGTTGTTGATTTGTTTCGTGTAATATAAAATCTAGTTAGGAAAAGGTTTACAACGAGACTTTTTTGGTAGGATAATTTGTCTAATAATAAATAATAATAATAATAATAATAATAATAATAATAATAATAATAATAATAATAATAATAATAATAATAATAATAATAAGGATATTTATGTAGCGCTTTTTCCCAATGAACAATATCAGTTCAAAGCGCAGTACTCACGCATTCATTCTAAAGATTCGGCTTCATACAAAATAAAATCAGACACTTGCTAACGAATAAGAGACGAGGGAGGGAGGGAGGGAGGGGGGGGGGGAGAGCTAAGGATGGGTGATGGGGTGGGTGGTGACGGTGGTCTGAATCAAAACCAAAAAACAAAACAAAACAAATGGAGGAATGACGACGAAAAGACGGAAAATGACGAAAAATGTCTGGAAAGTTTTATTAAGACGTTTGAAGGCACTCTGTCGGACACAAATATTTTGACAATCTACATCTTGCAGTCTACTCCACTCTTCTTTCCTATCCCCACCCCATTCATCTACTTACACTTTCAATCCCCGACTGGTGCCGTAGAAATTATGATGATATTTGATTATATTTATGAATGCACACAGTTGTATTCCTGTTGGCGTGACATGACCTGCAATTTACTGGTTTGGAACGCGGAACGTCAGAAGAAGAAGAACAACAAGAAAAACAAGATGACGAGCATGAAAAAGGAGAAGAAGATGATGAGCACGAAGAAGAAGCACAAGAAGAAGAAGAAGAAGAAGAAGAAGAAGAAGAAGAAGAAGAAGAAGAAGAAGAAGATGATGATGATGATGATGATGATGAGGATGATGATGAGGAGGAGGAGGAGAGGAGGAAGAAGAAGAAGAAGAAGAAGAAGAAGAAGAAGAAGAAGAAGAAGAAGAAGAAGAAGAAGAAGAAGAAGAAGAAGAGAAGAAGAAGAAGAACTCAAACCGATAAACACTCACTCTCGAAACATCTTCTTTGCTAGCTTTCGTGGGAAGCTGAACTGGACCTTTACCCAAAATCTATAGCTTGTGCCAAACAAACGTCCATAGTTTGGTTTGTATCACTGGCTCGAGCGCCCAGGCGAACGGTGGGTATAGGAGGAGAACTTTGGCAGTTGACATTTGTTATTTCGACATCGCGTGAAAACACGAAGCTTGTCAAAGGTCAAAGGTTAGCTCCAATCCCAACTGACCCTAAGGACACTGTGATATATACAAAGCACCGAACAAAGTTATTTGAAATCATACAGGGAATACCAGACATCCGATTTTGCATGCGTAAGAGTTTAATCTACGGTAAAATGGATAAATATGTTAAGTGTTGAGTATTTCAAAATTGAGAAATAACACTTAAAAGTGCGCCTGAGATCTAGGTTGAAATTTCAGGGGGGCGGTGGGGGGGGGAACATCTAAAAAAATAATGACTGATTCACAACGCTCAGATATGACTGATTGCTTATATTAATAATACATTTGTTTGTGTCTTATATATGCGACATTTGAATCTAAACGTATTAATAATTGTGGAATAAAAGCAATCATAACACAAACCCACACACACACACAGAGGGGGGGGGGGGGGGGGGGGGGGGGGGGGGGGGGGGGGGGGGGGGGGGGGGGGGGGGGGGGGGGGGGGGGGAAAGGTGGGCACACACACACACACACACACACACACACACACACGCACACGCACACACACACACATTTTGACAATTTATTCAGAATTTTTGACAGAGCATTATTATATCAAGCATGGTCTTTTGATTGAGATATAACATTTCAACCCACAAACGCATGAAGAAAATGAACTTCACAAAACGCACACAACATTCACACTGGCATTGTGGACACACGCTAAACTTCGTTTTATACACACGCACACGTACACACACGCACACACACATCCACACACACAAACACACACACAAACACATACCTGCAATGCACAACAACTGGGTGGTACAAATGAGTTCCTTTGTTTGTACAGTGCCCAAAGCTCTGAAATCAAGCAAGTTGGTAGATTCGGATCCCTTTAAATCTGTAATCATCACACACATTTAGAAACGTTTTAGGTTCCTGTTCACAGAACGTTTGATAAGTGGGTTAGTTTGTGAGTGCAACATAATTATGACAAATGAGTTTGCTACATTATTCACACTCAATAATAAATGGGGTTAAAATACACACGCTCACACAGCAAGGTGCATATAAATCAAAACATTCCCATTCCGCCAAAAATAATTAATAGGGACTTTACGAGGTAGTTGTTCTATGGCTATTTTTAGAATGTAGTTGCGCGCGCGCATTCCAAAGTAAACCTGCTGCGCTCCCTTGTCACCTCCATCTTCCTATACGCTTGCGAAACATGGACCCTCACAGTAGATCTACAACGAAGAATACAAAGCATGGACATGAGGTGCTACAGAAGACTTCTGGGCATTTCCTATACCCAACGCATCACGAACAACGAAGTCTGACAGACCATCACACGAGCCATTGGACAACACGATGACATGCTCACAGTGGTGAAGAAACGGAAACTTTGATTATATATACACGTCACCACATCATCAGGTCTTGCTTGCAAAGACCATCCTAAAAGGCACGATGCAAGAAGGCAGAAGAAGAGGGAGACCGAAAAAGAGGTGGGAGAACAACATTCTGGAATGGACTGGCTTGACACTGAGCGAAGCCATGAGGGTTGCTGAGGACAGAGCAAGATAGAGTACGCTGGTTAAACGATCATCTGTGGTGCTGCCCCAACGACCTTCGAGTTACGCCATAGGATAGGATATGTTGGGTCCCTTCTGCTCTGCACAAGGCTTAAATATGTGGGGTCCCTGGAAGTAAACCCACTTTTTTTTTTTACACCATTAATTACTGAGTATGAACAATGCTGGAAACCCAATTGTCATATTTTGCACGCGCGCGCATAGACACACACACACACACAACACACACAACTGTTATATTTGACTTCATTAGTGCAACCTGAAGCCAACCTGCTGAATAAACCATGATGACCATCACCACCTCTACCATCGTTTTGTACTGCCCATGGATTTCATTTCTTTTTCTTCTGTACTCTGCTGGTCAGTGTAGCAGCATGTCATGCTCGTGAGGGGGTCCTGTCAAGGCAAATAGGTTCGGACAAGGGTTTCGGGGAAAATTCTGCACGCGCAAGTGAGTGACAAATGTCTGAGTTATGGCCCCGGAGGAAGGGACAATGGGGTGGGGCAGGATGGGGTGGGGATGGGTGGGGGATGGAGGGTCGCTCTTGGGGGCAAGGTCAGGGAGCAACTAATCACTCCTACTCCCAATGGACGCTCCTGGACGTCGGCTATCTGCGGTCCTTCTCTCTTTCACGCACATTTTGGGAGTAGCC
>CM072512.1:23608423-23680923 GCA_036898135.1 Oncomelania hupensis | reverse complement strand
AAAATCCATTGTAAAGAGTGCGCAGCATTGTAAGAAAATGTGCACGTTTTAAAAAAAAGTCCCATTTCAGGACAAGCGAAATTTTCTGTAAAAAATCTAGTTTTAGGCACTTCAACACTGTTTTAAAAAAAAAGAAAAAAAAGTAAAGAACAGACCATACAAAAAAAAGGAAAGAAAAAGACAGAAAAATAAGAACGAAAAAAAAGACAGTAAGAAAGAAAGAAAGAAAAGACGAGATGTCACCGGTCGTTTCTCAGAGCAGACAAGGAAAACAAATCTTCACCTACTGTAGAAAACAGCATGATTTAGTTAAAACGCATCTTGCATTTCGCCGTGCCAATCATCGTCATCATCATCATCATCTTCTTCTTCTTCTTCTTCTTCTTCTTCTTCTTCTTCTTCTTCTTCTTTTTCTTCTTCTTTTTCTTCTTCTTCTTCTTCTTCTTCTTCTTCTTCTTCTTCTTCTTCTTCTTCTTCTTTGTCATCGCCGTCGTCGTCGTCGTCGTCGTCGTCGTTGTCTTTGCCGTTGACGTCGCCCTCATCTCCTTTTTGTTTTCTCCATCCTCATTTCTGAATCGTCCTTCTCTTCTTTTTCAAAACTGGCGTGTGGGGAAGAATTTTGATGGGTGGGTATGGGAAGAGGGACAAGGGCCGAGAAAGGTAGCCCTGCCGGAAAGATTGAGAAGGGTGGAGAGGAGGCCCAAGAAGAAGAAGAAGAAGAAGAAGAAGAAGAAGAAGAAGAAGAAGAAGAAGAAGAAGAAGAAGAAGAAGAAGAAGAAGAAGAAGAAGAAGAAGAAGAAGAGGAAGAAGAAGAGGAAGAATGAAAAAAACAAAGAAAGAAATAAAGAAAGAAAGAAAAAAAATAATAATGAGAAGAAGAATGAAAGATAGAAAACAAAAAAGAAAGTTAAAACAGAAGAAGAAGAAGAAGAAGAAGAAGAAGAAGAAGAAGAAGAAGAAGAAGAAGAAGAAGAAGAAGAAGAAGAAGAAGAAATTTGAAAGAAAGAAAGGAAGGAAGACAGAAAAAAAGAAAAAGGAAAGACAGAAAGAAAGAATGAACGAACAAAAGGAAGAAGAAGAAGAAGAAGAAGAAGAAGAAGAAGAAGAAGAAGAAGAAGAAGAAGAAGAAGAAGAACAACAACAACAACAACAACAACAACAACAACAATAACAACAACAACATCAACAACCAGAAAAACAACAACAACAGAAGCCCAGTCTGAAAAGATTGAGATGGGCGAAGAAGAAGAAGAAGAAGAAGAAGAAGAAGAAGAAGAAGAAGAAGAAGAAGAAGAAGAAGAAGAAGAAGAAGAAGAAGAAGAAGAAGAAGAAGAAGAAGAAGAATGAAAGAAAAAAAAAACAAAAAAAGAAAGTAAAAAAAGCAGAAGAAGAAGAAGAAGAAGAAGAAGAAGAAGAAGAAGAAGAAGAAGAAGAAGAAGAAGAAGAAGAAGAAGAAGAAGAAGAAGAAGAAGAAGAAGATGGCATATGCCACAGTGGGGGTTGGGGAAAAGAATGAGAGTGAGGAAGTGAAGAATGAGAGGTGCGCGCATGTGAGCCCCAACAGTAGAGTGAGTGTGCGCAAGTGCGCCAAAGCACAGGCTTTCCTGAGGCCTACTGAGCTTTCGCCAAGAGTCCAAAACTTAATGTTGCGATTTGAAAAAAATATTTATTATTTGTGGGTTTTTTCTGTGTGTGTGTGTGCGTGTGTGTGTGTATGTGTGTGTGTGTGTGTGTGTGTGTGTGTGTGTGTGTGTGTGTGTGGAGGAGAGAGAGGCGCGAAGAAGGGACGGGGTGTTAATCAAAAGGGCTACAAAACTTCCCTTATTTTATTTGACTATTATTATAAATTAAGCAAAGTCCAAGGCCAAATCCCTCAAAACAGTGAATAGTTTTAAATATTTAGGAGCCATTTGTATCAGACAATGGGTCCCGGAAGAAAGTCCTCTCCAGTATCGCACAAACAACTGCTGCTCTGACAAGATTGAAGCCGATTTGGAAAGACAGGACCACCAGTTTTCACTCCAAGGTAAGGCTACTGCGCTCCCTTGTCATCTCCATCTTCCTATGCGCTTGCGAAATATGGACACTCACAGCAGACCTAAAACGATTAATACAAAAGCATGGAGATAAGGTGCTTGTTCCACCGCCGTAGGTCAAGTGGTACAGCGTTCGCCTGGCACACCGATGACCCAGGTTCGAATCCCCCGTGGTAGGCAATATATAAAGTGTCCATTTTCACTGTGAATTTAAGCAGTATGGGTGTAGAGATTAAACCTCAATGTTCATCCATTCATGAGATGCTACAAAAGACTTCTGGCCACTTCCTATCCCCAGCAAATCACCAACGACGAAGTCCGACAGACCACCACACAAGCCATCGGATAACACGATGACATGCTCACAGTGATGAAGAAGCGGGAACTCCGATGGTATGACCATGCCAGAGCATCAGACCTTGCAAAGACCATCCTGCAAGGCACAGTGCAATGAGGTAGAAGAAGAGGGAGACAGAAAAAGAGGTAGGAGGACAACATTCGAGAATGGACTGGTTTGACACTGAGCGAAGCCATGAGGGTTGCTGAGGACAGAGAGAGATGGAGTATGCTGGTTAAACGATCATTTGTGGTGCCCCAACGACTTTCGAGTTACGGGATAGGATAGGATAGGATCAAGCGAATTGAAAACTAGTGTTCTTACCTGGCTCTCTCATGAATCCATGAACCAGTGAATGACAATTTATACAGCGTATACAAACTGCCACATCCGGAGGTGTGCTCAGAGCTCTTACCAGTCCAAAGAGTTGCTTAAAACGCAGGCTGAATGAAGTCAGGCTTGAAACCGAAGACGCCTATTTGTTGCTAGCCTGTAACGACACCCCTTTGGAAATGCTTTTTTTTTCTTTTCTGCTTTCTTTTTCTCCCGTTTCTGTAAGCCTGTCAATTAATTATGTAAGGATTGTATTCTTTAACGTACCGTTGAGGCTGCACTCACCAGGGGAGGGAGGGGGTTGGAAAGTGAAACACGATCTAAAGAGCCTTTGACTTAAAGCCCTCTTGGGAGAAAGGTAATCAGTATGTTTTATTTGTAATGATAGGGTATAAAGGTGTCAACATGTTCTTTTAGTTGGAACGATAGCGATCGACAATCAGTCGCGCAAAGAAATCAAAATCTACTTCCATTTTCAAGAATTGAATGATCTCCATTTGCCTAAGAAGTTTGCAGCTTGCTCCGGAGCTAATGCTTCATCCCAACTAGGCTACGGTCACGGAGCTCTATAGGTGTCTCTAACGTCGTCTGCATACGAATGAATAATCATACATTCAAAGATTTGTTTTCCAATGAAATAGATCAACAACGATGAACAACAACGTCTTCATCGTATGTGGAAGAGTGTTGGAGAAATAGAACGCTCATCTATTTTGGGGGCAGTTTAAGGATGGGTTACACGTATCATCGCTTATACGAGGATCAATGGTAAACAGCTACCTCCTCGTTGACGCTGTAGGCTGCCCTCAAATAGATGAGCGTTTTGCTTCCATTCAACAACTCAAGCAAAATTCCACTACTAATAACGCGTCAAACTCAATTATTCGTGGTTGGTTATCTTCACACCCATTTAAAGGTTTTTAAATGCCCCTTCGTTCAAAAATGCATGCGGACTGCTTTACAGTTACGCGCGCGTTAGCTTTAAACGTGCTGTTGATCTTTGCCTGTTCTGGTGAAACGTGTGAAGCAGTCTTTAGAACCTCGGTGTTTGTTAATACTGAGCAGATCCCTGACACTCGGTGTAGTGCGCCTTTCAGCATTCCTGGGCTCATCCGACAGGACATCCCGCCAGCGCTGCGTGCTATCCGATGCGGAGAATGCAGCCTGCACATGGCATCGTGCTCGTCAGGAATGGTACACACCAACCCAAAGACTTAGTGAAGGAAAAATGGAGAGAAGAGAAGAGAAGAGAGAGAGAGAGAGAGAGAGAGAGAGAGAGAAGGGGGGGGGGCGGGTGAGGGGTGGGAACAGAACTCCTTTATGAGTGTTACGTTGAAACGCGCACGATAGTTCGTGTGTGACGCGCACGATAGATCTGATCGTTTTATTTTGCAAAGCATGCAATAATAGAGTGTATTTACCTTTGATTTGATTTTGCGTTGTTGTTAAAAGAAGCTTTGTATAACCTTGATAATTTTAGTTGGTCGATATTATTTGAGAATTTTCTAGAGTTGGTTGTTTACTATCGATCGAAGCGTGTGGATAATTCTAGTGGTAACTAGAGACGCTTCCATTCTAAATATGGTTGTATG
Organism: Oncomelania hupensis; assembly: GCA_036898135.1. Taxonomy (NCBI): domain Eukaryota; kingdom Metazoa; phylum Mollusca; class Gastropoda; order Littorinimorpha; family Pomatiopsidae; genus Oncomelania; species Oncomelania hupensis. The sequence goes on along the minus strand of CM072512.1, from coordinate 23,676,625 downwards.
ACGTGAGACAGTGATGACGAAATTTGTTCTGATTGGCTAAAATTGTGTCGCACTCGATCATTCGAAAGTTCTATCGAGTATAGAGAGACTATATATGTACCGCACTGTTTGAGTTGGAGAGGATTGTAAAGTGGAAGTAAAAAAGTGATAGAGCGATTGTATGCGGTTGTTGATGCACGCTGAATAAAGTTGGGAAACTTCATACGACGACTCCGTGCCTTGTTGCTGAGTGAACAGGTTGCGTGGATAAACGAATCCGAGTTACACTTATCAGGAGGATTCAAGCATTGGGGTTGAATCAACTACTGATAAAAAGAAAAAACACCAAACGAGTGTAACAATGAGAGTATAAACCAAGGTCTAGTGTGTGCACGCACGCGTTCCGTTAAAGATCCTGATGCTCATGTCCTAGACGGGTTAGTGCCGCTTACACAAATACAGCCAGCAAGCAAAGGCCTCTTCTCCCCCAGACCCGGTCGCCCTGGATTGTGCGTCACACTGTGCGCCCAAAGGCTTCATGTGGGCGTCTCCGGACTCTTGAGTTAGATTATGTATCGGCCAGCGCCTTGAGCAGTTCTTGAGCGGGGAAAGCGCTATACAAGAACGATTTAAAAATTGAAAACAGAAAACAGAAAATATGGACTGAAGAAACCAGAAGAGAACAGAACAGAAGAGGCGAGAAGAAAATAGAAGAGTAGAGAAGACAAGACAAGACAAGAGAGGCTATTAGGATAGTTACTGTGACTGGTATGAGTGAGAGGTTTGTTACAAGGGCAAGGATGGGAGAGAGGAGAAGGAGGGGGGGAGGAAGTTAGTGACGTTTGCGGGGCCATCTCAACCTTGTAAACTATCAAAAGTGCAAGAGATGATCGAGCGAGTGTGGGTAGAATAGTTGCACGTTTAGATATTGTGAGGAAGGAAAATACAAAATAAATAAAAACAAAAATTAAACATGTAAAATTTGTGATTATGTTGAAAATGGTTGCAAAATTAACTAGTTAGTTAGTTTGCAATGAAAACAGAATGACTAGCCTCTTTAACTTTCGAAGCCATGAAGGAGACAAAAAAAAGCATCTTCGCACTCTCACCAGCTCAGAGAAGAGAGATGCACGCAGCGATGCTTGTAAATAAACTCATATATTATGATGCTAAGGCACCGCATTTCCACATCGTTGACGTGTGAGTACACTGGACTCTTTAATTAATGCACCTTCCGAACTGAGAAAGGTATAAGCTCCTTCGCTATACCATTACACCAACATAATAACAATTTCTGACCTGTAAGAACGTTCATTTGTGTGGGAAAAATGGTTCCTAGTCACCCTCTATCTCTGTCTTCTCCTTCCTGAATAAAAGGTTTGCAATTTCAATCCTTTTCATTGACCATCATCATCATCATCATCATCATCATCATCATCATCAAATTTGTCTCTCCCTCACTCTCACTCTAATTATGTCTTTTTCGTTCGTCTCTCTCCCTCCCTCCCTTCTAAATCTCTCTTTTTGTCCCCTACCACTCTCCCCACCACCACCATCACCACCACCACTCTCTCTCTCTCTCTCTCTCTCTTCCTTCCTCCCCTCCCCATCCTCAAACCCCACCCCATCACCCTTATCTGACTTTTTTTTTCTCAACTGAATTTTCCAGGCGTTGCAAGCATTACTTTACTGGCGGTGTCGGTGGCAGGGTTGTGTGCATAAATACGCGGTAGCCTGCGCGGGAACGACGTCGCTGTTTGTTGTGAGAAAGCACGTGCAGCTGGCTACAGCGGCAGTAGAGTGAGGAAAACAGGCTTCAGCGAATCACTGTGCGGAACGGAGGCGATACGGCAGCGAACAGGCAGGCGAAACGCACCTTATTCCGAATCAGATGTACAACCGTATAGTAACATCTCTCCTACGAAGGGTTTCTCACAAGCATGATTTCAACATAGCATGCTTTTAAATCTTTCTTCTTCCTTTAAAAAAATAAAAATATAATAAAAATATAACAAGATGGCAAGCCATTCAAATGTATTTCCAGGCACTCAAAAAACGCTTAACCGAAAAATTAGCATTTTCAAAAGTGGTAGTTTTCTTTAGTATGTTGGGTTTTATCCGAAACAAGCAAAATGAAAGCGGGGGACACTATTTGAACTATCTGCGAGCAAAACATTCTCAAAATCGGTACCAACTACTGTTGAAATAAAGCTCAAAACGTTTGAAGAAAATATAATTGTGAAAGGCCAAATGGTCAATCAAGTACACAAAAGGTTGAGAGGTTGGTACAAAAAATATCTGCATAGAAAAAAGTTACAGACTCCGTTCAAGCAATGTATTTTGAAGGGATGGGGGAAAAAATGAAATACGGAGCGACTGACTGACACACGGATTGCCACTGAATGGTGCGTCAAAAATCTGGAGGCTGGCCTCAGGTTCCTATGAAGTTTGATCAAAATCTGTCAACAGTGGACCTTGAGATGCCACGGACCGACTGACCAACCGACAGTTGGATCGACTATTTTCCCCACGCCCCAGTAGTTCGACTATTTTACCTCCTTCCCCCCCCCTCCCCCTACCCCCACCTCCCACTCCTCCTTGATCCCACCTCCCTCCATCGCACATCTACTTCCCCCCAAAAATGTTAAAGTTTTTTCATAGTTTCTATACCTTGTGTAAGTAAAATCTGGACTATTGTTGATGCCCAATTTCTTCGTTTACTGGTGCAGGGAAAGCAACTGTGCAAGAACATAATCCAGCAAAGTTGCTTTGAAAAACAGGTAGTTGTCCCCTTTGTACTTGACCCGTTTTTTGCGGGTTTTAATGGAGGGGAAGCAACTGCGCAAGTGCACTTGCCAATGCATTTGACTCTTAAAATTGCGGTTGCCTCCCTTTACCCACGCTGCTTGTGCCTCTATGAATTGTAATTTATAAATTAATTATTCCTAAATGTTAAGTATTAATTATTACAATGGGTAATTTTTTTTAAAAATTAGATATATAGTATTAGAACTCGTAATTTCTAAATGCTTTCATGGATTTATTATTGTAATTTTCATTAGAACAAGGTGATAGATTTGTTATTATAATTTGTAATGATAGATGGGATTAAATTGGCAGTACCCCAGGTTTACATGTATTCCCCAAATCTGTCTTGTGACTCATGATTACAATAGTCGATATTATGTTTTAGATTATACAATTATATTAAATAAACTTTTTAATGGCTTCCCAAATGTGCGTGTGCGTGCGTGTGTGTGTGGATGGGAGTGTGTGTTTGTGTGCAAAAAGGTGAATTTATTTTTTGTTGTTATAATTTTCTAACTTTTGTAAAGTGTATTTTTATAATATTTCTGCGTGAACTTCGGAATGTATTCCCTGGAATTATATAGAAGCCATCGTCATTTCCGGAAACTAATTTAATGTTAAATACTTTTCTATAATAAGGAAGGTTTCTGGTGTTTAATGTTTCGAAAACTTTACATGTATTTGGACAGTTTTTGTAAATGTATCAATAGTTAAAGTCGTCGATGATGATGATGATGATGATGATGATGATGATGATGATGATGATGATGATGATGATGATGATAATGATGATGATGATGAGGAGGAGGAGGAGGAGGAGGATGAGGAGGTCACCATTGGGTAGTATCAATCGAGTTTATTCAATCATTTTTTATTATAACGTTCCATAAGTTCAGCCACTTAGTATTTGCTTTTGGTAAAATGTAAAAGTTTTGAATTTTGAACTCGAATTTGTGAGTAACCGGAAGTGAACATTGAAGTGATCCAGGAATTGACTTACTGTATGTTGTGATTGTATTATATAAACATCATGTTTGTTTATAGTTCTAATGTTTTGTTTACCTTTGATTATATTGTTTATTGTTCTTATACATTCTTTTATAAACATTTAAAGATTAGAGGCATATATATTTATTTTTTAGATCCGTAATTTGTTTTTCAGTCTCTTTACTTGCTGCATATGAAATAAATTCAACCTGCATGAACTTGCATCACATGCCTGGTCTTTGTGGGCAGAAAGAATCCATTTGTGTTTGTGAATGAATCTTCCCTTTCTAACCACCGCACCAACACCATTTTACACAATATTATCGTTATACGCTAATAGGAAGACGCTACAGAATGAAAACGTGTAGAGGGGAGTTAAAAACGAGCAAAGTACTAACAGGGGGAAAATAACTTAAAGGAGTTGCCTCCCTTATTACATTCTTCGACCACTAAACAAACACCTTTGCTATGAACAGAGGAATATAGTACAATTCCTAATTTCGTTTAACTTACCGGCTAAGCGGAAGATGATGATGATGATCATGATGATGATCATGATGATGATCATGATGATGATCATCATCATGTCTACTTGATACGCGCACAACTCTACACAGGCGTAATTAAGATGACTATCATCTTCGATCTCCAAATCACTCGAAGCATCACATCGACGAACAAGCAGCAATCTGATCTACTCTCGAGAATCCACAACAATACTCCCGAGAATCCACAGCAATAATTATAATGGGAGGGTGGGGCACCTTGTGCCAGAAAAAGCTATTTCACTTCTCATTTGCTGGCAATTCACAACAAAAAGCTCAATCAAGTTTAAAACAACACTTTAATCTCTTATGAACATAATACAACAAAGAAAATCACGTTTGTATGAATAATTTTAATGCACTTTCGCAAACAAATGAGTAGGTGGGACTGACACAGTCTGCCCCACTGTGGGGCAGGTTGTGTATCCCTCTGGGGCAGAGTCTGTCAATACTGCACAAAGAAGGGAAAGAAGCATAATTTTGCAAATTAGAAAAGAATTGTGAATAAATGGTTATTTTTGCCACAAATGAACCATGTAGGATTTTTTCACAATTCTAAATCTTTCCTCATAATGTCGTTATCAATTAAACAAAAAAATCACTTCACCAACACAGCAAAAACAAAGCACAAATGTTAACTTTGTAAAATAAAATACACAGTTTGATTTTTTAATTTTTTTAAAATATAAAGCTGGTAACTTGAAATAAAATGTATTCTCTTATGTGAAATAAACAATAAAACTCTCAGTTTCTTGTATTGAACACAGAAACAATGACAATGACGCATATTTTGGCAGTGAAAACTACACGAAAACATAGAGAAATGTTTCTTTTCATTACAAGGTCTTTGATGTTTTAGTCACTCACACTTGGAGTGAAAAATCACACAAAAAATATTTATGGTGCTGAAGAAAATGCAAAAACAATGAAAACATTTGCAACAAATCAAATATCAACCATGTATGTTTGCTTAGTCTTAATAAGTTTGATTAGCCTGAGTAAGTTTGCTTAGCCTTAACTTTACCTTTCTTTGTTTTGTTCCTTATTACCAGCGGTTGAAATTTATAAACAAAACAGCAACACAAAGCACAATTATTCAGTTCTAAACACAATGTATGGGCACTTGTTTGCAAAATTAAACCAAAAAGTAAGAAAATAAATCGCAAAAAAGCAACACTACAGTATATCAATATTTTGCATCAGAAAAATAAAAGGTCTTACATGACTTTGGCTGTGAGGATGGGGGTAATTTCGTAAGGGAAGGGGGTTGCATCAAATTGCTCAATGACATTTTGAAAGTAATCCATCAAGTCATCAGATGATGCAAAGGAAAGAAGAACGGCTCGTCCTCTTGAAGTGGGCAAGCCTTGATCACATCTCGAGTGTGAATCAAAGATGTACAAAGCATTGTGTGTTTTCAGAAGTACAATCGCAGTTTCTTTCATGATAATGACTGCTGCTGGTGACTGAACTCTGGTGAGACTACTTTTCAGAGAGGACCTACTGTTTTCTTTGTTGTCAGGCATCCAGATGCCATACGATGCAGGCATGGTGGCTACAGAAAATTTCTCATTGAAGGCAGTTATGCAATCTGGCACATCAGAAACCATAAGAATTCCGGTGATGTTACATGGTTGATTACTCGCAATTTCTCTGTAAAGTGCATCACCATTGAGCATGATGTCATTCAGGTCGCTGGTGACCCATGATTCAACTGGTTTGATAGTAGCATGGCAAGCTGCAGCAACATCCATTGCCACACACTGTCGCCCTCTTGAGCAACTTGGGAATATGGTTTGACCTTGGTGCCATCCTGCTTTGACAACAGAAGCTGGCTTTGTCGCACATGAATCAGGAAGTCGTCGTCTGGCAGGTGGTGCTTTCTTATGAGTTTTTTGTGTTCCTTTCTTCTGAGTTTTTTTCTGCTTGGCTGCAGCTAGCAGCTCTTTTTCAGGAGTGTCTGTCATGATTGCACATCTGCCAGGGGGTCGTCCACGCTTACGACTTTCACATCTTAGTGGAATAGGATAGGGTCGAATCATTTCGGGTGAAAATTCTCTGATTTTCTTCGCTGCTGCCCTGTGGCTGTTCTGAAGCGGTGGGTGGGGGTGGAGGAGATGTGGTGAGTAGTGCATCACCAGGCTATGGGTGGATGGGAGATGGCGACCTGTGTCTTTCATTTGTTGTGGGCTGTGTTGGAGGAGCGACTGGGTCGTCATCAACATAGGTTCTCTCATGTCCGGTGTCAGTTGCAGGGCCACAGCTTGGTGAAGCCAGGAAGTCCGAGTCATCAAAGACGTCTGGATCCAGAGGAGAAATGCCTGTGCTTTTGAAGACAGCAGTGATGTTTGCCATTGTGAACGCTTTGGGGTAGGCATGCCCCACTACCTCAGCAACATAATGAATAGTCATTGACTGATTTTGGTGGTTGCACATCCACGCGTTGCATGCTTTGTTATAAGCTGTTTTGAAAGGCCCAAAGATGGAACAATCCAAGGGCTGAAGTCGATGAGTACAGTGTGGCGGGAATGTCAATACCACGATCCCTTCTTCTTTGCAGAAATCAACAGCATCGAGCGACAGGTGACTTTCATGGTTGTCCATCAAGAGAACCAATTTCCTTGTGGGACTGCAGTGGGCATATTTCACAATATGCTGCAAACACTCTAGGAACAACTATGTTGTCATGTATCCCGAACTGTGGCACATTCCTTTTGTGCCCGGAGGAGCCCTGTCACCATGGTGGGCAGGAACTTCTTGCGTGGGAATATGAGACATGGCGGGACAGCATTGCCAATTGCATTGACAATGCCAAGGAGGGTCACATGTTGTCCTCTTTCATGGGAAACAATCTGACTGATTTGTCGGGATCCAGTTTTTGCTACAACCTTCTGTGGCTTTTGTGAGGTCGTCAGCCCTGTCTCGTCCAAATTGAATATTCGGTCAGGGGTAAGACCCAGTCGTTCATAAAGCTCTTGAAGTTTAGTGAAGAAAGAGCGCACATTCTCTGCTGTGAAACTTCTAGCACGAGCAAGGCTCACTGCTTCTGGAATTCTGTAACTCAAAGAACTATTCCTCTTTAAGAAAGACATAAGCCAGTCTTTTCCAGCGAGCTGAGTTTCATGCCAAGCATGCAGGGCGGTGTTGTTGTTGCGACATGCAAACTGATAAGCAAGCTTTCTTATTGTTTGTCCGTCCAATGGGAAACCCATCTGTGAGCATGTTATGATATAGTCCGCCAGCTCATTTTCTTCTTTGTCATCAAAGATTCACCTGTTACCACACATATCATCAAACGGCTTTGGGCTGATAGTTAGGGTTTGCCTTTTTTTGAATGGAATGGCGGCGTAAACTTTCTCGGTTTAGGTTGAACTGATCAGCGGCTTTTCTTATGGAGAGACCATTTTGTATGGCTTCAAGGGCTTCATTCATCTGGCTGATAGTAGGCTCTTTCCAAATGCCTTTTCTGCGGTAATGCCGAACCATCCTGAAAATCAGACAGCACATCATATTTTAAATAGCATCGTCTGCGTTCAACATAATACACTTGCATACAGATGACTGCTCCGTAGGGCAGTTTCAGATGTAGAATATCTGTGTGACGTCACAAGAATGTTGTGATTAATTGGAATGTCACTCAAGTCTGTCTTTCATTGTGGTCCAACACGTATCCAACAACAAGCTATCACAATCACAAATGAGTCAAGATGGGGTAGGTTGTGCCTAAATGGGGTAGGTTGTGTCTCCTTGGGGTAGCTTGTGTCAGTGACATACAATGCCCCTGCTCAACCTGCCCCATAGGGGGTGGTCTTATTCAACCTTGCTTCATTCAGTGCAATAAATGTTTTCTGTTTTAGAAGTTGTGTCATCATGAGCTAGATTCATTAAAGTATGTCATAAAACAAACAAGTTTGAAACTTATTATTTAGTACACAAGCCACACAAAGAATTTCAAACAGACAAATGCTTACTTTCAGCAGAGAATCACTTGAGTATGTTGCCTCTCCGTGTGCTGTCGTGCAAATGGCGGGAAAAAACTTATGTTTTTATGGAAAACTGGTTTTATGGATCGGAAAACGAAACAAAACAGGAAATAAACCAAATTAAGGACATATTATTGCTACTGACATATGCTGCCTCGTGACATAAGGCGCCCCACCCTCCTATATACTTGTTGTTTGCAAGATGAAATAACTAAACCTGGCGGGTCATATTACACCCACACGCACGCGCTCGCTCGCACACACACACACACACACACGCACACACACACACACACACACACACGCACGCACACACATACCAACAGACCTTATCTCACACATACGCACGCGCGCGCGCACACACGCACACACACACATCTGTGCCCTTCAGCCTATTAATAATCAATACATCTTAATTGAAATCATTCTCCCCTTTACCAGTCGCATTTTATACGCATGTATAGGCATTGTACTTAAATTGTTTGCACAATAGAGCAGGCAGTTTGAACTGGTTGGTACGTGAACGTACTAAATCCTCTCGGGAACCCTCTTTGAGGCAAAATTCATCTGTCCCCGAGGAGAATCGTCTCGGGTTGACATACAAAAACGAAACCGGTTCATCGGATGCCTTCTATATATATAAATTGCTTAGCCGGAAGTCCTTCTTCGCCTCTACTATAAAGTTTGTCTCTTATGGACGCTGATCTGGGCAAGTGCTGAGCGCCGCTGATCGGCCTGCTGTGTGCTCAAAACCAGCCAAATTGTTATAGCCGACATTTCCTTACCGAACGTTTAACCGTTTCTGAGATAAATAAATAAACAAAATGTCCACAAACTGCAATAGCCTCATTCCGCGCACTTCCATTAAAAATCAAATTGAGGTTTCAGCATGTTTTCCCATATAGACCCAAAAATTCATAGTTCTTCTACGAAGCCTTGGTAGCTTAATGGGTTAATCTTTCGCCTACGGTTTCGAGCGACCCAAGATTGATACTCACGCGGGTTATATTTTTTTTTACGTTTTTTTTTTTTTTTTTTTTTTTTTACACTACAATATGAATATATATATTTTTTAATTTAGACTTTTTACCTTTAATTTATTATTATTATTATTATTATTATTATTATTATTATTATTATTATTATTATTATTATTATTATTATTATTATTATTATATCAAATTTTCTTTTAAAACCTTGGTTTTTTTAATGATTTCTATTTGTATTATTCTATATTCAATAGTAGTAGTAGTAGTAGTAGTAGTAGTAGTAGTAGTAGTAGTAGTAGTAGTAGTAGTAGTAGTAGTAGTAGTAGTACCAAGGATCGGGATGGGGTGGTACGTGTAGGTAAAAGGGGGCTACGGGTAGGTTTAAAGGGGCATGGGTACGCATAACGGGGATACGGGTATATATAAGGGGGTATGGTGATGGTCGATTCCTTAGAGGGGCCGGGTAGCTCAGTTGGTAAGAGCGTCTTGCTGGTAACCGAAAGGTCGCTGGTTCGAAGCCCGGATTGGTCAACGTGTGATCATATTATTTTCCCCTTTACCAACAACTGGCCCGCTGGTGTCAGTATAAATCGGTCCAGTAGTCACCTATATGCGAAAGTGTCGTGTGACTATAATCTACAAACAACGTCGATTCCTTTCATCCATACCTGCGAAACGATCAACGGGGAAGTATCAAGGAGGGTACAGGTAGGTTACAAGGGGGGTACGGAAGGTATCAAGGGGGTATGGGGAGGTATCAAGTGGGTTCGGGGAGGTATCAAGGGCCCCTGGGGGTATGGTGAGGCATCTTGGGGGGGGGGGGGGGGGGCGGGGAGATATCAGGGGGGGGTAATGGGGAGGTATGAAGGGGGATATGGGGAGGTATCATCGTCCAAATGAAACTCGCAGACAACAGTTGTCTCTCTGTCTACATTTTAAACAGCATCATGTGTACCCTGGCTTGCCAGGGTACAAAAACCACTAGTAATTCTATAAACTGACTTCCTATCTTGCAAATATGATGCTCATCGGCGATCGTTTTGTGGGGTCCCGATGTTGTTTTTTTTTCATTATCGTTCTTATATAGCGCTTTTCCAGCTCAAGAGCTGCTCAAGGCGCTGGCCAATATAGGATCTAACTCTAGGGCGCACTGTGTGACGCTCAGACGACTGAGCACAATCCTAGGCGACCGGGTATGGGAAAGGGGGAGGAAGTGGTTGGAGGGGGGAGGAAGAGAGGGAATTCTATACTGACATTGTATTAATTAATTAATAAAATTTTGACGCTCAGCTGTTTGGCCGGTCGTCCGCATGCCTTGATCCACTTCACGTATCGATCTAGATCATAATTATATTTTTAAGGCTTGACAAATGGAATAAACTTTATTCCTGAACATCTTTCAGGATATCTGGAGTCAGTGTTGCATGTTCCCTTAGCACAACGCTTAACTGTCTGTATTTTTTGCACAAGGCAGAAAATAGCCGAGACGCCAAGTTTGTTTTGCAAACCAAGAGAGGGAACTCTAACGAGTAAGGCCTAGGCCTATTTAAGGAATAGGCCTACTAATTACCACTGGTTTTCATCTGCAGCAACTACAAATGTATCAAAGTGTAATTATTAGAGAATGAGGAAGCGGCAGTTAACGTGGAAAACGCAACGAAAAGAGGTTACTTGCAGAAGATATTAAGGTCAGTAAACTCGTTGAATGAATTAATAAATAACAAAATAAAAAATCCTATCCCGAGCAAAAGAAGAAGAAGAAGAAGAAGAAGAAGAAGAAGAAGAAGAAGAAGAAGAAGAAGAAGAAGAAGAAGAAGAAGAAGAAGAAGAAGAAGAAGAAGAAGAAGAAGAAGAAGAAGAAAGAAGAAGAAGAAGAAGAGGAAGAAGAAGAAGAAGAAGAAGAAGAAGAAGAAGAAGAAGAAGAAGAAGAAGAAGAAGAAGAAGAAGAAGAAGAAGAAGAAGAAGAAAAGAAGAAGAAGAAGAAGAAGAAGAAGAAGAAGAAGAAGAAGAAGAAGAAGAAGAAGAAGAAGAAGAAGAAGAAGAAGAAGAAGAAGAAGAAGAAGATTGGTGAGTAGTATATTTTACAATTTTTAAGATAGATTTTCTAGGGATGATAATTGGGATGATAAAACTAAATGGGGTGGGGGGGGGGTGGGTCCTAGGGATGATAATCTAAATACGAGATTTTCCTAGAAATGAGAATCTAAATACGGGATTTTTCTAGGAATTATATCCTAAGTGCGGAATTTTCCTAAGGATGATAACCTTAATGCGGAAATTTCCTAGGAATGATATCCTAAATTCGGGATTTTCCTAGGGATGATAACATGAATGCGGAATTTCACTATGGTCGTCCCGGATGTCAATCATGCACGTTATTTTGCCCTGTGAAAAATATGAAGGAACCTCGCGTGAACTTGGCAGCGTCCAATTAAGCCTGCACAGTGAACATTGAAGTTTAACGTCCACGCCACACGGCAGACGTGGACAACCATCCCAGAGAAAAAGGGGTAAGGACGTAATCAAAACTGAACCACCGCAGCAATCATACTGTAAAGATAGAAAGTGAAATATGGTCACTGTTAATCTTACACAGTGTCAGTCCTGTCACTTCAGTTGGGTTAAAAGAATTAACAACAAACAGATCATTCCGTGGTGTCAGAATAATGGCGGCTATACAGCTGTCTCCAACCATCAATTTGGCAGCGAAAAAAATCTATGAAGACTGGGAAACGTTCATGCAACATTGTGACCTTATCTTCATAGGACCGTTGAAGAAAGAGACATTTGACAGTAGTAGGTATTACAAACGAAAAATTTTTTTGGGTTCAAGATTTTTTATTTTGTTTTTATTATATAGTACAGATCTTTGGAAGATTAACAAAAGTTTAAATTATTAAAATCGGTCAATATTAAGCACTCATTTAACTGTTTAAAGTTGGTAACACAAAAATAAAACGCGTTTCCCCCAAAATTTACTCAGTGTCTAAAATTAATACAAAAGTGCATAAAAAGGCACCGTATTTACACAACAAATTGCAGTACACTCTGGTAGGCTCAGAAAAAAAATTGTCAGTTTCGGCAGGATATACGAAAATAATTATTCAGTGAAAAGTTCTATGTTGCTAACACCAAAGGGCACTCACAGCTAGTCCTAGGTCTTCAAGTATGTCGTGACCTCGGTATAGTGAAACTCGTACTATCAGTACCACTCATCAAAGAATCAGTACTCAGAGACTACGGGCGCCAGTTCAACGGACGAGACTGCCTTGAAGGTGGCATCGTCATCAACATAAAAGAAGAGGCGACATCAGTTGCTCATCCTCCTCGCAGGGTAGTTAGATAGATAGATATTCAGTGTTTCTAGGGTACAGCGGACTGCCAAGAGCCGAATCAGGACCACTCCTCGCAAGGTACCACAAGCTCTCACAAGTTGCAAGATGAAGTGTAGTTCATGGAAAACTGAGGCGTCATCATCAAAGTAACCGATCTAACAGACTGGTTCAACTCGCGGGTCATGGTAGAATAGTCAAACGGAAAGCTCTGAGTTCCCATCGACCCAAAAGAGCTCAACACAGCAATCAAAAGACCTTATTACCCCATGCCAACACTGGACGATGTAATGTCCAAGATGTCCGGTATGAAATATTTGAGCAAGCTCGATGCACGATCAGGATACTGTCAATTGAAACTGAGCAAGAGTACAGAAACACGCCAGTTGACAATCTAGCATCTTCAGCTCAACTTCTGATGAGTCGCCAGCGCCACTCCGTCTGTCCTGCCAGCTGCACCTCATCACTTCCAACCTAATACCAAAGAATATGGGTATACTACAAAGAAGAATCATCCGAGGCTTTCCCTATATAAAAAAAGTGAGGACGTTTTAAGAGCAGCGCCGTCAAGCGCCTCCTAATTTTATGACCTTGTAAACATGATCCGTGTGAAGTGCCATGAAGCTGATGTCATCTGTGTTGTATTGCTCTGTCCTGTCCAAAGGTCCTGAAACAACTCTAAAGAATTAAATGGACCTTAAGCAATGTACAAACAAACTGTGGGGCGGACTATAAGACAACAACAAGCGTTAAAGAAAATAAAAAAAAAGTAATCATAAAAAAACAACAAATAAAATCAAACCAAAGGGAACAATAACATATTTACAAATTGAACTGAATTTGACAATAATTATGATTATGCAAAGCAGTGTTAAATTTTCACAAGTTCCCTTTTGTTCAATTGACAACCAACGCTCTTTAGCCCACTAATCACTATTCAATGGGGGAGATTAAGCCTAATTTATGAATACAATTTAGCACTCTGGCATGCTGCAATAGTTTTGTTTTATGATTCAGTCACCAACAGCACAAACTTGAATATTATAAAAAGGCCTCATATTTGTATGAATTTTTTTTAAAGGAGAATTGAACTGTTTTTATTCACCATTTCCATGTAAATTGTAAGCTCTATATCACAATGTTGACGAAAAACAAATGTGCAAAACTACCAGCATTATTGCAGCGAGTCATTTTCCTACACATTACACAGTGATTTTGTTGACAAAATATGTTCGGGATTCATCATAAACACGCCGATACAGTCAAGCAATATCGTCTGTATTTACATGTTGCTATGTGGTCTGTTTACCTCCCTTGACCTGCTCCGCCACGCAGCCGCTTGGTGTCGCCGTGGTGTCGCTGACGTCACTCGTTTCGCATAGAATCGTGTTATGATTCTTCTTTGTAGTATACCCATATTCTTTGCTAATACTGTCAAGACTAGTGCGAGTTCGAATAACGAGGGTCTCCCGATATTTAATTAACTATCGGTGGTTATTGTCAATTTTTGAAATGGAAAAGTAAACCATTCTATTCGTCTTGCCACAGGAGATGTTTTTTGGAATGAAAATTTTAACCTTGGCGAAATGATGTGGGCAAAACGCTATCGTAAATTTAAATACAAAGCAACAACACAAAACACAGAGAAAACGCAAGACCTTTCACAACTCTTCAACATCGGCACACGAAGGAAGCCCACGGTCACCTGAAACTGGAAATCAACAAAAGCGTGAGAAGAAGAAGGCAAGAACGAAAAGGCAAAAGGCATCGATTACACAATCCCCATCAATTTTGAGTCACTTTTCTACCATACCTGAAACAATACCTTGAGCAGTATAGGAGGACTATATTTAAGGCCTATAACTTTATAAGGAAATAGCCATCATACTTCATAAGTGTTTTGCATTCCGATCACATGCCTACACTCTTCATACTTTCCTGTTTTTTCATAAGCAGATTGTCGACTCAATCTGTCTTTACCGACAGTTTACGTAATATAGAATGCCGCGCCGGAAGGCATCGATTACCGCTGCGCTCTCGGCTTTCGCCAGCATACAGCGTATCTGTTACCGCACAAACGAGTCCTCTGTATAAGTAGCGAATAGCTGAAGTAGGCCTCGTCAGTATCAGCTTTGCTAGAGGTTGGCATCCCTGCATCAACGGCAGCCGCGCCGCTGTCTAAAGTAGTGGCCACACAGGGGTTGCGTTTTACGGCTTGTATTTGGTTATCACATATATTTCATCATTGACCGGAATTTTGACGGGTGGCCACACCTGATGAGTTTAGTGACCACATTGGCTTAAGTTTTACGGCTTATGCATTGGGTCGGAGGTAGTGGCGCCATGTTTGTCACGGCCCGGTTCGAATTTATAAACGTGTGTAGCTGTGTAATTTTACTACAACAAGGCAATTGTTAATGACGATGTAATGTACTCTGTCACAATTTGATTATACTATGAAACAACTCTTGAGCAGTATAGGAGGACTACCCTGAGGGGCTGAATGTATTTGACTGACTGTTTTCAGCACTGTTTCCTTGGGTGGTTGGTGATTAGTTTGTAACTTTTCGTGCTTTATCTTGCATTTTCGATGTCTGAGTTCTCTGGCCTTTTATTATTATTATTGTTGTTGTTTTTATTGTCGTTGTTGTTGTTATTATTATTATTATTATGTATTATTAATTAGAGAGAGAGAGAGCGAGAGAGAGAAAGTGTGTGTATTAGAGAGAGAGAGAGAGAGAGAGAGAGAGAGGGAGGAGAGAGAGAGAGAGAGAGAGAGAGAGAGAGAGAGAGAGAGAGAGAGAGAGAGAGAGAGAGAGAGAGAGAGAGAGAGCGTCTTCTATGACGCATGTTTAGTGTTTACGTCATCATCACTGACCTCATGTTTTATTTATTTTTCATCACTGAAGAAGGGCGTAGCCCGAAAGTCTTTGCTTTTATATTTTTCTTGGTGTTTTTTGTGTATTTTGTTTCTGATTTCTATGAAACAACTCTACTAAGATCGACACGCAACAAGTGAATGGGCTCTATGCACAAAGCGAGGCGGTCACATGCTGCGGGAATAACACAGCGTGCGCGAGTTTTGAAAGTGGTGAAGTACTGTGCTGCGTTTTGATGCTCTAACTCCGACGTAAAACCTTTATGCAAAGAAAAGAACATTTCCTTTCATCGATTTCCACTGAAGGATGAAATATTGATGAAGCAGTGGTGTTAAAAAATAAGCCGGAAAGATTTTGTGGCAAAAGAGCACAGCACTTTATGCTCCTAGTACTAGGCCTACGATAATGACTATTGTTAGTATGTAGGCCTACTCTAGGTCGTCGTTCAGATTTGTCCTATTATTTTAGGCTTGTTAAAGTCAAAACTAAAACTAAATGCAATAAACTCCCTGACAGCATTAAAAAAAATTACCTTTCCAGAGCTGTCGATAATGCAGCTGACGTTATATGCAGATCATTTGTTCATCTCTGCTTTTACTCGAGCGCGAATGATGAGGCACTGCATGTCGTCAACTCTAAACTGCATGTCAGTGACAAATCGCTCTTTAAAAAAAGCCTGTACCCTGATAATAATTTGTCTGTAATCATTATTGCACGAATGTGCTATGTTCAAAACATCACAATATCCCAAAATGTCGGTAAAGTTAAAATTTTTAAGCAGCATTGGAGTACACGCGAGCGAGCTAAAAGAAGCCATGACCGCTTTGTTAATCCCGCGTCACGTGACCATGCTGCTTTCGCGCGCCGACTTGTGCATAGAGCCCATTCAACTGTCATAGCTCGCCAAGTCGTGTGTAGCAGACAACCTGTATTGCGTGTAATCAAACAAGAAAGCAGTTTAGGTTTACCTCTAAATTCATGACATCAAACTTTCGCTGCTGATTGGTCCTCGTAAGCCCGGTTTACATATTGGTGCAGTAAAAATCAAACATGCGATGATGCGCTATCGTGATAGTTTACGTTAACCAGTAAGCAAGGAAATACATTACATTATTATTGCTTTAGGTCCAGCGGACTCTTCCGAGCCAAATCAGGACCGGACAACCCCCGATCCGCATAAAAGATCTGCTGAGACAACCCTAGTGGTAAAACTGAAAGCTCTCCACCAGCCCAGTCACTTTACAATAAAGACATCCCACGCAGGGGACGGCTGAGGCTTCACCCCAACTTATCGAACCCCCGTTTACAAAAACAAAATAGAGTACAAATATCATTATAAATTATCAACAAAACACATACATATAAAATGCCTACATTGCTAAATAATAACATCTTAGGAAGCCCTAGTGACCACCTGGCAGAAAGCGTCCAATATTCCCAAGCTGAGACCTCATACACAAACAAGGAGTCTTGTCCCGGGAGAGTTTTCAAGAAAAAAGGTAGGAGACTGGTCTAGCAAAGAAGACGATAGTATAGCAGATTGATAGAAAAGAGAAGGAATGAGAAAGAGCAAATGAGAAAGACAGCGACAGTGGGAATTTAAAGCACTAAATTTCCAGAAAGTGGGGATACTACTTATACTGAAACCCCAGGCACCCCAACGGGGTGAAGGAAATACATAAGAAATTCATAAGTGTCACACAGGTGTGGCGGGGTGTACTCATTCTCTGGGATAAAGGGTTGGGGAGTCTCGCCCCTTCAACCACGTGCAGAACATTTCTTATAACATTTTATCCTATACCCTTGCCGGCCTTCATGTCGATCTTTCTATATAGGCATGAGCGGAAAATTACCAGGCCCGGTCTGGCATTTACATTTTTGGATAGCCTCAAGACTATAAATATTTTGTTATTAAATTGTATAAATTAGAACGTAAAGCTTCGCTTCTCGCGTGGCCGGGTGCTACTGGCAATTGTGGCCGGGCCTTAATCTATTGACGAGGGAGAGGGCCCCGTGAAGTCGCAGCGCTAGGCCTGTGGATTGATTGATTGATTGGGTAGATTAACGTCCCCGGACACATGGAGCATATAGGGGACAGATCCTCAGAGTGACCGGACTCAACCTGTGGAAGCAGGCAGCGGTTGTTTAATAATCATTGACCACACACTGCGAGGCAGAGTCGTCGGAGGTTCATGGTGGATAGGCGACCTAAGCCTCGGCCGTCTCTGCTACTCTGTGTGGAGGGAACACTCGCATAATAATAATAATAATAATAATAATAATAATAATAATAATAATAATAATAATAGTAGTAATAATGAATGCTAGATACCATACTGCACTCTTTGATCGTTTTACATATGAATGTAAGCCAATAATTAAACAGTACACAGACTTAACGTTCACGCGCCAAAAAAACACAGACGGGCGCACTTCCCAAGGCAAAAGCACGCATGCACACGCAAACTTAACAAGTAGCACTGACCACTGAACTAAATAAACTCAGTGAGCACTGACGCTGTGTTTTTGTTCCCTTCTCTGTTCTGCTCTCAGCTTTCGTGTCGTGTGCACTCAGCTCCTTTCGGTCCCCTTTCCTCTCAGCTTTTTCTCGTCTCGTTACGGCAACAGCCCGTTTCACTCTAGCCTTCGGCTCAATTTTGTATGGCGGCCTACTAGCGCCAAAACCTGATAATTACAATTATCATGTGATAATTGCAAATATCATGGGATAATTACAATTATCAAGACATAATTACAATTATCATTGAAAATTGCAAATATGTTCGTGTGATCATGTTTAATTTTCAGTTTTGGCTCTATCAATCCGCCTGGAAATGCGCCAAAACTGAAAATTGTAATTATCACATGATAATTACAATTTTCACTTGATAATTATAATTTTCACGTGATCAAGCTTAATTCTGGTAAGGCGGCTTACTAGCGTCAAAACCTGCAAAACTTACATGTATCAGTGATAATTGTAATTAACACGTGTTCTGTGTAATTCACTGAGATACCGGTAATTCACAGTGTTAATTACTAATTTTCAGTTTTGGCCACGCTTTACTAGGGCCAAAACCCCAGGCGTGCTGGGAACAGTGGCTCTGCCGCGCATGCGCATCGCGTATCGGGCCGCGCATGCGCATCTTGATATTTATAATTTTCAGTGATAATTGTAATTATCGCTTGATAATTGTAATTATCTCTTGATAATTGTAATTATCTCATGATATTTGTAATTATCAGGTTTTGTCGCTAGGAAAGCGTGGCAAATACTGATAATTATTAATTAACACTGCGGATTACCGATATCTCTGTAAATTACACAGAACACGTGATCATTTTAATTATCTCCTGATAATGGTAACTCTCGGTTTTGGCGCTAGTAGGACGTCATAATTTTTCCTTGTTCTTGACGCGACGCCGTCCCTCTTGTGCCTCACGCCAACCGTCCTTCTCCCACCGTTGCGCTTATTTTCGACTTTTTATTTCTCCTCCGTCACCCTCCTTTTCTCCCTCTCTCCTTGTTCCTCATTGCTTCTGACTGCCGCTAGCGGAATACTGTGTTGTGTGGCTTCCTTCTTCCTCTGCTCTGACCTTGCATTGGTGAGAGAGAATGTGGAAAGAAACCTGAGGGCGACAGCCTACATCACGAAGATGGATGTTCAAACGTGAACAGATTGTGCCGGCACCACACGTTGTCACTGGACGGCATTTGCGCCAGTGTTGGGAATACTGTAATGTCACTGGAGCTAGCACGTGCTTTGTGTGCAGCCGGCGAGGGATAGACTGTCACTGTCAAGCGCTGCCTCTTCCTGCCACATGCGGTGAGTAAGCTTTCTTTGTGTTCAGCTAGACTTCTAGGTCATTGGATTCGGTAAGGACTAATGGACACGCGTCTTTTATGAGTAGGACAATGTTCCTCCCCTAGTTGGTTCTCCAACGCCATTATATTTTCGTAAAGCACAAGTCGAAATCGTCATCGTTTAGGAGTCTTAAAATTAGTTATTTCCTTTGGTTTTTAATTTGCCTGATCATTCAAAGTGTGTGTTTTTGTGTGTTGCGTGCGCGTGTGCGTGCGTGCGTGTGTCTTATACAGCCTAATGTCAGATTGCTCCTGTGCTGAGTGTCAGTCGGAGAGATGTTCCCGTCTTAACATCTAAGACTGCGACAGTATAGCTGGCGTGAGTCGACAATGTGACTGTGACTCAGAGCTGATGTCGCAATGAAACGATCGATACGCGTTAGTTATAAGATCTACGTTGAAGGGATCATTGTGGAAAGTTAGAAATTGCGCCGTTCATCATCACCTTGTTAACAGCTAGACTATTCACATGGTTTTAATATTGATGTTTCACGCTATCAAATATTATGAATGCTCTCTCTCTCTCTCTCTCTCTCTCTCTCTCTCTCTCTCTCTCTCTCTCTCTCTCCCTCCCAACCCCACTCTCCCTCCCAACCCCACTCTCTTCTTACAGGATAAGTGAAAAAATGTTTATAAAGATAAATATATCGATGTTTTCTTGTTATATAAAGCCTAGGTCTGATGACGAATGTTTTGATTGCAATCATAGGGAAAATCATGACTTAGGCCCTACGTAAATGATTTCGTGAGACTAGTCATCTCAGTCAAATTAGTTGGCAGCGTGATTTGCGATGATTTTCAACGTTTAGAACATGCTTTAATTTCGACGAACTGATTGCGGGTCATTCAGCATGGGAACCAATGTCAATGAAACGCGTTACTTTGATCGCATGATCTTGCGAAAAAAAAAAAGACTAATAATTCTAAGACCGGCCCGCTAGGAACGTTAAGTGTGAAAAATACCTGTGAAGTAATAGAGATGATACAGTCACATGCATGTTTATGGGATATTTTCTTTTTCTCTGAACTTAGCAAATGAAATGATACCGTTAGTGCAAAAATTCATCTTCGCTGCTTGTCACACATTATGACTTTCGGCGCAGCAAGGGTAAACACTCTTGTGCTTTTTTTTTTTTTTTTTTTTTTTTTTTTTTTTTTTTTTTAATGCGTATTGATTGTGGGCATGTTTACCAAAATCAAACGTTTTCGTGTGACTACTGACGACTCGCAGCGTCAAACCTCCCATTTAAATCACGACTCGCAAACATTCACTGTCATTGTGATTGCAATCAAAACGTTCATCGTCAGACATAGGCTTAAGTTAGCTAGGACCTCTTTATGTTTTAGATTGACCGATATGTTGAATAAGAAGCGCTAGGCTAAATTAAGGGTTTGCTAATTCAGTGAAAGCTCCCAGAAATTATGCTTGTTAAAATCGCTTTGTTATATTTTCCAAGTTTCAGACACGTCAACACAGTTTTTTTGTGAGCGTCACGTAACTCTGCATGGTTCAGTCTCAGCAACACATAGTATTAACGAGGGGTCCACTATATCACAAAAAGTTTCGCTTATAAATTAATTTACACTGTTAACAGTTTGTTACATTGGTGTTTTTTTTAATCAGTAGTTGATTCAGCCTCGATGCTTGAATCCTGATAAGTGTAACTCAGATTCGTTTATCCACGCGACCTGTTCCCTCAGCAACATGCAAGGCAGGAGTCGTATGAAGTTTTCCAACTTTATTCAACGTACATCCACAACTGCATAAAATCGATCAATCGCTTTTTCCACTTTTCACTTTTTCCACTCTTTCAACTCAACTCCTAAACAGTACGGCACTTATATAGCCTCTCTATACTCTAGAGTTGTTGTTGTTGTATCAAATTTATTCATCAGATTAACATAAGTTGTACTGATACTCTAGAGAAAGTTCGAACATTCCAGCGTGACGCAATTACAGCCAATCAAAAATCATATCAAAGGTAAATACACTCTGTTATTACATGCTTTGCAAAACAAAATGATCGGATCTATCGTGCGCGTCTCAAACGTAACACAGTTGCACAGTTGCTCATTTAGGCTGTCAAAAAGTTAACGCTTTCGCCCTTCACGCTTCCCCCTCCCCCTGTTCCCCGTGGGGGTGCCGGGGGTTTCAGTATAAATAGTATTCCCACTTTCTGGAAATTTAGTGCTTTAAATTCCCACTGTTGCTGTCTTTCTCCTTTGTTCTTTCTCATTCCTACTCTGTTCTATCAATCTACTATACTATCTTCTTCTTCGCTAGACCAGTCACCTACCTTTTTTTCTTGAAAACCCTTCCGGGACAATACTCCTCATCTGTGTATGAGGTCTGTTGGATTAGCTTGGGAATATTGGACGCTTTCTGCCACATGGTCATTGGGGCTTTCTATGATGTTATTATTTAGCAATGTAGGCATATTATATGTATGTTTTGTTGATATTGTATAATGATGTTTGTATTCTATTTTGTTTTTGTACACGGGGGTTCCATAAATTAGAGTATTCACAACTTTCCGGCACCTCTCATAAAAACTCGTGGGTATCGCCATTATAAATTAAAACGAGGTTATATGAAACCAAGTTCCGGTTTTGCTTGTTTTGCTTTTATCAAAGCTTGATGCATGACTTTTAAATATGGCAAATTGCCGAAAACGACGATTGTTAGAGCCAGAAAACGAGTGGGATAAGTATAAAAACGGTGGAGGAAGTACATGCTCAGTGAAAGGATGCAAAAAACAATCGTAGAGGCCTGTATTTGTGGCGACTTCGGAGGTGCGTCGATCATCGACAGAAAGTGAAACAGGACCTGAAAACTCTTGTAGTTTTCCATAGCTTTGCCGTCGCAACCTTCACAAAACACGAAGTAACTGAATATGTTAGGCTAGCGTTGTGGCCAAGTGGGCTAAGGCGGGACTAACTTGCCTTGTCCACAAGCCAGAAACCAATAGCGCCTGACAGGTGTGGGTTCGAGCCAGCATCTGGGCGTTATGTTTTTTCCGAATATTTTTCAAAAATTCACAAATAATGTTAGGTAGGTAGGGTTTAGGCGCGCCACTGGCGATAGAAAGGGATAATAAACTGCAGCAAAAAAAAAAAAAATATGTGAGGGTACGGTACAGGTGGCCAGTGACACATGTTATTATTCTTGAATATTTGGAAATAACTCACTAAAACACGCGGAGAAAAAAAAACCGGAAGTATTTTTCATAGAGGGGATTCCCGTTGGTGCATAGGATAGCAGAAAAGTGTGAATAGCCTCAGCGTCCCCTGCGTTGGATGTCTTTATTGTAAAGTGACCGGCTGGTAGATTGCCTTCAGTGTTACCACTAAGGTTGTTTCGGCAGATTTTTATGCGGATCAGGGGTGAGTCCTGTTTCACTTCTCTGGTTCTGATTTGGCTCGGAAGAGTCCGCTGGACCTAAAGCAATAACTATGTAATGTAATGCCCTTCACGCTTTTAAGCCTACGCAATTTTGCGCTTTTTCTAGCATTATCCCCTGTCCGCAAAAACACAAAAAACAAAAAACAAAAACAAAAAAAAATAGCTTTCATAAATCTTCATCAATTGATACTCTGTCACATGCAGTGTTAAACGCGTCATCCATTCGTCCTCGTTGATCGTCCCCTTCATACCATATAAGCAGCTTTCAACAACCGTTCTAATGCCTTCAACGCCCTTCCACATCGTTGAGCGAGTCATCCATCCATCATCATTAAACGTCCAGATGTTACAGGCGCCGTATGACTAAAGCAGACTCATGCAGAGAGCGGCGATCTGTAACCAACATACACAAGCTTTACACATGTTACATGCACACTCTTATCCACAACAAACACACCTTCATCGTTCAAACATGTGATATAAAGGCAAGTCGCACTGTGATTGTTTCTTTCACACACGAAAGTGTAACATTTGATATAGGATGGCGGAGAAGGTTAGGGATGATGGCGGGGAATTGGTAGGTGTGTGTGTGTGTGGGCATGTAGAAACGACGTTACTCTAACACACACACATGAAACTCCACATGGTTTCTTTTGACTTTTTTGGAAGGCCGCCCTATTTTGACGTCAAAATAGCGCTCCGTTGAGTTAGAGCTGTTTTAGGGTTAGGTTAAGGGTTAGGGTTAGGGGTTAGGGTTAGGGATAGCTTCAAAAATTTGAACATGTCAAAATAATGTCAAGAAAATGAAAAGTGTGTCAAAATAATCCCTGTTTTTTTTTCACAACAGTCATCAGAATGTCGTTTTTACAAAAATGTGGGTGGGTGTGGGTGTGGGTGTGTGTTTGTGTGTGTGTGTGTGAGAGAGAGAGAGAGAGAGAGAGAGAGAGAGAGAGAGAGAGAGAGAGAGGCTCTGTCCCAAAGACATTCTGATCTAGATAGCCCCATACCTTTCTAGAATGTTCAGTCGTTAACCCTGGAAACCTCCCATGGCACACTGAGCTTAGTTTCCAGGACTAACATTATCTGGCGGCGACCATGTTACAGCTGCTTGCATATAATACCGTGTAAGAGAGGTATAATTCTTAGACTCTCTATCTCCTTGACCATCAATAGCATCTGTCGCAAAGAGTAGGATGGGAATGGGGAGGAAGGAGAGAAAAAGAGAGAGAAGATGAGGAAGAAGAATGGAGTTAATTGAAAGCATTCTGTTCACGCATCGATAGTTTTAGTTTACCGTCGTGTTTGGAATTTAGAATGAAGAGATTAAAAACAACCACAGACTATACAACAAAACTGGGCTAAGAAACCAATTGGAACGCATGCTGCCTGGTGTAAATTTCAAAACAGCAGGTTCAGCGGCCTACGGTAGTTTGAAGCAAATGGACATTTTGTATCTCGATGACCCATTTTGTCTGTGAATTAATAAAAATAATAATAATAATAATAATAATAATAATAATAATAATAATAATAATAATAATAATAATAATAACAATAATAACAATAATAATAATAATAATAATAATAATAATAATAATAATAATAATAATAATAATAATAATACTGGATGCTATATAAGCGCTTTTCCCCAGATCATCAATCACGATCAAAACGCGGCGATCTGTACCAACATACATGCTCACATGTATTACCCAATCTCATACACACAACAAACACACTTCTATCACTCAAACATAATGGTGCAAATGCAGGGAGACAGCCATTACAAGATGGAAAGGAACCCGAATTTTTATTTTTGAAATTTTTATATTGACTGCATCAAATATCATTATTGAAGGGAGGGAGGAAACCTGAGTATCCGGAGAAAACACTCGGTGACCTCAATAGTTTCGTACCTAAGTCACATACGTTTCGCCCCTTGCGGGAATCGAACCTGGACTTATTTCTATTAGATCTTGCAGTCTGTAACTAGACGCCCGACTTTAAACATTCAAAATTTAAAGTGCGTCTTATCATGTTCCCCTAGGAGGGTGTAACATTCTCAATTTTTGACAGCTTGGACGTGCACAAATTTGGCATTATACAAGCTGGGTGCCTTTAGTTCTGTAGCAAAGCGGTAGATATGGCGCATATGTGTGTTACGTTGAAACGCGAATGGTAGTACGTCGGAAGCGCGCACGATAGATCTAATCGTTTCGTTTTGCAAAGTATTCAATAATGGAGTTTATTTACCTTTGATTTGAGTTTGCATTGTTGTTAGGAGAGGCTTTGTATAACGTTGATAATTTGCGTTAGTCGATATTACTGGGGAAGTTTCTGGATCTGCGTGTTTACTCTCGATAGAAATTTCCCGATACATGTCGAAGCAAGAGAAGGTTCCGGGTATGTTTAGAACAATGTATGACGTAAGTCAGCGATGACGATCTTTAATTCTGATTGGTTGTAATGCGTCATTTTCTAGAACAAACTGAGGTCATCTCGAGTTGAGAGAAAAAATTATATATTCGATGCTCCGTGTGTTGTTGTGGATAGTTATTGTTGTTGATAGTACGTTGGAAAGTAAACTTGAGAGTGGAAAGGCGATTGAGCGATTGTATGCAGTTGTTGATGTGTGCTGAATAAAAGTGGAAAACTTCATACGTCGACTTTGTGACTTGTATGCTGAGTGAGCAGGCTGCGTGGATAAACGAATCTGAGTTACACCTTATCAGGAATTCAGCATTGGGGCTGAATCAGATACTGATAAAGAAAACACCATCATCATCAAACCGAGTGTAACAATGTGAGAGACTACTGAAAGGGAACACTATAAGAGCGCCTCGATGCCGTAACTGCGCGACTAATAATAATATAATAATAAAAATTCAATTCTTATCATAGGAGGATAACTCCCGGACATGCGAAACCGAAACTTACCAGCGCCACCAATAGATGATCATGATTAAAAAAAAAACAACACACACAACAAAATGGCCTACGGCATGGAACAAGACACTGGACTTAGCGGAGATTCTGCGAAAAGACATGTGGGAGTGATCACAGCAGTGCTATTAACTGCACACATTGTCGTTACAAGTGCCCTGAACTTTGATTCTTCAGATTGCCGAAGTATGAAACAAGTTGAATATCACAAATGATTGAAAACTATGCTTATTTGTAGATGAAACGGCCGTTTTGCCATCAAACTATGTAGGCATACGTGACATAAATCTTCCTTAATAATAATTATAATGTTAGGAAGAAGAAGAAGAAGAAGAAAAAGAAGAAGAAGAAGAACTACAACAAGTACAACAACAACAACAACAATAATAATAATAATAATAATAATAATAATAATAATAATAATAATAATAATAATAATAATAATAATAGATCTAATAATAAGGTGTTTGTATTCGCTTTTTGTTGTCTGGAAACCAATGTACACGGTAGTGTCGATAACATTACAGTTAGATCTATACTGTTTTTGAACTCAGCCATAAAATAGGCACTGGACTTAATCTGGTGAAACTCTGGTAAGGTCAAGTTTTGACTCGTATAGCCTGTCCCGAGTAACAAACGATAGCGTGTTCGTCGGAAGTCTTTCTTATATCGCACTTGAGCTAGGGCTCTTAGGGACAGGAAAGGAGCACAGGCGCTTGTATAATAGATAAGAAAAGGGAGACGGGTCACAGGCATAGGCGCTCGCGTGTCCAGATACAAAAGCGCCTATAGAAAGGAGTACCAAAGCCGTGCAGCATGATGTCATTGTCGCCATTAATAGAGAACAGCGTTCACTGCATATTTGGATATGCAGACTTCACATCGATGAATTTGGCATGATTTTGATTATCAATTAGCATAGCAATATTGCATTTTTACGCTGGAAATTTTTGCCCTCGGGATAAATTCCGGGATAAACTTTTTGGAGTTCTAGACTATCGGGTTTGGGTCACCAAATTTGGTCTCGTGCTCCGTCATTCTAAATCACTTGGTGTTATCGATCTGTTTAGCCCCCCCCCCCCCACCCCCACCCCCACCCCCCCCCCACCCCCACCCCCAAAAAAAATCAAATTAAAAAAAAACTCAAAATTATTATGTTTTTTTATGTTCTAGCAGATCTATTTTTACGCTGGATTTTTTTGCCATCTGGATGAACTTTTTGGAGTGCTAGATTATCGATTTTGGTCACCAAGTTTGGTCTCTTGTTTTGTCATTTTGAATTACATCTACATGCATCCGATCTATATATATTAAAACCTTTTTTTTTTTGGCACTTTTAATTCTTGAACCAAGTTCTGGTTCCTCTCCAGCCAATCCATCAATGTCATCCGCAAAACGGAGGTTGGAGATTGCTCTACTCCCTATGCTAACTGTGCCTTCGTGATCTGCAAGGGCATCTGACATGATGCGCTCTAGGAAGATGCTAAAGAGTGTTGGAGAGAGTAGACATCCTTGGTTTAAACAAATGTTTTATTCAAGGAAAAACATATAGGCTTAATTACAAACAGTGATTTACAGGATAGGCAACAAGCGAGCTTATATAATGACAAAATTCTACATAATAATTAAGTGACAGGCAACTGGTAGTTGCTTATAAATAAAGAAGAATACAACAATTAAAAAATATAATATAATAAAATAATTAAAGATAATGAGGTTTAGTAAATAATTTCACGGACATACACGCATACACATATATAAATTTAAAAAAAAATAAAAATAACAAATAAAAACGATGAATCAAATATTTAGCTAGAACTTAAATGCGTAAATAAATAAGAAATTGACATTTTTAAACCAATAATTGAAGAAGGAGGCGTCTGTGTGTGTGTGTGTGTGTGTGTGTGTGTGTGTGAGAGAGAGAGAGAGAAAGAGAGAGTGAGAGAGAGAGAGAGAGAGAGAGAGAGAGAGAGAGAGAGAATTTGAGCTGAACCCCGGGACGCTTGTGCGATGAAGCGGTGAATTTTACTTAACGAAAACGCATCGTTGACGCACACCGATTGTTGTTCTGAACCAGTTCCCGATGGCGCTGTTGTGGAGGACTGCACTGATAGCCTTGTCATACAGGCTTTTAATGACTTCATTAATTTTAGAGCTGATGTTGTAAACTCTCATGGCTTGACACCACCTCCAGAGCTTATGGAATGGAAATAAGTGCAGAGAAGACCAAAATGATGACCATCAAAACCAAAGGCATCAACATGGACATCAGTCCAAGGCCAATCCCTCAACACAGTGTATAGCTTCAAATATTTAGGAACCATGGTTTCAGACAATGGGTCCTGACAGGAAGTCCTCTCCAGGATCACACAAACCAACTGTTGCCCTGAAAAGGTTGAAGCCCATTTAGAAAGAAAGGCCCATCAGTCTACATTCGAAGGAAAGGCTGCTGCGCTCCCTTGTCATCTCCATCTTCCTATACGCTTGCGAAACATGGATCCTCACTTCAGATCTACAATGAAGAATACAAAGCATTGAGATGAGGTGCTACAGACGACTTCTGGGCATTTCGTATACCCAGCACACCACCAACAGCGAAGTCCGACAGACCATCACACAAGTTATTGGAAAACATGATGACATGCTCACAGTGGTGAAGAAACGGAATCTCCGATGGTATAGCCACGTCACCAGAGCATCAGGCATTGCAAGACCATTCTTTAAGGCACGGTGCAAGGAGACAGAAGGAGAGGGAGACAGAAAAAGAGGTGGGAGGACAATATTCGAGGATGGACTGGTTTGACACTGAACGAAGCCATGAGGGTTGCTGAGGACAGAGAAAGATGGAGTACGCTGATTAAACGATCATTTGTGGTGCCCCAACGACCTTTGAGTTACGGGATCGGATAGGATAGGATATTTTTGAACATTATTTTATTACACAAAAGTATCATTTACTTATTGTTTCACATGCATCTGTGCGTATTTTCTGCACATTCTGGATCGTTTAATTTAAAAAGCGACCGATTAGCAGCATTCGACCCTGGAGGTTTGTTTAATTGTCGCTATGCATCGAATTGCCTTCCCTTAGTTGTTTTTTTTTAAAATCACGATGACCGCTTGGGGCGCTTCGCGCGGAATATCATCAATATTTTATATAGCCGTCTTTCGGAATGATACTTCTTTGTGTTAAAGGAAAATTCTTTGATATTATCAACAAGCTGCACTCGTAACTTGCTGATAAACGTCATATATATTACTTAATAATAATAATATAATAATGGACATTTATATAGCGCTATTACTTGTCTTTTTATAGACAAGCGCATAGCGCTCTTACATGAAAGGAAAGAAACAAACATGAAACAACTTACAATATTGCATTAGAAATTATACAATGAGAAAAAATAAAAAATGCGTATGTCATACCAGATATTGTACTTCGTCTTGGAAGTCAAAAGTGAACGGAACGTTCTTGATGCGGGATTGTTATATTATTATTAAGTCAGCTTTCTTGGTATTTCCAGATAATCGGGGATCACGAGGAGCCAACAATATCAGTCGCCCTGTCGGTCTGTTTTTCGGCCCGTCGCTCGTCATTTCTCAAGAAGCACTGAACAGATTTCAGGAAACTTCATAGGAACATTATCTAGGTCAGTGGCCAGCTGGGGGTATTTGTATTTGCTGTTCATAACAAGGTCAAGGTGGCTGGAGGCAATCCTTTCACAGCGACTCAACCAAAGCTTTTTAGTTTTGAGGTTAGGTCAGCCAGGCTAGCTATAAATAGCTTCGCTGACGCTTCCTTTCCTTTCCTTTTACTGGAAGGGAGGGTGCAGGCAAGCTATAAATAGCCCGCAGCAAGCAAAATGTGCATGTGGAGGCATTAAACAGTGCTTCTCACATAGGCATTGAGCTGGTGTGCTTTACTAAACACATTTTACTCTATATATTTTTTTTTTGTGGGTTCGGGCAAATAGAATAGACCCAACGTTTCCCGGCGTGTCGTAAGAGGCGACTAACAGGGGTGATGTTAGCACGGCATCACTGGGCGAAAGTCTTCTACACAGAAGTCACCGGCCAGGCCGGAGGAACCTCACGTTACTACAGGTTCAACGACCACGTGCTCAGGGCCAAGGCGAGCCACACTGTATTCGTGGATTTCGGCTGTGGCCAACAGCCTGGAGAGGATTGGGCCCTGCCAGGTCTTTTTTGCCCAAGACACAACACATGATGAGGCTATCCACTAATTCCATGCCGGATCGGTCGTCGCCCGGAACAAGGACCGCGCCTTCCGTTGGCCACCAGGACGGAGGTGAAAAGTATGCTACTGATGGACAAATTAGCAAGATCCGCACGAGAAACAACATCGTCGTAGGAACCTGGAATGTCAGGACCCTAACTGCGGAAGGAAAATTAGAAGAACTGGCCCACGAGCTGGACCACTATCGATGGAACGTTCTAGGTATCAGCGAACTGCGCTGGAAAGGCCTAGGTGAAACAACGACTGACAAAGGCCACAAGCTCTATTTCAGCGGTAGAGATGACAGGCACGAACACGGCGTTGGATTCTTGGTCCACAAGAACATTCTAGCCACTGTCATGGGTTGCCGCCCAGTCTCCAGTAGACTCATTACCATCCGTCTGAGAGCAACTCCTTTCAACATTACCATCATCCAGGCCTATGCCCCAACATCAGACTATGAAGACAGCGAAGTGGAGGAATTTATGAAAATATACTGACGGTCCTTGACCAAGTGCCGAAGAAGGACATAGTCATAGTGCAAGGCGAAAGGAATGCCAAGGTTGGCCAAGATGCGCACCACAACTAGGGAGACACATGTGGACCCCACTGCAACAACGAGACAAATGACAGGGGTCTGAGGCTATTGGAGTTTGCCAGATACAACAATCTGGTACTGGCAAACACGCTTGGTCTCCACAAAAACTCCAGACGATGGACATGGCACAGTCCCGGCTGGGAACATCACAACCAGATCGACTACATCATGGTCAAGAAACGCATCAGATCAAGCATCAACATTGGCAGGACACGCACTTTTCCAGGAGCAGACATTGGAAGTGACCACGATCTCGTGATGATGTCTTTCCGGCTCCATTTGAAGAGAGTAAATACAGCAAAGTGCACCAGGCTGAAGTTCGACCTGGACAAACTGCAAGACCCGGAGGTGGCAAAAATATTTCAGGCCACAATTGGAGGGAAATTTGCACCACTGCTTATTTTGGGGGCAGGCGAAGTAGATGTCAACACCATGACCAATACCTTCAACTCAGCTGTAACAGATGCCGCCACTGAGATCCTTGGCAAGCACCGACCAAAGAAGAAGCCGTGGATCACACCTGAACTTTTGGATCTGTGTGATAAACGAAGAGAGTTAAAAAAGAAAAAGAACACCTCACAGGGAGCTGATGTCTACCGAAAAATCAACAATGACATCCGAAAAGGCATGCGCACAGCAAAGGAGAACTGGATAGAAGATCAATGCCAGGAAATAGAGAACAATCTGAACAAGAACAACAGCAAGAAGGCCTACCAGACTGTGAAGCGGCTGACAAGTGTTAAACAGCCCAAAGTCTCCACTATCCAAAGCAAGTCTGGCATATGCCTTACAGAAGAACAAGAAGTCTTGGACAGATGGACAGAGTACTGCTCTGACCTTTACAACCATACACCAAATGGAGACCCATCAGTTCTAGCATGTCCCGAGAACAGAGAAGAAGAAGAAATCCTCCCAATTCTCCGGGAAGAAGTTGAGGCAGCAGTGCAATCGCTGAAGAAAGGGAAGTCAGCGGGAGTGGACAACATACCAGCGGAACTGCTACAAGCAGGAGGAGAAGCGATGACTGATGCTCTCACCATTATCTGTAACAAGATCTGGCAGAGTGGGGAATGGCCTACACCATGGACCCAGTCGCTTGTCATCACTATTCCCAAAAAAGGTAACCTTCAGGAGTGTGAAAATTACCGCACCATCAGCCTCATCAGCCATCCCAGCAAGGTCCTCCTGAAAATAATACTCAACAGGTTGAAACCACAAGCTGAACAAATCATAGCTGAAGAACAAGCAGGATTCATGGCAGGGCGAAGTACCACTGAACAGATTTTCAACCTCAGAATAATCTGTGAGAAATACCTACAGCACCAACAACATCTATATCATGTGTTCATAGACTTCAAGAAGGCATTTGACCGAGTCTGGCATGCAGCTCTATGGGCAACCATGAAAGTGTACAACATCAGCCCTAAAATTATAGAAGTCATCAAAAGCCTGTATGACAAGGCTACCAGTGCAGTCCTCCATAACAGCGTCATCGGGAACTGGTTCAGAACAACAATCGGTGTGCGTCAAGGATGCCTTCTCTCTCCAACACTCTTCAACATCTTCCTAGAGCGCATCATGTCAGATGCTCTTGAAGATCACGAAGGCACAGTCAGCATAGGGGGCAGAGCAATCTCCAATCTTCGTTTTGCGGATGATATTGATGGATTTGCTGGAGAGGAACAAGAACTTGAACAGCTTGTACAGAGGCTTGACACCACCTCCAGAGCTTATGGAATGGAAATAAGTGCAGAGAAGACCAAAATGATGACCAACAACACCAATGGCATCAACACGGACATCAAAGTACAAGGCCAATCCCTCAACACAGTGCACAGCTTCAAATATTTAGGAGCCATTGTGTCAGACAATGGGTCTCGACAGGAAGTCCTCTCCAGGATCGCACAAACAACTGCTGCCCTGACAAGGTTGAAGCACATTTGGAAAGACAGAACCATCAGTCTACATTCCAAAGTAAGACTGCTGCGCTCTCTGGTCATCTTCCTATATGCTTGCGAAGCGTGGACCCTCACAGCAGATCTCCAACGAAGAATACAAAGCATGGAGATGAGGTGCTACAGAAGACTTCTGTGCATTTCCTATACCCAACACATCACCAACGACGAAGTCCGACAGACCATCACACAAGCCATTGGACAACACGATGACCTGCTCACAGTGGTGAAGAAACGGAAACTCCGATGGTATGGCCACGTCACCAGATCATCAGGCCTTGCAAAGACCATTCTGCAAGGCACAGTGCAAGGAGGTAGAAGAAGGGGGAGACCGAAAAAGAGCTGGGAGGACAACATTCGAGAATGGACTAGTTTGACACTGAGCGAAGCCATGAGGGCTGCTGAGGACAGAGAAAGATGGAGTATGCTGGTTAAACGATCATCTGTGGTGCCCCTACGACCTTCGGGTTATGGGACAGGATAGGATAGAAAACAAAAACGGGTGGCGAGTTTGGGCTTATGGGTACATGGCCAATCATTTTATAGCAGTCCGCTTGCCAGTCCGTCACTCAGAATTTCTTTGTCTTCTTTCAAGATTATCTTAACCGAATTCGATTAGTTTTAATATGCATGTACATCAACTACTGCTAAGCATTTATATCATTCATATTTGCACTTTCTCATAGGTCAAGGTCACTGTCATTCATCATTTTCTAAACACGTTTTGGCCGTTTCTCAAAATTGACTGAACCGAATAGGATACTGGTTTTTTGCTTGCAGATAGTTTAGATAGTGGCCCAACATGCAATGTTTTTCATTTTAGTTCTTTATGATATAAGACGAGTGGCAACATGCAAAGAACATTACACTGTTGAAAATTATGATATTCTGGCTATGTGTGCGAATTTTGTGAGTGCGTCGAAAATAACTGCACATTCGTTGTCTGGCGAACGTCTTTTCCATCTGACACCCTACGTTTTTCCTAGTGCCGTGCCATCCTTTCTAGCAGGCACTGCAAGCGGCAAGGCTCCTGATGAACGGGGACTCCCGGAGAACGGGGTGGTGCAAATAGGCAGACCGGAGACAAAACGTTTATGCAGAGCTATGGAGTAAGTCGTCTCCATTTAAGTAAAAGAACTGTTCTTTAGAAAGATGCCCACATGCAGTGTCTTGTAGATGATGGTAAGTAAAAGATGCCTAGATGCGGAGTTTGGAGGTACACCGAAGCTGAGTACTCTAGACTTCTTACCTCTGTATGTGTTTTGAAGGTCTTCTTCTTCTTCTTCTTCTTCTTCTTCTTCTTCTTCTTCTTCTTCTTCTTCTTCTTCTTCTTCTATCATATTGTTGCTGTTTAACTATGTGATTAATTAACGTTACAAATTGGTTGTTGTTGCGACAGAAGAACGAGCATTCATTAATCTTTGTTTCACCTGTGTGTGCAGTAACATGCGGCTACTGGTGTCGTTGTCTTGGCGCGGTTCGCGTGGTCAGTGGCTGGTGTTGTGTCTGGCACTGCTCTTCCTCCTTTACACCGTCGCCAAATTGACCGCCATCCCTACCAACAGCGCCTTCATGGCCACCAACGACCATAACAACAGCGTCCTAACCATTACTGCAACCTTCTTGCCCTGTCGCAGCCACGAAACCTTCACAGCGCACGAGGACCCGAAGGAAGTGGAGCGCTACTTCAACAGATCCAAGCCCTTGACGGAGGGGGGCCATAGTGTATCATCATTCCTACTCCAGCCACGCATTCTCGCCTGCAACTGCTGGCAAGACAGCAACAAAAGCAACCAACGTGACGTTGGTGGAACTCAAACAGAGGACCATGTCGTTGATGTAGACTCTGTTTCTAATCCTATCGTGGGTGCTGGAGGCGGCGAGGCAGGTAACGACGGAGTGGCCTTGGACCTGCTGGTGTTAGTGCCTTCTATCCCTGAAGCCGTGCAAGTCAGAAATGCCATCCGCAACAGCTGGGGCTCGGTGACTACCAAGGCGTGGCCCAATTCGCCACGGACTTGGAAGGTCCAGCTCATATTTCTGCTGGGAAAACGCGAGGAAACGTCAGAAGCGAGCACGACTTCACCACCGAGAGAACAAAAGCTGCCAGGAGACAGTGAAGGAAGTAGGACAGAAGGCCAGCGGTCTAGCCCATTCAACCTGACCACACTGAAGGAGGAGTGGGACGTTCACCGAGACCTATTGGTCGGGGACTTCGTGGATTCTTACCGCAACCTGACACTGAAAATGCTGACAGGGCTGCAGTGGGTGTCCACACACTGCGCCTCTCACAACATTCGCCACGTGCTGAAGGCCGACCAGGACACGTTCGTGCACGTGGACCTTCTTTTGCGCGTGTTGGACCAGTTGTACAGCGAGCAGCCGAAAGAGATGATGAAGGGGACGTTATTGGGCGAGGTGCTGTGTTTGGAGCCCGCTGATCGAAAGCCGGGGTCCAGAACGAGGATAGATCCCTCCGAATATCCATTTTTTAGCTACCCGCCCTATGTTCGGGGCGGTACATATCTCATTCCGGGACCTCTAGTGACGCCAATTGTGCGTACCTCGCAGCTTTTCCCCATACTTCCCGTGGAGGACGCGTTCTTTAACGGTGTGGTAGCACGCGCTTTGCACGTCAATCACGCACACTTGAAAGGTGTGATGCCCGGAATGCCTTGCGGTCTGACACCGTGTTCGTTTCTACGAAATAGCGTACTGACGGCCACTAACGTAAACCCTGACGCAATGATCGACATGTGGAGAGCTGTCCAAGCCGGTCCAGGGTACTGTGAACAACATACTTCGCTATGGATTCGTGCCTGTGAAGTTTTTATTGACTGGTTTAAACAATAGACCTTTTGCGCTAGGTTTTGATTGATTGATTGATTGATTGTTGCTTTAGGTCCAGCGGACTCTTCCGAGCCAAATCAGGACCGGACAATCCCCGATCCACATAAAAATTCTGCTGAAACAACCCTAGTGGGAAAATTGAATGCCCCCCACCGGCCAATCACTTTACAATAAAGACATCCCACGCAGGGGACGGCTGAGGCTTTACCCCAACTACTCGAACCCCCGGTTACAAAAACAAAATAGAATACAAACATCATTATAAATTATCAACAAAACACATACATAATTATAAAATGCCTACATTGCTAAATAATAACATCGTAGGAAGCCCTAGTGACCACCCGGCAGAAAGCGTCCAACACTCCCAAGCTGATCCAACAGACCTCATACACAAACAAGGAGTCTTGTCCAGGAAGAGTTTTCAAGAAAAAAGGTAGGTCATTGATCTAGCGAAGAAGAGCAAATGAGGAAGACAGCGACAGTGGGAATTTAAAGCACTAAATTTCCAGAAAGTGGGGATACTATTTATACTGAAACCCCCGGCACTCCAACGGGGGTACTGTTGCCGCAGTGAATCGGTCTTGCCTATAAAGGAAAGACAGGTTTTCAACTGGGGCTTTCACTTTTCCCTTTATAGGTTAGAACAATCTACAGTGGCAAGATTGCTCATGACCCCAAGGGGTTTTGCGCTAGGTAGGTAGGTAGGTAGATTACCGTCCCCGGACACAGTAGCGTATAGGGGACTTTCACCTTTTGCGATATCGACCATAGTAAGCATATATAGGCAGTGGGCCTGAAATTGTCGCTAACCCCCAATCTGAGTGTCAGAGGCTAATCTGGACATAACGCCTTATACACACAACCTTCGCTTGATAGATTTTTGACACTTATCCAGCGTTAGGTCGCCTGGTTAAGTGCAAACCGGCCTAGTCAGCTCGTAGGCCTATATTATTCAGGACAGATGACATTTCAAGTGGCCGTCGGGTATTTTGATGTTTCATCATCATCATCATCATCATCATCATCATCATCATCATCATCATCATCATCATCATCATCATCATCATCATCATCATCATTATCATTATCATCATCATCATCATCATCATCATCATCATCATCATTGAAATATTTATGTTATTCCCAATGTTTTCCAGCGAAACAATCAAACTGAGACATTTATTTTTATATTTCAGTGTCAGCGTGAGAGTGCGTGAGATTCTGGAAACTGTTTTTTGAAGTAGAGGTCCCATTATAAGACTACTTTACGACCTCATCTTGAAATTAGTGTCTTAAATGGAATATTCAGTTTGGCAGTTCTGTTGTGTTTAATACACCGTAAGTAACAGACTGTAAGTGAAACAGGTTGTCGACGCCACTCGATTGTGTATTCTTTTAATATTTTCAACTACATGACCCAGTTCTACTTGACCCGTGGCCAATTCTTGTGAGTTTGTGTAGACCACTTCCGTCTGGCTACAAGACAGTTTATGGAATTCAAATAAAAGTATGATTGGGTCAAGTATTACATATTCAGGGGCCCAAGAACATTCTCGATCCGGAGAGCACCACAGGTTCGATTCAGACTGCCCCGTAGTATGAACTTTCTGGTGAGCGCTGGCCATCGTATAGCTTTGATCAGAGTGATGGGTTTTTCAGTGTACAGTACGAGTATGTTAAATTTAAATGCGGTTGGACAACATTAAGCACACCATTAAGTAGACTATTGTTCTGTGTTATTTTGTCCAAATTAGCGTTCTTTTGGTATGTATCCCTATTTGTTTTTCATTATTGTGAATTTGGAACTGGCGAGTCTCTATTTTATTTAATTAAATAAGTTTGGGAGGTTTTCTTCTACCGCACATTTTTTGGTGGCGCAGAGCTGTGTCCATAAAGTGACAATAATTCTGTATAATTCCAGAATAATTCCAAATATTTTCATATTGAACATTTCGCGCCTAATACGTTTTATCTATAGGTATTTGTCTACGACGTGTGTGTACACATTTTCCGGGATGATTGGAACTTGTTTGAATGCTTTGTGCTCTGATGATCCAAGGCGGTGAAAAAAAATGTATTTTTGTATTTTTTAAAAAAAAAGACTAAATGGTGAATGATGATGATGAGGAGGAGGACACGACGACGACGATGATGGTGATGATGATTGGAATCATCATCATCATTGATCGTCATCATCAACGTCTTCGTCTTCACCTTTATGTGTGTCGTAAAAGTATCGAGAAGGACGAAATAAACTTCGGCGTTACATAATGTTTGACACATACACACATGCCATCCCCATCAGTGATGATCACATACATACACAAACGTTCGCAATGCAGTAGCAAACACACACACACACACCTACACACGCACACACACACACGCACACATTTTGAAAATTTATTCAGAATGTTCGACAAGCATTAGTACACAAAGCATCGTCTTGTGATTGAGATATAGCATTGAAACCCACAGGCGCGTGAAGAAATTGAACTCACAGCCAAACACATGCAACATTCACACTGTCAAAACTTTGCTTATTGCTTGTGTGTTTTTACTGGCTCAGTCAGTCAGAGTGTCAGGTTTAAGTTCTGTCAGTGTATTTTATTGCATTTATTCTGTATTGTATTTGATTGTATAAAGCCATGTTTGGTTTTGTGTTAATGTTTCTTACATTTAAAAATAAACTTTTTAAAAACTGTTGTTTAATTGTATTGCACATATGTGTGTACAT
The DNA here is from genome assembly GCA_036898135.1 of Oncomelania hupensis. Classification (NCBI taxonomy): domain Eukaryota; kingdom Metazoa; phylum Mollusca; class Gastropoda; order Littorinimorpha; family Pomatiopsidae; genus Oncomelania; species Oncomelania hupensis. The sequence continues at coordinate 23,638,529 of CM072512.1, read as the reverse complement.
GTACGAATTTTATCTTATTGTTTTGGCCGGCTGCTTATATTGATTTTGTGTGTGTTTGTGTGTGGGCATGTGTTAGAATTAGATGTATGTAGTTTAATCTTTTTTTTTTTAAACTTATTTATTTCTCTTATATGCTCCATATTTTAGTGTGATTGTACAGTCTCATATTTTGCGAGTCCTTGTGTGAGAGTATGCGTGTGAGCGCTGTGAGCAGACTTTTTACTTTGGAATTGCGCTTTATAAAATTCATTATTATTATTATTATTATTATTATTATTATTATTATTATTATTATTATTATGACTGGCATAATGGACACAGTAATTTTTATTTTCCTTGAGTATGAAATATGGGCAAATAGATGTTTAGTCTAACTGTATTTTAACGGGCAATATATTCCATAACAGCACAAGGCAATTGCTTTCATTTGTGAATGAATGAATCTCTCTCTCTTTCTCTCTTTTTTGTCTCCATCTTTCTCTTTCTCCCCTCTCTTCTTCTTCCATGTCTCCTCACACACACACACAAACATGTACTAACATGTGTAAGACTAGATAAGCATGGATTAATAATTATAGAGAATAATACTGTATACTATAAAAACAAAATAATGTATACATATTATCACAAGTAGCCTAAATATATCTGAACACAATTATTATAATTATCATCAAAGCTTTCACCATCACTCACGCCATCAGCGCTATTGCACAATACGATTAACATAAACAAATACAAATTTCATATCGTTGCATCTTTTTTTCGCCTATTATAACACCCACACTGAGGTATTTTAGGCACGAATTCCTGTCTTCAGTCTGACGCACCTCTATAATGGACACTCCCAAGACTACCAATGATCAACACCACTGTCCTACACGAATAGCCTAAGGCATTTATTTCTAGGCATAGCTGCACGTGTATGTCAAACTTTGTATCGTAGCAGACATTGACAAAGGCATCAAATGGCACAGCCACTTATAGTATACCAAGAAAACGTCACAGTCCTCATGGTTTAAAACAGTGATGTCAGGCGAAACGGATCAGTGTCAAATACTGGATACGCGCCTTTCCCCAAATCTCCAATCAGGCTCAAAGCACTGTGATCTGTGCCAACATACACGCTCACCTATCCTATCCTATCCTATCCTGTCCCGTAACCCGGAGGTCGTAAGGGCAACACAGATGATCGTTTAACCAGCATACTCATTATTATTATTGAGGAGTTGTATAGCGCACATATTTCGTCGTACTTGGCGACTCAATGCGCTGGCCGATACAGGATCTAACTCAAGCCGCCGGAGGCGCCAACTTGCAGCCTTTGGGCGCATCGTAATAACGCTCCAGACAACTGAGCACAATCCTGGGCAGCCAGGGAGGGGGGGGGGAATGACCTAGGTGCATGCTGGGTGTGTTCTTGTCACCGGCACTCACCCGTGTAGGACATGAGCGTCAGGATCTTTAAAGTCCGTTATGATGGAATGTATGCGAAATAGACTAGACCTCGGTTTATACTCTCATCCGAAGGAGTAGGAAACGGGAGTAAAGTGTCTTTCCCAAGGACACAACACAGTGCCCCGACCTGGGCTCGAACCCGGGACCTTCAGATCCGCAAGCCAGAGCTCTTCCATTAGGCCACCGTGTCTTCCGTATTTCCATATTTATACTGCCAGAGCCTTACAAAATGTAGAATGGCTATGTAGGCAGTGAAATGTCCTCATATGTAGAGATGTACGAGCAGGAGTTGTCGCTCATTGCTAGCGTAGACGCAGGCAGCAAGCTGTAGGTGCCACCCAGAACAGGCAGCGACGGGTGCAGCAGAGAGATGTCATCCATCACAGGCAACGACGGCGGCAGCATCATCGAACGAGATGTTACCCATTACAGGCGAACGATGACGGCAGCAAGGAGATGTTACCAATTACAGGCAACGACGGCGGCAGCAAGGAGGAGATGTTACCCATTACAGGCAATGAAGACGGCAGTGCCACCTATAACAGGCAGCAACGACGACAGCGGCAAGGTGGACGAGGCTTCAACGACCACAGGTGGCGACCACTTCAAGGTGGACATATGCACATGACTGTGTATAGTAGCTGATGGATGGCTGAGGCGAGACCTAGGGATAGGGATCACTGCTGGCGGCCAGTGATGCCATAGTCGGTGGAGACGCACCACACGGCATCTGCGCCTTTTGGGTGAACAACGCAGGATGCCTAATTCCCGAATCACATTATACACATGAGGAGGAAGGTGCAAGTAACTATCTCTGTTTGACAACCATTTTTGTCCGATACGCCGCAGAAATACAGAAACCGTGATGTTGCACAAGGCTATGATGCGCCAAGAGGTCAGTAATCTACAGTGAGGAGGCAGTGGTTCTACAACGAACAATCCAAGTAACAATTGCCTTTTATTCAGGTTGAAAGGGCATAGGTCAAGGTAAATTATTTTTGACACTGTTGTTACAGTCAAAATAGAGAAGAAGAATAAGATAACGTTGTAAACTTTACCTTGCAGAGTCATGGGGCGTTTAAAAAAAAATATTGTCGCCTTTCATCCTGTTTCTCGTTAGTGTTCAACTTTAAACTTCAATGTTCATAATTCTTCTCAGCTAGCACAAACTCTGTTAGAGCAAGCGCTCGACCTTTCATTAATTTGCCTCCGCACCAACATTAATTATTAACAGCGGCAGAATGTGAAGTTGTTACTGTTGATATGGCGGTACTGCTAAACTAAACATAAAGCCTTCTATGCAGGCATACATATTAAGCTAAAAATGATGATACATGTATTAATAAAAGACACGGGTATAAGAGAACGAGGACACGATTACGACTACGATGATGGGGATGAGGATTGTGGTGGAAGTGGTGGTCATAATGACAAATACTGTAAAGACAGCAGTATGATTGTGCTGCCACTGATAACGATGATGATGATAATGATGATGAGGAGGAGGAGAATATCGATAATAACGATGAAGAGGAGGACAATACTGTCAACGATGACGCCGAGATAAGTATATGATCGGATTAGCTTGTTACAGTATACGTTTAACAAATGAGCTGAAATTGTTAACAAAATAATTAAACTAGATGGTTGGAGAGATGGTCAGTGTGTGGATTCTTGTCTTGCTAGTCGATCTGTTGGTTGGTCAGTCAGCTAGCTAAAGGACCGGCAACTCACCCTTTCGTATGTGTTTGTGAGGCAGTGTGCCTGTCAATGTTATTTAAAAAGAGATTTCTCTTATATAGCGCACTTACAAGCTCAAAGAGCTTCTCAAGGCGCTGGCCCGTAATATCCAGCAATCACACAATAGTTTGCTGAAGTCAGGATTCGAACCCACGTCGCCCAAGACGATTTATTGATAGTTCAGCCTTTTTCACCTTCTCTTCTCGCGTAACTGTGGCCGCATGGTTCAGTTAAGTATTATTTTCTACTCAAAACGCAGGGGATTTTAAACTTAAAATAAACAAACCAAACGACACTTTTAAATTTTAAAAAAAGCTTAAAATAAACTTTTAAAATCAATTATAAAAGTCTGCTTAACGGAGTTTTTTTTTAAACTTATGTTTACATTAAGGGGAAATAAATAGCTTGTCTTGAAGTTTATTGGGGTTTCTTTCCCCCCCTCCCCCCCCCCCCCCAAAGTCGAGAACAAGTGTATGATTGCTGCTCTACAACTGCCGTGGACCGCTGAGAAATGAACCCGAGTTTCGCACGCATGTGTGGGTGATAAAATTAATATTACCCTTATTCGCCGCTTTCCATACACCCACCCTCCCCCAACCCCGCACCCACCCCCGAAATTTTTTAGTTTTATAATTATAGATAGATAGATAGATAGATAGATAGATAGATAGATAGATAGATAGATAGATAGATAGATAGATAGATAGATAGATAGATAGATAGATAGATAGATAGAGGCGGAACTATTTAGAACTATACTTAAGATGTTTGGCTATTTGAGGGTGAATATTTTTATTCTTATTTATTTATTTCTTTTATTTATAGAATTTTTATTTTTTATTTTTTATTTTTTAAATTTAAAACGTTTATTTTATTTTATTAATTTTTTTATTTTATTTTGGGCGCGGGTGGAGGGAGAGAGGGGGAGATGACTCTTTATTGCTGAACTGATGATGCGATTGTAAGGGAGTTGGTATGTGTGGTTATATTACTTTCCCCTCCCCCCGCCTCTTCCTACTGAACACTATGTTTTGGTGATGTTGGTGAATACGGTTCAGAGATTGCTTTTAAATATAATTATTCTTTATAATTAATATAAATTTCTAAATAGTACACTTTTTTTTTTTAATGAACTCGATTCACTTTCTTTACTATATATAATACGCTTAGACTGTTTTGTTTTGTACAGTCCTTGGGTCTTACTGAAGAAGGTTTTAGTGTAATAAACCGAAAATTTTAACGCCTACTACCCAGGTGTTGTTGTTGGTTTTATTATCATAGATAGATAGATGGATAGATGGATAGATAGATAGATAGATGGATGGATGGATAGATAGATAGATAGATAGATAGATAGATAGATAGATAGATAGATAGATAGATAGCTAGCTAGCTAGCTAGATAGATAGATAGATAGATAGATAGATAGATAGATAGATAGATAGATAGATAGATAGATAGATAGATAGATAGATAGATAGATAGATAGATAGATAGATAGATAGATAGATAGATAGATAGATAGATAGATAGATAGATAGATAGATAGATAGATAGATAGATAGATAGATAGATAGATAGATAGATAGATAGATAGATAGATAGATAGATAGATAGATAGATAGATAGATAGATAGATAGATAGATAGATAGATAGATAGATAGATAGATAGATAGATAGATAGATAGATAGATAGATAGATAGATAGATAGATAGATAGATAGATAGATAGATAGATAGATAGATAGATAGATAGATAGATAGATAGATAGATAGATAGATAGATAGATAGATAGATAGATAGATAGATAGATAGATAGATAGATAGATAGATAGATAGATAGATAGATAGATAGATAGATAGATAGATAGATAGATAGATAGATAGATAGATAGATAGATAGATAGATAGATAGATAGATAGATAGATAGATAGATAGATAGATAGATAGATAGATAGATAGATAGATAGATAGATAGATAGAAGTTCCCCGTAATATATATAAGTTCCCCGTAAGTCAAGTGTTACTGCCTCATCTAGTGGATGGCCACACACCATAGTTACTGCAGTAAGCAGCTCATAATGGAATTAAACCCTCTTCATAATTATGAGCTGCTTACTGCGTAACTATGGTGTGTGGCCATCCACTAGGTGAGGCAGTAACACTTGACTTCCGGGGAACTTTGCTGACGTTATTGTTTTCCACACCAGAGGGACATTACACAATTTGGATGCCTGTATAGCGGGTTCCCTATAAAGGCCTATAGCACAGGCTTACGAATCTCGTACGTTTGATAGATATATAGAAAGTGGAACAACAGGGTGCACCTCCAAGATTTTATTGCAGCAGCAACTTTCATGCTTTCACAACAAATGTATACACATAAATGGATAATTATCCTCGCGAGTTCTTAGCGAGTGGCAAATCAGGTACTGTCGGAAGCAGGCTAATCGTTTCAATCGAAGATGACAAATAATCACAGCAAGCATCAACTTCATCATCTTCTTCGTCGTTATCTTCCTCCGGTTCTATCGCCATCGTTTCTCTACTTTCTCCTCTTTCTTTTCCTTTTTTCTTTTTCTTCTTTTCTTCATTCCTTTCTTCCGTCCTTTATTTCTTCATGCTTCTTTTCCTTCTTCTTCATCATCTAGGCCTATGAACATAACATATGAACATGTTTATAGCGAGCCAAGAGAGCAAATATTGGTATAATTTCTTCTTCTTCTTCTTCTTCTTCTTCTTCTTCTTCTTCTTCTTCTTCTTCTTCTTCTTCGTCATCGTCGTCGTCGTCTTTTTTTTTATTCGTCTTCTTTTTTTCGCGTTGTGTTTTTGGTTTCTGAACAAGTGTGGGCAGAGGTAAGGTACAACTGTCCCCGTGATTTGTATTTTCTTCTTCTTCATCATCATCTTCTTCTTTATTGTGGTCGTCGTCTTTTCTTCTTCTTCGTCTTCTAGTCTTGTGTGAGTGTGTGTGTGTGTTTGTGTGTGTGTGTGTATGTGTGTGTGTGTTCGTGTGGCGAGTGTGTTGGGTTTCTGAAAATGTGTGGATAGAGAGTCAAAAGACTTTTTCTTTAAATTGGACACTGAAGTTCTGTTGCGTTGCTTTGTAAGTTTTAGTGTGGTGCGTTATGTTGTGTGGTTTGGGGTGTGGTGGGGTTGGGCGGGGCGGGGTGTGGTGTCGTGTGGTGTAATGTTGTGTTGAGTTGCGTTGTTTTTTTTTTGCTTGTTTGTTTGACCAGAGTTGATACAGACAGTAGTAGCAATTCAAGCTGGCAGGATAAGACTGAAGAACCAAACACAAGGCCAGTTCCTGTTGGATGGTTTTTTTTTGTAAAACACAGTCAGTACAGATTATTAATAGGTCTACTGGATTTTTTTCTGTGAAGCATAAATTCCGAACATTGAATATTATATATGTATACATTCAGAACATCGAATTATATATATATATATATATATATATATATATATATATATATATATATATATATATATATATATATATATATATATATATATATATATATATATATATATATATATATATATATATATATATATATATATATATATATATATTATATATATATAAGATATAATGGTCCTGATTCGACTCTTTGCAGCCTGCTGGACTCTATAAACCATGACAAATTAACAAAATATGAGATATAATTAAGATTATTTTACAAGGATTGTTTTGTAGTTATACTGAATGTCATTTGTATAAGTTATAATAATTTTACAATTCTGATTGTTTAATTGTTCAGTTTTGTTTATTTTGTTTAATTCCTTTCTCCCTTCATTATGACCATTTTTTATTTCTTTAATATGTTCCCCTGCTCCCATCAAGTCTAAAATCACTTTGGTGAAAAGACGTTAAATTAAAGAAACAACAACAAGGCCAGTCTTTCAATGAACCGAGTGACAGGTCTTCACGGCAATCAAGCCAAACGAAAGCCAACTCTTTTAGAGACTGAGCTTTACCAGCAACCAAACCAAACAAAGGCCAATTCTTTAAAAGGGAAAAAAAGGAGTAGATCTACTCCCCAATTAAATCGCATTTACATTTTAGCCTGCTTAAGGTTCTTTTAGCACGTTGGCAGCTAGATGTACATCACTGATAGGCCTACACAAAATAATCAATATGTCGAACAACGAACATAATTCTGATTGTGTACTGAGCTCATATCGTCTTATCGTCATTAATCTCTCCAAACGTTTACAACGTAGATAACTGTAGTGTTGCAATGGTGTCGCTTGTAAACGTGTTTTTGGATTGCAGAGATATTTGAATCAAAGGGCACTGCTTATTGTTAATATAGAACACCTTTTTTGTTTTTTTTTCTTCCAGATTTAGTACTATCTGGAAATACTTTGAAAAAGTCTGGAATTAGAACGAGCCAAATGTTGGTCCGTCCATGTGTCCGTCTGTCGGTTGAACTTATCTTAAGAACAACTGAACGGATTTTGACCGTGTGACTTTAGCAGTCAGCTTAGTTCACGTCTGAAGGGAAGCGGGTTTGTGCTATGTATTTGTTATGAGACACGCCCCAGAAAAGAAAAGAAAACCAAATTGTTGTAATAAAATAAGTGTTACACTGGATTACTATGGATATTATTATTGATACAAGTTTCATGAGGGATGAAGATGCTGTCACATGCAGAAGGGAGGGCATACTATTGTTCTTTTTTCCTGGTATGAAAGTGGTCTTCATTGATGAATTCTAGTGGTGACCGTGATACTGTTGTGGCTGATGTGACCTACAGGCAGGTGAAGAAAAAGGGAGGTTGATTTTGTTATTGTATTAGCATACATAAGGGAGATAACTTGTAAAACACTTAGACCTAAAGACTTGACGTGGGTGATCCTGAAGATAAAATAATAATTCAAAGCAAAGAGAATGAAGCAAGGTAGGCCTACAGTCCTATTTTTGTAACTGCACAACTCAAGCGTACATGTCAGTTCAGGCTTTCCGAAATCCACTCTTTTGAACTTCACAATCAAACCACAAATTTCACAAAGTTCATCAGCGTTAAAGGCCGTTCGTACAGGTTCTGTGCTCTAGCCTCCAGATACCGTAGTCTTCCTTCCTCCCATTCTGTGTGCTGGTTCCTTAGAAACTCTCTTTGCATGGCCTGCCCCCAACGTCTGACGTGAAGCAGATGGTCATCGTCACTCAGATTGCTGGACCAGATCACGCGAGGACAATCCGTTTCAAGCAGTGAAGGGTCAATGTTTCTGCAGCGGCCATGAAGAAGTTCATAGTCATTGTCGGCGTTATACAAACTGAAGAGTTTGCGGACGCTAGAGTTACGTGATGTATTTTCATCCGGAAAATCTTCGTCTTCGGTGCCGGCGTCGTCTTTCACACCTTCGGCTGACTCTTCCATGTAGATGCGTTCATCTTGACTATTTGCGAAGTTGACAACATCTTCTTCAAGTGCGATGCCAGTCTGGTGTTGTGGGTGATGAGAGGGGATTCCGGAAACATCGACGAAGAGGACGTTTTCAGGTCGAAGTCTTCTGGAGTTGAGGGCTTGGTGTACCTGTAATAACATGCAAGGAACAAAATGTTTTATTGCCCCCATTTACACAAGGGAATTTGACATGTGGCGACATAATAAAAAACATAAATCATGATCAGACAAGGACAACATCATAGTCAATGAATAAAACCTCAACTATAACATCACGATTCATTCCCATAAACATTTCTAGACACTAGCAATCAAACAATAATAAGATAATAAAATTATTTAGACAATAAAAGATGTAAAGTGATATAAATAGCAGGCGACCAATACAGGGCATGACTTTCTTTGGACTGTTAATTTAACTCAACATAATTGTGCATTTCCACTAGGGTTGTTTCGGCAGATCTTTTATGCGGATTGGGGGTTGTCCGGTCCTGATTTGGCTCGGAAGAGTCCGCTGGACCTAAAGCAACAATCAATCAATCAATCAATCAATCAATTGTGCATTTTACTGTGAATATCAGACAAACTGAAACAGCTGGGGATTTGAGATCATAATTATGTTCCCAGAGAACTGTTGTTTTAAATTACACACAAACATTAGAATACATATTCCGGTATGAGGTTGGGGGTTTCAACATTACCTGATGGAGATGAAGCCTTCTCGTCAAGGGATGCTGGCAGAAGGCTGGAGATCTGATGACAACGAAGGCCTGACAGCTGGCTGCTAATGGTATCAACTGCGCCTCAGCTTGTCCGGCCAGTACTTCATTTGCGGCGTCCTTGACCCTCAGCCCTTGTTTGTGCAGTGCGGCCTTCACCTTATCAGCAACTTCGCGGTCCTTATTTAACTCATCGCCATATATTAGGAGAACCTCGCTGACTGTCGAAGGCCTGGCCTGGAACATGGCGAAATTGGAGCCATCTGGATTTGTGTTACGAGCGTTAGATACGTTGTCACCAACAGGAAAGTTATTTTCGGCTTCGGTTCTTTCTAATCCGACGCACATTCCATGATTTACCATACTGTCTTTTCCGTTTGGTTCAGTCAATCTGTCGCTGGGATCATTCACAGTCTGATTGTGTAGGCATATGCCTCGTGCGCGTCTTTCCGTTCGCTTCTTCAAAAGCAGGGAAAAGTTCCCACCCCTTAAAGACTGTTTGTAATGCCTGGTCAGGCACCGAATATCTTCGTAAAAATCTGCGCCACCTTGCCTTATTCTCACCGTGACACTCGTGGAAACTGTCGGGAACGTGGAGATAACCCACCACTGCAACTGTCGCCATTGAGGCAGATCAATGACTGGGAGAGGTCCAAGAGCAGGTGGCAGAGGATAGTCGTCCGTTCTGACCAACAGAATACGGTTTTCATACAGCTCTTCGTGTAAGAGGCAGTCATAAATGCACCGGAAAAGAACCTGTAGCTTTGGGTTTTGAAAGTAGGATTGTGACGTCAACAAAATGACGCTCGTGCAGGCTCCAAGTACGTCATCCCAAACTGCTGTCGGCTGTCGTGTCTCCGGTACGTCTCTGTGACAGTCGAAAATCCGCTGACCTAATGACGTCAATAAAGACCTAATACGATGCGCAGCTGCCTCTTTGTCTTTGGAATATGCCAAGAAGACGTCATACTTCTTCGCATTGTTGAATGCGTTTTTCCCTGTTGTTCTCGAATTATCGTTCTTCATGAAAGCAACATTACTCAGTTTCTTTTCAACGCAGCATCCTACCACGTCGCGCAGCACCAGCAGTAGCAAGTACTTCACACTCCTACAGTACCCAATAATTCCGGCCAGGGGACCGAGTAAGAACAGACACAAAATGTGTAGGTTTGTTTTAAAATAGTAGTTCATAATTTGATTCATGATGCGCTTCTCTCTCGCTGTGCAATAGTCGGATGTATTTTTGGTATCGTTTTCCCAGCACTCCGCGAAGAAAGCATAATGGGCGCTGTCTTTGACATTTCCGAAGAGTCCTGGAAAGGATGGGCCTACCCAGTAAATCGTTTCGTCTCCTACACACGATTCTTCGTAAATATCAAGTCGAGGATCGTAAACTTCTCTTGATAATCGAAGGGTGTGAATACCATACAGTTCTTTGGTCATGCACATGGTTTTAATGTCAGTGATGATGTCGTGGTGAAATATATCGTCAGTTGATGATATAGCATGCACATTCCATCCGCGAAAGGCGAATTCTATCATAGGCCCATTCTCCAGAAAGATGGAAAATAAATGCAACCAAGGCATGCAGTCACATTTTTTAGGCTGTTCGGTGATCAACTGTCCGTTGACTCTGTGCTGAATTGAAACTTGATCTTCACTGTCTTTCTTTATTATTATATCCATGTGAATCCATAATATTCCCCCTGGTGGAACATAGAAGTCTGTGGAGAATTGTTCTATTCTGCTTATATGATACGTCACTACCTCCCTTAAATCGACGACTGTTAACGCCTTGCATTGCATCTGAAATATAAAAACCAAGAAATTATTGTATTTTATAGTTCAGGATTTATTCCAAAACTTACTAAGTAAGATTTATTTAATCATAGTGATTAGGACTACATTAAGTGTCGAGCGGAATTATTTTCAAAAGGTTGTATATGTCGAGTGTTTCTATTGGACTTAAAACGCCAAGAAGAAGAAGAAGAAGAAGAAGAAGAAGAAGAAGAAGAAGAAGAAGAAGAAGAAGAAGAAGAAGAAGAAGAAGAAGAATCGCTTAACATTGCAAGCTGAATGTTTGTGTAAATGTGCAAACTGTAACTGTAAGTCTCGTCGATTAAAGGTACAGCTTTGTCATATGATTTTATAATATCCATCTCTTTGGTTACCTCATGTCGCTTGGAAGTGGAGTGCAGGAGTGTCTTTTTTCCAGTTGTGATTTCAATTGTTGCATGACATGTGTAATCCCCAAAATCCTGTTCAGTCAAATGGTGCACGGGTAGTCTATCTAGCATCAGGTACCTCCGTATACCAGCTGGTTGTCCTTGTCTGGCAGCTCCGCTCATCAAACGTCCCTCTGGTTGATACGCAGGCGATTTAGAACGGATCTCAAACGTATCGTTTCCTCGTTCAAAAATCCATTTTGTCTTTACCTTCACGTCTTCAGAATATACGTTCACATCGATTTCAAAGTCGCAAGATAGCGTCACGTCTTTCCCGACGTAAAGTTGAAAACGAAGTGTCGGTGTCATGTAGTCAGGCTGCTTATTATCTCGATCAAGAAACCGAGACAGGCGACCATTATCAAACTCTCGGAACAAATTGTAGTATGGTTCCCTTGGCAGGTATGTAATAATCGCGACTGCGCTGCTACTCTGAAGGTTCGAGATAAACTTTGGCCAGAAAGTTACTGATGCTGTCATAATTGGAACAATTAATAACGACAGAGGGATCACTACACAAAACAAGGCCAACAACGTTCGACCAACTCCGACCTTCTTCAACCATAGGACGATTCTGTAAGTTACAGCCAACATGTAGTTTGTCATGACGCGAAGGCCGAAGTGGCCACAAACGCACATTTGTATTGTGATTACGTGTCCTTCTGTAGCGTCGTCCAGTTGTATGTTTTCAGTGTGCAGCCGAGCCAGCATTCGTATATAAAGTAGCAAAAGCACAACAAAACCCGTCTGCAGCAATCGCAATTTGAACAGTTTCGGCAACTCCGGAATCGCCATTGTTTCCCAGCAATGACAAACCACTTTCATGCATTACGTAGAAGTATGATAAAGTGCGTATATACACTTCACTTCTTCAACAAAAGAACTAGTGTGTTAACGCGCCAACAGAAAGTACACTGCAGCTGGCGCGACGCAATAAATAGAAAGGGAGATTCCCTTTAAATATTTAGATTAGCTTTAACAGGCGCCCGCCCGTATCTGCGAGCGTCTGTTTATGACCACGTTTTCTTCTCTCTTCTGTTATAATTATTAAGAACTTCTCAAGTGTTTTCATAGACAGACGCTCGCATGTCCAGGTATGGGTGCCAGTGCTGGCTGAGTACCCGTGTTTGAATAGTCGGAATCAGAACGAGCCAACTGTCGGTTGGTCGGTCCGCTGTATGCTTTACCTCAAAATAACGACAGAACGAACTTTGACCAAACTTCACAGGAACAATAGGGAATGACAAACAGCTGAAAGGAAAGTAGTTTCGTTCGACGTTTCGTTGCGCGCTGGATTATTAGGCCACAGGTGCGTGCAGATGAAACCATGACGAAATTGGCATTGGGTTTTAGTGCTTTCGAATGCGCGGGATTTCTTCGCCGTGGTTTTCAAAACAATAGTGTAACGGTGGGGTTGCTTTATAGGGTTACGTTTGAGACGCGCACGATAGATATCATCCTATCGTTTTGTTTTGCAAAGCATGCAATAACAGCGTGTATTTACCTTTGATTTGATTGTGTGTTTAGTATAATGTTGATAATTTTCGTTGGTCGATACTATTGGAGAATTTTCTAGAATTACTTGTTTACTATCGATCGAAGCGTGTAAATATATCTAGTGGTAGCTAAGAGATTCTTCTAATCTAAATAAAGTGATATGACGTAAGACAGTGCATAGTTCCGGTAACGATTTTATTCTGATTGGCTGTTATTGCGTCACACTGGAATGTTCGAATTTTCTCTAGAATATAGAGTGACTATAAAGGTAACGCAGTTTCAAAAAGTGGAGAGTGAAAAAGTGATTGATAGAGATTTGTGATGATTATATGCAGTTGTTGATGTATGCTGAATAAAATTGGAAAACTTCATACGACTTCTGCCTTGTTGCTGAGTGAACAGGCTGCGTGGATAAACGAATCTATCCTATCCTATCCTGTCCCATAACCCGAAGGTCGTAGGGGCACCACAGATGATCGCTTAACCAGCATACTCCATCTTTCTCTGTCCTCAGCAGCCCTCATGGCTTCGCTCAGTGTCAAACCAGTCCATTCTCGAATGTTGTCCTCCCACCTCTTTTTCGGTCTCCCCCTTCTTCTACCTCCTTGCACTGTGCCTTGCAGAATGGTCTTTGCAAGGCCTGATGATCTGGTGACGTGGCCATACCATCGGAGTTTCCGTTTCTTCACCACTGTGAGCAGGTCATCGTGTTGTCCAATGGCTTGTGTGATGGTCTGTCGGACTTCAACGTTGGTGATGTGTTGGGTATAGGAAATGCACAGAAGTCTTCTGTAGCACCTCATCTCCATGCTTTGTATTCTTCGTTGGAGATCTGCTGTGAGGGTCCATGCTTCGCAAGCATATAGGAAGATGGAGATGACCAGAGAGCGCAGCAGTCTTACTTTGGAATGTAGACTGATGGTTCTGTCTTCCAAATGGGCTTCAACCTTGTCAGGGCAGCAGTTGTTTGTGCGATCCTGGAGAGGACTTCCTGTCGAGACCCATTGTCTGACACAATGGCTCCTAAATATTTGAAGCTGTGCACTGTGTTGAGGGATTGGCCTTGTACTTTGATGTCCGTGTTGATGCCATTGGTGTTGTTGGTCATCATTTTGGTCTTCTCTGCACTTATTTCCATTCCATAAGCTCTGGAGGTGGTGTCAAGCCTCTGTACAAGCTGTTCAAGTTCTTGTTCCTCTCCAACCAATCCATCAATATCATCCGCAAAACGAAGATTGGAGATTGCTCTGCCCCCTATGCTGACTGTGCCTTCGTGATCTGCAAGAGCATCTGACATGATGCGCTCTAGGAAGATGTTGAAGAGTGTTGGAGAGAGTAGGCATCCTTGACGCACACCGATTGTTGTTCTGAACCAGTTCCCGATGACGCTGTTATGGAGGACTGCACTGGTAGCCTTGTCATACAGGCTTTTGATGACTTCTATAATTTTAGGGCTGATGTTGTACACTTTCATGGTTGCCCATAGAGCTGCATGCCAGACTCGGTCAAATGCCTTCTTGAAGTCTATGAACACATGATATAGATGTTGTTGGTGCTGTAGGTATTTCTCACAGATTATTCTGAGGTTGAAAATCTGTTCAGTGGTACTTCGCCCTGCCATGAATCCTGCTTGTTCTTCAGCTATGATTTGTTCAGCTTGTGGTTTCAACCTGTTGAGTATTATTTTCAGGAGGACCTTGCTGGGATGGCTGATGAGGCTGATGGTGCGTTACACTTATCAAGATTCAAGCATCGGGGCTGAATCAACTATTGATAAAAACAACAGTGTAACATTTGGGGGGCCAAGTTGCGATCTAAGCCATAGCCAAGGGTTCAACTGCTACAACATGCGAGTCAACGTTGCGATAGGCAGTCATCGAGGGTAGCCGCCAACGAGTTGCGTCAGGAGGGGCCAACATACTGTGAATACATCCCCGATAGATTCAGGTTGACTGCAAGGGCGTGTAGTCGCCGAAGAATTGTTTCGTGAGCGAACAACAGACCGGGACTACGTGGCCGCCGCAAGACCACGTAGAGGGACAGTCTCGGAGCTACATCGCCAGGATTACAGAGAGCGACTAGCGGACGTCATGCCTACTTCAGCACAGGAGCGTGTACATCAACACCAGTGTTGTACAGCGTCGCATACGACGAGGACAGCGGGGCCTGCGTCAGCGAAGGCGACTAGTGACATGCATCAGCGCTACTGCAGAAAGCGTGCTGTTCTAGAACAATCTAGAAAGGTGCAGCATAGTCATGAACTTTCCAGAAAAGTATCAGGATGGCTGACTTCTGGCAGAAAGGACTTGAACTGAATCAAAAAAGGCAAGCAGCTGACGGAGTACCTCCAAGTCTCAGGAGAGAATACAAGAAAGAGTACTCGAAGAGCAACTTTGGCGTGAAGAAAGAGAATTAGAAGAACAACGTCGACGTCAAAAAAGAGAACTGGAAACGCAGCGTCGCAAAGAAGAAAGAGAGGAAAAAGAAGCAGAGCGTCGGTTCGAGTTAGAGATGGCGCGCATCCAGCAGCAGCAGCACACGCCACGCGTTATCAGCGACTTCAAGGCTCCAAAAAGTGCCAGCATTCGTCGACGAAAAGGACCAGATCGACAGCAATCTGGCGAGGTTCGAAAGGTTCGCCGAAAGCGATAAATGGCAACGTCAAGACTGGGGAATCATACTCAGCGCACTACTGATGGGGAATGCGCTCGACGTCTACACCAGACTGTCGAATACTGACGCCAAAGACTACGACGTTTTGAAAGAGGCCCTGTTGCAGTGCTACAACTTTACAGAGAAGGGCTACCGTAAACGCTTTCGTGAATGCCGGCCTCTGTCAGACGAGACGCCAAAGCAGTTTGTAGAGCGCCTGTCGTCATACCTACACAAGTGGATGGAATTATCAGGCAAAGGGAAGACTTACGACAGTCTCAATGACCTGATCGCGAGGGAGCACTTACGCAACGCCTGCTCTAAGGACCTCGCGATCCACTTGGAAATACAAAAGTTGCAGACGCTGAAAGACGTTTCTATTGCTGCTGAAAGATATTTAATCTCTCATGGAAAGAAAGGAGCCACCCCATGCGACGAAACATTTTTAGAAGACTGGAATCCATGGGAACCAGATCCAGGGAAGTCAGACGAGCCAGAGACAGACGGACTCCACGCCACCACCCAGAAAAGGACATTCAAGAGGCTGTTTCACCTGCAACGCTACCTACCACAGAGCTGCTAACTGTCCTCAAAACAAAAGTAGCGGACAGCAGAGCAATACAGTACAGACAATGCAGCGGCGGGCAACCGACAGAGGCGTTTCTTCAATCCACGGCAAACTAGTAGCTCTGACTCTTTTGTTGTGTTATTATTACTAATGTGGACGTATTTGTAAAGAGAATTCAGCATACGGAAGGCAGTTGTTGAGAACCATTTTTATTCCTTCTTTCTCCTACGTCATCTACACGTCATCTAAATGAGTCATGCATTTCATAGGCGCATGCTATTATACAACACCTCCCTTTCTTAGCTATTGAGAATATCAGTTTTGAATTCTTTGATGAAAGGACAGTTATTAAACCTTTAGTTTTACTTTGGTTACTGTTTCTAAAGACTTTCTTATTTTTAGTTTCTGTCTTATCTAATGTCTGCAGAGCGTCCAGCAACTTTTAGCTAAACTTAAACATCTTAACACTCAACAATAAAACTGCTAAACACAGCTTTCGAGCAATGGTTATACTGGAACATCTTGCTTCCTGCATAGCGTCTTTATTTGATTGATTGGATCTCACTTGATGTTATGAAGTCAATCTGGATGAAGCTAAACTCGTCATTGCTTGTAAGCCAGTTCTAAATTTTTGTTCAACAATAATTGAAACTCAAATGTCCTACTACGTTACCTAAGTAGTAAATATAACCATGCCTACTTCAGGTCGCATTGCCTAACTTATAAGTCTGGGTATCTGGCTGGTTTCACCACACGGCGACCTGAACGAGTAAAATACGGTTGTCCTACTGAAGAAGACGATGACATCGGTCTCGGCAGACTCGGACTCGGTATCGGACTCGATGTTGGACTCGATGGCGGACTCAGCTGTACAGGCGGCTGTTCTGTCGGTGATTGCTCTGTCTGTAACGACGCTTGTCTTGACTGCAACTGCGGCGCGCGCGAGGTCTTCACTGGATCGTTGTTCACAAAAGTCTCTCGGTTGCTAGCTGTCGCTTTGTCGGGTCTCAAATGTCGTCTATTACGCCGTAACTCTCCCTCGGCAGTTCTGATGATGTAGGATCTGGGTGCACACTGCCGTATTACCGTACCAGGACGCTTCCAGGTCTTCTCTCCATCCTCCTTCACAAGGACTGGATCACTCTCGTGAAGCTCCTGCAGTGGCTTTGCTCGCTGATCAAAGTGCTTCTTCGTTTTCTGCTTGTATCTTTCGTCACGCTGGCGTACATGCTCAGGGTCTACAGTACGAGGTGCTAGAGTCTGTGGAAGGACTGGCAAGGTTGTTCTAAGTCGTCGGCCAAATGCCAATTCAGCCGGGCTCACTCCCAGAGCTGGGATAGGTGTAGCGCGGTAGGTGAGAAGCGCTAAGACGTAATCTTTCTGTTTTAGGATGTCTTTCGCCGTCTTCACTGCACGCTCAGCCTCACCATTGGCTTGCGGATATCGAGGACTGGACGTCACGTGATTAAAATTCCATTCAAGAGAAAATTTCTTGAACTCTGATGATGAGAATTGTGGACCATTGTCGGACATGACAGTTTCTGGAATGCCATGTGTTGCAAAATTGTCCTTCATCTTGTTGATAACTGCTGTCGTTGACAGTGTACTCAGGGATGAGATGTCAATCCACCTGGAATAATAGTCTACACTAATCAGATAGTGCTTTCCCTTGCATTCACAGAGGTCTGCTGCGACCCTTTGAAATGGTCGTTCTGGCAGCGGCGACACAAGAAGTGGTTGTCTCGGCTGTGATGGTTGCTTCTGGAGGCAAAATCTACAGGCTGAGACACGATTCTGAATGTCTTTGGATATTCGAGGCCACCAAACACATTGGTTTGCTCTTTCTCGGCACTTACTTATGCCCATGTGACCATCATGGATTCTTTCCAGAATTTCCTTTCTCAATGAGTACGGGATTACTATGCGGCTACCCCGAACCAAGCAGGGCCGGATCTGGGGGGGGGGGGGGGGGGGGGGGGGGGGGGGGGGGGGGGGGGGGGGGGGGGGGTTCCTGGGTTCCGGAACCCCCCCCCCTGGCCATTTGATGTACCTCACTCAGTCAGAAAAAAAAATATATATATGGAGTTTTTTTAAAGCTCTTAATTTAGTTGACACTGGTGATAAGTAAAACGTTCCTCATTCTACTCAAGTTCCTCGAGCGGACACGTTTTTGTCAACCCTAACCCCTTAAAAAATTTTTGGAACCCCCCCCTCCAAGAGTAAGTGATCCGGCCCTGCCAAGAGTCCGTCATGCACACTGAGTTCGCTTCTGATAGCGAAGAAGTCTCGTGCTGCTAATTTTACATCCTGCTTGTAGTCTGGCCATCCGCTAGTCGTATACTCTATGGCATACTTGATGTTGACATCCTCTTGCGAACACCTGCGAATCTCGGCAAGCTTGGCGTCGGACACTGGCCATGAGGATGAAATCATGCTGACGTAGTGTTCTACATCTTCTCGTAGCGGTGAATCATCACAGCTTGGTAGTGGACTTCTTGACAAAGTATCTGAGGTCATCATGGTTTTTCCAGGACAATACTCTGCAAACGGATTGAACCGCATCAGGCGCATTAGCATGCGCTGACATCTGAGTGGCGTCTCAGATAAGTCTCTGGAGTTTATGAGTGGGACAAGTGGCTTGTGATCAGTTTGAAGTGTAAATCTTTCAAGACCCATCAAATATCGATCAAAGCGCTCGCATGCCCACACTGAAGCAAGGCACTCTTTTTCGATTTGTGCGTATCGCTGTTCTGCTTTGGACAGTGTTCTTGAGCAAAACGCAATCGGCCGCAATTTGCCGTCATGCTCTTGAAGAAGAACGCCTCCAAGACCGTAGCTACTCGCGTCTGCGGAAACTGTCGTTGGCTTGGCTGGGTCAAAGTAGGCTAAGGTCGGTGCTGTGGTCAGCATCTCCTTGACCCGTTTGAACGCCTCTGCTTGAGCAGGTCCCCACGTCCACGCGTTCGCTTCAACCAGCAACTCGTTCAGTGGTCTCAGGGTCGTCGACAAGTTCGGTAAGTAACTTCCAAGGTAGTTTACCATGCCCAGGTATCTCCTCAGTTCGTTCACGTCTGAAGGTTCTGCCAACTGCAGAATGGCGCTGATCTTGCTCGGATCAGGTCGTACGCCTTGAGCACTGACGATGTGTCCTAGGAAAGTGATTTCACTCTTCCTGTACTCGCACTTTTCTTCATTCAGTTGAAGACCCACTGCCTTCAGTCTTTCGTGGACTTTTGTGAGTAAAGTTTCATGCTCTGCCTCAGTTTTGCTGTGACACAAAATATCATCAAAGTAGCAGATCACGCCTTCTATTTCCCCTAGGATTTCTATCATTGTCCTTTGGAAAATCTCCGGAGCGGATGAAATGCCAAAAGGAACTCTGGTGAAGAAGAAGCGACCAAACGGTGTGATGAACGTCGTCAACTTTGCTGTGGACATGTCCAGTGGAATCTGCCAAAATCCAGACATTGCGTCAAGTTTTGAAAAGACTGACGAACCTCGAAGTTGATGAATGATGTCATCTATTGTTGGGATGACGTAACGCTCACGTTCAACTGCTTGGTTCAACTTCTTCAAGTCCACGCAAATGCGAAGTTTTCCATTCGGTTTCACAACAGGCACCATCGGCGACACCCAGTCGGTCGGTTCGGTGACTTCTTCAATAACGCCTTCATCTTTCATGCGTTCTAGCTCTTTCTTCACTTTCTCATAAAGGGGTATAGGAACTCGCCTAGCTGTGGCAACGCTGTATGGAACAGTCCCTTCCTTCAGTTTGATCTTCACTGGTCTACACTGAACTGTATTCAAAGTAGTATCAACTCGTTTGACAAGGTTGAGTGCTGTCGCAGAACTCCTACAAAGCAAGCTATCGACCTCATTGTCAATGACGTAGACGATCGCGTCCACTTGGTTTAGGACAGTTTTGAAGTGCCCTAAAGTCTTCAGTTGTCCCCCAGGACTGTGTAGGGTAATACGATGACATGGCGAAAGCTTTGGCTTACCAAGACGACGCCACGTAGACTTACTCACGACGTTAACGTCAGCACCTGTATCGATCTTGAAATCGATTAGCACTCCCTCTACTTCCAGTTTTATTCGCCACGGAGTATCGTTTGAATTCACCGCTCCAACGTAAAACTTCTCCGTGATGATGGAATCATGGCTCTCTCGCCTCTCTGTCTCTGTCTCAACTTCATGCAAGCTCTTTCCATGCTTGTTTCTGCACACTCGTGCAAAGTGTGAAAACTTGCCACATTTCGCACACTTCTTCCCCTTGGCAGGACATCTTCCTTTCATATGTGACGTGCCACACTTGCCACATGAGGAAACATACTCTGTGTGTCTCTGCTCACCTTTGGGTGAATGGGTTGAGTTGCTCTGATCTTGGAGCGAAATTTTTTTCTTGATGTGATGACGACTTCCTTTCAGTCTGTCAACGTTGGCGCTTGCACTTGCACTTGATCCTCTCTGCTCTTCCAACTCTTGTTTGACTTGCTCGTGCTGTCTAGCCATGGAAATGGCGGTCTTGAGGGTCAGCTCAGACTGCAATTGTAGCTTTTCTGAAACCTCATGGTCTCTCAAGCCAAGCACTAACCTGTCTCTAATGGCGTCTTCCTTCTTCTCGAAGTTTGCGTGCTCAGAAAGCTCATATAGCGATCTGACGTATTGTTCAACCGTTTCCCCCACTTTTTGTTCTCGTTTGTAAAATATGGCTCGTACATGGATAATGTTCCTGGCTGGAATGAAGTATTCATCGAACTTCCCCAACACGATGTCAAACACTTGTTTTTGATCATCAGTTTCAAAGGTGAACTGTGAAAAAATCTTGTCAGCTTCAGCTCCCATTGCATATAAGAGAGAATTAACCTGGATTTCTCCATCATCTTTGTTCAGCTTTGTTGCCAGGCGGAACCGTTGAAACCGTCCTCTCCAGGCTGGCCACGCACTTGAATCCAGAAAATCAAATTGTTGAGGTGGTTTGAACGCCATTTTCTTCTTCACAAATGTCACTAATATCACATAAAACTTGCTTCACTTCTTGACACCATCTTTTGTTGTGTTATTATTACTAATGTGGACGTATTTGTAAAGAGAATTCAGCATACGGAAGGCAGTTGTTGAGAACCATTTTTATTCCTTCTTTCTCCTACGTCATCTACACGTCATCTAAATGAGTCATGCATTTCATAGGCGCATGCTATTATACAACACTGACCATCAAGTAGGCGGCGGGGGCGTAATTCTTCTGAGTGAGACCGGGCGCACAGCTACTCATGTGGACGTGTAAGAGTGCATGACCGATGGCCAACTTCTCGGGACACAGTTCGTTTCTGACTGCATGAAGGAGGTCAACAGACTGCTGAGCATCCGGCATTTGACTACGACACCCTTTTATCCAATGTGCAATGGGCTCGTCGAAAAGTTCAATGCTACGCTGAAGTCCATCTGAAGAAACTGTGCAGCGAGCAGCCCAGACAATGGCATCGCTACATCAACGCCTTACTGTTCGCCAAACAGACGCTCTGTTTCAAAAAGTGGTGAGTGAAAAAGTGATTGATAGAGATTTGTGATGATTGTATGCAGTTGTTGATGTATCCTGAATAAAATTGGAAAACGTCATACGACGACTTCTGCCTTGTTGCTGAGTGAACAGGCTGCGTGGATAAACGAATCTGCGTTACACTTATCAAGATTCAAGCATCGGGGCTCAATCAACTATTGATAAAAACAACAACAGTGTAACATTGTGTATATTTACCACCGACACTGATCTGGCGAACTTCTCATGCTCTATGTGAATGTATATAATTTAAAAAAAAAATGTAAAATGTAACCCAACTTACTCGGATTTGGGATGCATGCTATGTTGTGGGCTGTTCATCAAAATGTCTCTGAACAAAAACACTGTCACTTGGATTGAGGTAATGTTTCCTTGGAAATTAAAGACTGAGAGTTGACAGTCTTTTAGTGAAGGCTTCAACTGACTGAGCATCAATCACGTCCTGTGGCAAGTCAGTTATTGTTCGTAGGAAGAATGTGTACTTTCTATGACCTGCCTTGCATATCTAAGATCTGTCTTGTAGATCTAAGATCTATCTTGTTCAAAACCGGTCGATACGATCTGCTGTGCCGTCTACGTGCTCGTGTCTGCAGTAAGGATCAAAGTCAGTTCCGGAGAGTTGACTGCAACAAGACCGACATTGACCTTGAAAAAAATTGTATAGTTCTAAATACATAAATATAATTATGTTATACTAACCACGACGAAATTGTCAATGGGTTTTAGTACCTTCGAATGCGCTGGATTTTTTCGTGGTGTTTTCAAGACAATTAGTACAGTATAACGTTGGAGTTGCTTTATGTTTTGATGTAAATCTACCACAGACACTGCTCTGGCTAACTGCTCGCGCCCTGTGTGACTATAATTATACAATAAAATAAATAAAGTAATAAATAAAAATGTATCTCAACTTACGCGTGTGGATTGAGATGCATGATATGTTGCTGGCTATTTATCAAAATATCTCTGAATAAAAACATAGTCACTTGGATTGAAGGGATGTTTCATTGGATATTAAAGACTGAGAGTTGACAGTCTTTTACTGAAGGCTTCAACTGACTGAGCATCAACCATCTCCTGTGGCAATTTATTCCAGTCAGTTATTGTCCGTAGGAAGAAGGTGTACTTTCTCAGACTTGTCTTGCAAATCTAAGATCCGTTTTGCAGGTCTAAGATCTGTCTTGCAGGAAACCAGTCGATGGGGTCTGTTGTGTCCTCTACGTGCTCGTGTCTGCAGTGAGGAAGTCAATTCCTGAGAGTTGACTGCAATAAGAACCGACATTGACCTTGGAAAAAAAATTGTATAGGCCTAAATACATATAATACTAACTAGAGCGGGATACAATTTTAGCAGTAATTACAGATTACAGTCATCATAACTACCTAATATGTTCTCTGGTTTAATCACGATAAATGGTTTTTATGTACTGTTATATTTTTTAACCGTTTCCTAGATTTTGATTCGGCAAGTCTAAAGGACACAGCCAAAACAAGCATTATGACAACTTCAGCGATAACCCTGAGCCATAGGCGCTTGTATCTGGACACGCCGTAACTCGAAGGTCGTTGGGGCACCACAGATGATCGCTTAACCAGCGTACTCCATCTTTCTCTGTCCTCAGCAACCCTCATGGGTTCGCTCAGTGTCAAGCCAGTCCATTCTCGAATGTTGTCATCCCTCCTCCTTTTCTGTCTCCCTCTTCTTCTGCCTCCTTGCACCGTGCTTTGCAGGATGGTCCTTGCAAGACCTGACATGATGCTCTGGTGACGTGGCCATATTATCGGAGTTTCAGTTTCTTCACCACTGTGAGCATGTCATCGTGTTGTCCAATGGCTTATGAAAATACGATTTCGTTATTATGTATTGTTTATTTAAATCTTGACGTATACAGAAGCGTTTAAGTGCTTTTAATGAATGTACTGGACATATTTTAAATCTCTCTCTCTCTCTCTCTCTCTCTCTCTCTCTCTCTCTCTCTCTCTCTCTCTCTCTCTCTCTCTCTCTCTCAATATATATGTTAATGTTATGCTATCGATCTATCTGTATATTTGTCTATCAAATGCCTTACATGTCGGGTCTTTGGGGAGTCCTGAAGGATGCCATCGCGGAGAGTTTTAAAAATAAATGTATTGATTAATTTTAGTTTTATGCACGGAAGCGTTCTTAATGATTGCGCTGCAGATCCTAGTAACGCAATTATTTATTAACTTAATAATAATAATAATAATAATAATAATAATAATAATAATAATAATAATAATAATAATAATAATAATAATAATAATAATAATAACTGTGTATGTCATAATCACGAATAGAAATTACGGTTTTGGAACATTCGACAACAGGGGAGCAATCGCGATCATGACAATAAAATAGTGGAGTGGAAGGGCTTGGTAGAGTTGTTTCCCTTTAACTGCTTCTCTCTCTCTCTCTCTCTCTCTCTCTCTCTCTCTCTCTCTCTCTCTCTCTCTCTCTCTCTCTCTCTCTCTCTCTCTCTCTCTCTCTCTCTCTCTCCCTCTCTCTGTCTTAATAAAAAGTCATTTTTGCAAAACTTGGTTAATAACGTCCAAAATTAGGAGTAAGAAGACATTGTCAAGACTGTTACTTTGAAATAAAGATTTTAATAGAGATGTTGCAAGTTATCCAGCGAGCTACTTTTTAACATAAAATTATAGAACCTTTTCTTTTCAGTGGGTCCTTCGTCATCATCATCTTTTTCTTCTTCTTATAGGCCTATAAATCCGACCTGCCATACTGAATAAGTAAGCATCAAATTTTAATAATTCAATTTGTTTTTGTCATTTTCCTGTAATTTTATTGCATTAATTCCTCATCAGATGTTCGGGTTACCTTCTAAGCAGCAGCACCACCACCACCTCCACCTCCACCTCCACCGCCGCCGCCGTCGCCGCCAGAACCACCACTGCTAACATCACAAACACCATTACAGCCTAATAGACCTTCATCGATCTCACTACCCACCTTCCCTAAACACACGCACACTATTAATCGTGATTACATCACCCACCCACCCAAAAGCCCCTTTCCTTAATTCTATTAAATCTTCATGTCTTCTCTCTCTCCTCCTTCTTTTAGGGATGCACTTTGTCCACATTTTCACGAAACTGCTGATTAATATAGCATAGGGGATATATATAGATATCCTTCTTCTACAATGGTGGCTTGTAGTGCAGTCTGGGATAGTAGAGTCTAATTTCCAACACCAATGGGAAGCTTTCTCACTCTGTAAAAAGACAAAAACCTATTGCTTCAGCCTAAGCGGTACGATAAAGGAACCGGTCATTGCTGGCATAGTCTTCAGCAAGCTCTTTCGGGAAGCAGGCACAAGAATAACTGGTTTAAGTTTCTTTCTTCTTCTTCTTCTTCTTCTTCTGCCAAAAGTCTTTCCTATGGTTTTAAAAGATATAAAAAAAAAAAACGTTTTATTTATTTATTTATTGCATTGCTTTTATATAGCGCATTTCCAAGCTCAAGAGCTGCTCAAGGCGCTGGCCGATACAGGATCTAACTCAAGTCGCCCGAGGCGTCCACTTGGTGCCTTAGGCGACTGAGCACAATTCTGGGTGACAGGGGATGGGCACGACGGGACCTAGTGCATGGTGGGTGTATTTGTGTAGCTTAAACTCACCCGTCTAGGACACGTCAACGGCATACCCCCGTTGGGGTGCCGGGGGTTTCAGTATAAATAGTATCCCCACTTTCTGGAAATTTAGTGCTTTAAATTCCCACTGTCGCTGTCTTTCTCATTTGCTCTTTCTCATTCCTGCTCTGTTCTATCAATCTGCTATACTATCGTCTTCTTCGTTAGACCAGTCTCCTACCTTTTTTCTTGAAAACTCTTCCGGGACAAGACTCCTTGTTTGTGTATGAGGTCTGTTGGATCAGCTTGGGAATATTGGACGCTTTCTGCCAGGTGGTCACTAGGGCTTCCTATGATGTTATTATTTAGCAATCTAGGCATTTTATATGTATGTGTTTTGTTGATAATTTATTATAATGATGTTTGTATTCTATTTTATTTTTGTAAACGGGGGTTCGATAAGTTGGGGTGAAGCCTCAGCCGTCCCCTGCGTGGGATGTCTTTATTGTAAAGTGACTGGCTGGTGGAGGGCATTCAGTTTTCCCACTAGGGTTGTTTCAGCAGATCTTTTATGCGGATTGGGGGTTGTCCGGTCCTGATTTGGCTCGGAAGAGTCCGTTGGACCTAAAGCAACAATTATGTAATGTAACGTCAACGGCAACGGCGAGCTGATCAACGAATAATGCACACAGCAAATCTGGGAAAAAACGAATACACCACGATGAAAAGCGACTCCCTGTTGTTGTTACTGTTGTTGCTGCTGCTTCTGCTGCCCTTTGTTGTTGGGTGTAGACTAGTATGCTTACAAAACTTTTGTAAAATCTCATTTAAAAGAAATTAAGGTCTGGTGTCTGAAGTTCCTAACGGGAAGTGTTCTGTGTGGGACGACCCCACCCCTATCAGCCCTACCCTTGTCAGGACAGCCCGGGCACCGTGATGCGACTTGCCGGTAATGCTGCTGCCGCTGCGGCGTTCCCCAAGGAGACCCGGGCCTGCCTGATAGGAAACTAACTGGAAAATGAATTTTGAAATTGATATCATGTCTCAACATATCATAAGATGGCCCTCAAGATTTATGGAGCAAGGATGCTATCTCCCTGTCCCGGTTTATTCAATTTGTTCCGAGAGCCTGATTTTCTCGCAAAATTGCCCTTGCCCCTAGTGGGTTTGCAGCGGACATCTTCTTTCTTTCTTTCTTTCTTTCTTTCTTCTTCTTCTTCTTCTTCTTCTTCTTCTTCTTCTTCTTCTTCTTCTTCTTCTTCTTCTTCTTCTTCTTCTTCTTTTTCTTTTCCTTCTTCTTCTTCTATTTTTTATCCACCTTTATAATTGAACATATCACGTTTGTCCAATTATAGAACATGGGTCCAGAAACAAAACTAACAACCACTCCAAGACGACAGCAACGGCGACGGCGGCGAGGTAGAAGAACAACAACAAAATCAAGAACAAGAATATTGGCGTCCAATGGACTGACAGGCCGACAATTGGCTTGTTCTGATTCCCCACGATTTTAAAGTATTTCCAGATTACAAAAACAAAAAACAAAAAAAAAGAACAACGCTAGCATAATGGGAGGAAGAAGAAGAATTAGATATACGATACATGTAAAAGCAGATGAAAGGCAAATGATAATTGTGATGATCAAAGTAATGATGACGATGGTGATGATGATGAAGATGATGTTGATGATGATGATGATGATGATGATGATGATGATGATGATGATGATGATGATGATGATGATGGATGAGAGAAGAAAAAATGTCAACATTAAATAATGACTATGCTCATGATGTCGAGAAATAAACCAATGCAAAGTATAGTTGCACGGTCCAGACATCGTTGCTAGTAAAGACCAGTGGTCAGGGCCTCAACTGTCATAATGTCTGAGCTCAGAGAACGAGAGATGAACTGTTCTAAATTCATTTTGAATATCGACGCATGAACCAGGATGAGCGGTCAGAGCCTGGGCGCTATTCTTGCTTTTGTGTGGATTTGTGAGAAGAGCTCACGCCAATCATCAAGGGAGGTTACTTGTGTCAAGGGGAGAAAACGGGCAGCGACTCTAGATTTTTATCCCTGTCACACCTTAGAGCAAGGGGTTGACAATCTGTCGTCTTTGAGTTGATGATTTTGTACCTCTTGCTAACAACATAGGCTACTAGGACCTCAGTTTTAGTATTGCCAACAAAATCTTATTATAATGGCCTCAGAACAAACGAATACAAAACATTGTAAGCAGCTTAATACTATGAACCGATGTTCTATGGATAGGCAATCAATCCTAATATTCACAAATAACATTTGGAAAAGTGGTGGCAAAAATTCTAATTAGTCTACATTTATTTGAAATATTATTTGTTTTTATTAGGATGCGGAATTTTTAGCTTTGCGACGAAGAACCCTTCTGTGCTGTCATGCAGTTGTAGAGATGAGCAAAACTCACCAGCAAGATCCCTTATCTCGCAGCATCTGGCCACCGGTCACGGCCAAAGGAACGAGGCAACCGAGACTTCAACTTCGAATTCCGCTTCCTCTTCTGCGCGCTCACCCACTGTCATGCGCGCGCATTCTGGCGGGTAATTGAAAAAGCACGGCTCGGAACAAATAGATGAAAGCAGCGATAACATGCAAGGCTGAAGCAGGAGAGCGGGCGCAGCGGCCCGAGGACGGAGACTGGGGGTCAAGACATTCGTATTAGTTTCATAATTCATTATCGACTTTTTTTTCTGGGGGAAAGAAAGATGTCTCATTTGAGAATATCATGGCACACCGGTGGTTTTTTCTCTCTCTCTCTCTCTCTCTCTCTCTCTCTCTCTCTCTCTCTCTCTCTCTCTCTCTCTCTCTCTCTCTCTCGTAGACCCTATAACAAGCTGCTTGTGTGAGAGAAGAAGAAAAGATAGCGTACTCACTATTCTTTGCTCTTCCTTCGTCCTCCCCAACATCCCTGGCTATTCTTCTTCTCTCCATCATCACGACATCTCTCTTCCTCTCCGACTACAACCTCCTGGCCGCCCGCTCCTTATTAACCCCGGAGGTCACAAAAAACCGCGGAGATATCGGATGGAATGATGCGCACATATGGGATTACGTGATGGCCGAGCGAAAGGAATCTAATACTTTAATGAAAACCAGCCATTGTCTCGCCGTTTTCCTCCACAGTCTCAGCTTTCTCTACTTGCTTTACTGCCATCATTTTTGCTCTGCTAGATGCTTAATAATAATAATAATAATAATAATAATAATAATAATAATAATAATAATAATAATAATAATAATAATAATAAATCACCCTCCTCCCTCTCCTCCTCCTCGTCATCATCATCACCATCATCGTACTCATCATCATCGCCATCACCATCAACAAAAGCCTATAAATAAAGAGTGTTTTCCGAGCATTCTGGACTTAAGGCATCTAAATAAGTAATCACACTTGACCATTGTTGGCTAGCCATTCTAACATAACATACATAGTCTACATATTGCGGTGAGAGGGTCCACTCTTTGGTTCCTCGTGTCTTTGGTAAGTTGAACTAGTTTTCAGGATATACAACATTTGCAACAGCAAGAAACATTATAGCCTTAACAGATTAAAACGTGGCTATGTATTGTTCGTTCATTTTACATGGTTTACGTGAAGTTAATTAACCAAAGACGTTGCAAATGTGGAAATTAGAAGAAAAACAAAACTAGAAGAATGGGGGAGTGGGCGGGGGGGGGGGGGAGGTGAAGTATTTTGGTAGCGAGATCACTATGATACTTATTTTGTAAATTGTCCTAAATCGGGGTTTTCTTATGATGAGTTAATGAAGATTGAGAAACAAGTCTCATCTGCCATATTCAGAACATGTTACAACCTGCTGAAGCCACACGTTTACCGCAGCATTCATGTACGCCGCGCGCAAGCAGTCCAGAATACTCCGCTTCGGAGTATGGATTTCGAAAATGAAACTGAGAACGTGACAAGAGCCCGTATGAAGACCCATCATGCACCACGCCACCTAATTGAAAACGACTTCTGCTCTCTATAATCCATTCTGCGGTTTATGAAAAAAGTTGTTTTCCCCAGATCGAATACTGTCTCGCTGGACGTCGAGGTTGCGCTGAACGACCTCCATAACGTAAAAATCACGTCTGCAACATCAAATTTCATCATTCCGTAACCTTGTTCCTCGCGCTCTTTTAAGTCCTGATTTGACAGACAATAACTTGTATTCCCTTTTGTGGTATCGTATTTTAGGGGTCTGTTCTAGAAATATATGGCGTGCTAGGAGATAGAGCTGTGGTTCTCATATCAAACAAGACACACAGGGAAAAAACCCCAATGCATTACAACTTCATTTACGTGTAGCATGAAGCAAATTACAATGGTATGACTTTAGAAGAAACTTTGCGTGAGGGTATCGTATCTAGCTAGAACTCTCATGCCGCAGTTTTTCAAGATGAATTTAACTTTTTTTTAAAAAGTACCTACAGCATGTCGCTTAAGGTGGTGAAAACTTTTCTGTTTTTCAAGCTCGTTACACAATGTCATAGTTCATAACAGAACCATTTCTAGACGCCAAGACCCTGACCAAAACAACCCTGTGTTCAACATTGAGTGGTGTAAAACAGAACCCAGCTCCCTTCAAACTGGTTTCCTTTGGGCTGCTTTGGTGTGGGTT